>JAFJYI010000039.1:3600000-4200000 GCA_019022655.1 Acacia acuminata | reverse complement strand
CATTAGTAGCACCAAATATTATGTCGTCCACATATATATGCACAATTAAGATTTCATTAAGCTTATTAGTTTTAATGAAGAGTGTTGTGTCTGCTTTTCCTCTAACAAATTCTTGATCTAAAAGAAATTTACTCAATCGCTCATACCAAGCTCTAGGAGCTTGTTTGAGACCATATAAGGCTTTCTTGAGACGAAACATGTGATCTGGATGATGATCATTCACAAAACCAGGAGGTTGTTCAACATAAACTTCCTCCTGAATAAATCCATTTAGAAAAGCACTCTTAACATCCATTTGATAGAGTTTAAATCCTTTGATACACGCAAAGGCTAAGAGTACTCGTATTGCTTCCAATCTAGCCACCGAGCATATGTTTCCTCATAATCAATACCTTCTTCCTGATTATAGCCTTTGGCAACCAATCTAGCCTTGTTACGGACTATGATTGCGGATTCATCACATTTGTTCTTGAATACCCATTTAGTGCTAATGACCGGGTGGTTTTAGGCCTAGGTACCAAGTCCTAAACTTGATTTCTATCAAATTGATGTAATTCCTCTTGCATTGCTATCACCCAATCATTGTCTGAGAAGGCTTCGTCAATCTTAGAGGGTTCAATCTTAGATATGAAGGCAGAAAATGTAACGTCATTCAAGGTGCTTTTTCTAGTTCTTACACCTGATTTATATCCCCTATCACTTGATCCAAAGGATGATTCCTAATGAATTTCCAAACTTTAGGTTGAGATTGATCAGGGTTTTCACAAGAGTTTTGAGAAGTGTTTTCAAAAACATTTTCTGGATTTTCAAGAGAGGCGGAGTAGTTTTTGGAAAGAATTGGTTTTTGTAAGAAGTTTCCTCATCATCATCCAAGGGCTCATCAGATTTCGATTCACAAAATACAACATGCATTGACTCTTCGACTACACGAGTACGCATATTGAAAATTCTATATGCTTTACTCCTATTAGAATAGCCAAGAAATATACCTTCGTCAGATTTCGGATCAAACTTTCCCAAATTATCCTTACCATTGTTGTGAACGAAGAATTTGTAGCTAAAGATGTGAAGGTGAGCTAAGTTTGGTTTCCTTCCTTTATAAAGCTCATATAGAGTTTTGTTGAGTTTCTTTTGGAGATAGGCTCGGTTTGAGATATAACTGGCCGTGCTCATTGCGTCGCCCAAAAGACTTGTGAAGTCTGATTTTCGTTCAACATTTACCGAGCCATTTCAGTGAGCACATGATTCTTTCTTTCAACCACATCATTCTGTTGTGGTGTCCTTGGAGCCGAGAAATTGTGATTAATGTCGTGAGCATCACAAAATTTTCTGAAAGCTTGATTCTCGAATTCTCTTCCATGATCTATTCGAATGGCTGAAATGCAAATGCCTTTCTTGTTTTGCACCTTCTTGGCAAATACAACAAACAAATCAAATGTTTCATCCTTAGAGGATAAAAAAATAGTCCAAGTGAAACGAGAGAAATCATCGACAATGACTAAAGTATATAGATTACCGCCAAGACTCTTGACTCTTGCCGGTCCAACTAAATCCATATGAAGCAGCTTGAAGAGGTCGATTGGTTGAGATTTCGACTTGTTTTTAAAGGATGATTTAGTTTGTTTACCTTTTTTGACAGAATCATAGATCATGTCATTTTTAAAATGAAGTTTAGGTAAGCCAAGAACTAAATCTTTTCTCAACAACTTATCCAAATCGGAACATGTTGACATGAGCCGACGCTTATGCCACGCCTAACCGTAGTCTAAGTTGCTAACAAAACATTTTTCAGAGTTAATTTTAGGAAAATCTAAAGTGTAACAATTTCCTTCACAAGGGGCTTTGAATAATACCTTAAGTTTACCTTTGTCAATTGGGAGATCATCTTTGTTGACAATGAGACATTCTTTTAAATCAAAGATGATCCAATTATTCTTGTCAGCACTTTGACTTACACTTAGGAGGTTGTGATAGAGACCTTCTACAAGATATACGTCTTTGATTTGAGGTCCATCCTTTCCACCAATCTCACCAATCCCAAGATTTTCTTGGATTGATTACCTCCGAAAGTGACCTTGCCACCATCTTTTGATCTCATTGCAACAAATCTATCTCGATCCCCGTCATGTGTCTAGAGCATCCACTGTCAATATACCATTTGTTGATTCTTGATGCTCTCGACAAACCCGCATTCGACAAGATTAAGTTTTAGGTACCCACCTTTTCTTGGGTCCTTTGGGGTTAGTTCGGGCCTTAGGAACATAGGTTCCTTAGGTACCCATTGATAGTTTCCAACAGGTCTATCTCTTCTTTCTTTCTTATGAAAA
The DNA here is from genome assembly GCA_019022655.1 of Acacia acuminata. Lineage (NCBI taxonomy): Eukaryota > Viridiplantae > Streptophyta > Magnoliopsida > Fabales > Fabaceae > Acacia > Acacia acuminata. The sequence continues at coordinate 4,197,673 of JAFJYI010000039.1, read as the reverse complement.
CAAGATGAAGTTTTGTGTCCTTTTCGGTTGCAATAATTACAATGAGCAAAATTCGAAGGGTTTTTTTGAAAATAGTTTAAGTAGGATTTTCCACCACTTTTCTTTTTCCCTTTCTTTTTGTCAAAAATAGGGTTGTAACCAATGCCTGATCGATCATTTGTAAATCTTTGAGCTTTAAAAATAACATTTAGCATCTCACTACCTTTAGTGAACTTCTCAAGCATTTTTGTGAGATAAATTCTTTTTCTCTAAAACAAGACATTCTTCATAAACAATGTTTTTGGAAGACAAATTCTCAACTTGTTGTTCAAGAGTTATATTTTTCTTTTTCAAAGCAATATATTTTTCAACAACTTTTTCAAATTCATATTGTAACTCATTGTACTCATGAAATAGTTCATCATATGTAGGTTGTGAGTCATATACCTCATTGTCATCTTCAAGTTGCTCTTCTTCTGCGACTAGGCAAATGTTTGCAGTATATTTTTCTTCCTAAGTTTCTTCATCTGAGGAACCATCTCCCCATATGACAGATACGTAGGCTTTCTTTTTAAAGTGATTGAATTTCTTCTTCTTCTCATTTTCATTATCTTTCAGCTGAGGACATTCTGATTTGTAATGACCTAGCTTTTCACATTCGTAATAGACAACTTGATCTTTATCTTTGAATTCGTGTCTGTTACTTGAGCTTCCTTTGTGGAATCTATTTCTGAAGTCTTGATCCCTTTTGTACAACTTCTTGAATCTTCATACGAACATGCCCATCTCATCATCATCCTTATCATCTTCATCTTTATCTTCCTTTTCCTTCATAGTGTTAAGAGCGATGCCTTTGCTCCTACTAGTGTTGACTTCGTCCAAGTCTTTCTTGAATTTCAGTTTGCTCTCATATTCAGATAGGCTTCCAAATAGAGCAGCAACTGAGCCCATTAATTCTCCACGGGCCTCTTCTATTGCTGTTACTTTGGCTTCCCAATCTTTTGTCAGAACATTGAGAACCTTTCTAACTTGAGGACCTTGTTCATATGTTTTGCCCAAAGCCGACAATTGATTGGTCAGATGTGTGTAGCGAAGTTGAAATTCGGCAATAGTTTATCCAGACTTCATCGAAGTAAATCAAACTCAATGGTCAGAGTATTGATGCGATTCTCCTTAATGCCGGAAGTTCCTTCATATGCTATTTCCAAAGCCTTCCACATCTCCTTCGCGGTTGACAAGTTGCGTATCCGAAAGTACTCTTTTTGACTGAGAGCACTTTGTAGCATTAATATATCTTTGTTGTTGAGAGTAATGTTTTTCTTGTCATTTTCATCGAATTCAGCTTGTATTTTTGGAACTGAGATTCCGCCTTCAATCTTTGTAGGAATGTAGTCTCCAGTTTCTATCACTTGCCAAAGACCATACTTGGTAGCTAGCACCAACACTCTGAATTTTGCTTTCCAAAAGGAATAGTGCTTGCCATTGAATCCAGGAGATCGATTAATTGAAGCACCGTCAGGCAATATTCCTTCCATGATCTATCTCGGGATGTTAAGCCCAACAGAGAAATCTTGCTTTGATACCAAATGAAGGTGGAATATCTCTCAAATTCTTTTCGTGAATTACATGAGCACAAATAAAACAGAGACAAAAAAGCAAACAAACACAAAGCAATTTATACTGGTTTGGTCTAATACTTTGACCTACGTCCAGTCCCCAGAACACCTGGTATTTTCACTATCTTTCAAGGACAATTACACTGTACTCGGATGATCCTCTCACTAGGACTCACTCCCCCTTACAAGTTGTAATTGTATACCCACTTAAGGTTTCACAACCTTAAGATTTTACAACACAATAATCAAATAAATGTTTTGAAACTCCTAACGAGTAGATAAAGATAAACACTGAGGTACATGATATCCGAAGATATTAATGGAACAGACAGAACAATTGATACAATAAGAGTAGAATGCATAGCGTTTTTCAGTGATTGTGGTGAATTCAAAACTTCAGGTATATATAGTTGATCTTATGACCGTTAAGAAGCTTGAAGGAATATTTGTTGATGCTCTTTAAAATGACTGTTAGAGATGAAGCAAAAGGGTCGGAATAATCGCCGTCATTATTCCTGTAATTGTGATTATGACCGTTGAGACCCAACAAAGGAAATGAAATATTCTTGCCCAGAACGTTGCAGAGGTATGTCTATTGGTTGAGTTTCTCGAATAGGTAAGTTTAATAAATGCCGGATTGCTTTAGTCAACATCCTGTGTTGATCCTCATTCTAATAATCTGTAACTCATTAACAAATTGATTAAATGCAATTAAGAATAGTAATGAGTAATGATTAGAAGCAATGAAATCATAATCAATTGATTTAGATTTTCCGAAGGCGGTGATTTGAAAATCTAAGAAGTTTGATTCGAGTTAAAATGAAGTTGCCTTGAGGTAAACTGACTGGAGGCAATTAAAATCTGACTTGAGGCAAACTTATGGTTTAAGACAAATGAACTTTAGCAAATATGACTCGAGGTATATCATAAATGACTCGGGGTAGAAAAACATACTTACCCGTTAGCGAGGAGCTTGATTCAAGGCATACAAGGATTTAACTCGAGGCAATATAATTCCAGCGTTTTTACAACCTCCCGAAACTGAATGTAAACTTCAAAACATCATATCTCATTCAATTGATATTTTTTTATCTTGATTTTTTTGAAAATATATTTGAGTCTAGTTTCCAATGGCACTGATTTTAACTCAATTAGATGTGTAGTTTGTGAGATATACCTAAAATACCAAAGCTTGGTCAGGATTGTGACGTTGATTTATGCTGCATCTTCACAAATTCATAGGTCCTTCATCTAACTCCTTTGGGCTTGAATTTTATATCAAAATGACACATTGGGAGTCTAGTTTCCAACAAAATTGGTTTCACCTCAATTTGATCTCTGATTTAGGAGATATTATTGAATTATCAGACATCGCCTGTACAGAACATGAAACAGAGGTTGCTGAAAACACTTATTAACTAGAGGCATTTAAGTGTTGCCTTGAGTCAAAATATGATGCTAGAGTCATGTGCCTAAAGGCAACTAATACTTGACTAGAGGCAAAGTCGACTTTAGCATGTTTGTTGACGAGTTTGGCAAGTGTGCCTAGAGTCAATTAGTTGATGCCTAGAGTCATGTGACTAGAGGCAATAATAAATGACTAGAGGCAAGGTTGGAGTGACTAGAGGCAATTTTAGAGTGACTAGAGGCAATTTACGTAAAAGATGTTAGTTGAGGAAACTACAAGAAGATTTGCCTAGATTCATATATTCATGCATTCATGCTTTGAGTCATATTAACTAGAGGCAAGACACTAATTGACTAGGGGATTTCAGCATAATTACGATTTTGCCATTGATGATATTTCGAAACATATGCCTGGAGAGAAAAGGGAATGACTTGAGGGAAGTCATAATTGACTAGAGGCAAAAAGGAGAAGTTCATCATAATTACGATTTTGCCATTAAAAGTGGATTTTCAGCATAATTATGTTTTTTCCATTAGATGCCTTTAGTCAATTCAAAATCACCGTGATAATGTGTAAAAGAGAAATTTGCCTTGAGTCAAATATTGGATGACTAGAGGCAAATCATCAAGTTAAGCAAAATTACAAGTTCGCCATTAGATAAAATAAATTGATGCCTTGAGTCAAGTTGCGTAGAGGCAATTATAGGATGACTAGAGGCATATATTATTTAACTATAGGCAAACCAAAACCAGAAACTGCAGATTTTCATCGAAAATTAAGATTCAATTACATTATAATTGTTATCATCAAAACATCAAAAACATGAGAACTAACATAAGTGACTTATACCGCATGATTAACCAATTGTCATTTAACATTGTTTTCGTAACATGAAGGGGAGAAATTGCATAGAGGGAAAAGAGAGTACATAGAATGCATTATTACTATTAAATATCCTCGACTATAGAAGCATAAACCTGAAGTTCATCGATTGTGCATTCATGAAATATTATAAAGTATTTGGCAGATGGAATTATCGACCTAAATGAGATTTACTAAATCTCATATTCCAGCTAAAAATGCTCCAAACAATATAAATACATATGAGACATGCTCGAAGCATGAGAAACTATTCGATTCCAAATATAAATATTATGGATAAATTGGAGCATATAATTAAATGTTGGTTAAATTTGGTCACATCCGACGTTCTAGCACAAACTTATGAGTAAGAAAAACAAAATTTTTTGTCTTTCCTTAATTGCAGCGAAAACTAGAACTCATAACCTTTATGGTACTCATGAGAACCCGTAACTCTTTATAGTATTCATAAGTTACGTTTAGGAGCTAACTCCTAGATACTCTTGATCACATTTGTTAAATAAGTTAATTTATGAAAAATCCATAACTCTTACGGGGAGCATGGATCTTAGTTAGTTTCATAAACCCAAGAGCGGCGTTCATGAGTTTTTCCCAAATGCAACCACTGAGATGTTGTCTCAATTTTATCATGAGATTTCCCAAATTAAACTATAAAGTAAATACTCATGGGTTCCTATAAGGTTATCATGAGAAATTCTCATGACCATCATTTAAACCTGTGGCTCTACAAGGTTGTCCCTTTTAAGCTTTACTTCCTATAAGGTTATCATGAGAACCCATAAATGTTATGGTACTCATGATAATAAAGTATTTAATGTTTTCAAAATTTTCTAATATGTGATTGAAAAAATTGGTACTCATGAGAACCCATAACTTTTATGGTACTCATGAGTCATCTCAATACTCATGGGATATTCCCAGGAATATTAATCATGTGATTCTCGTAACTTTTACAAGCGTTCATAAGAACACATAACTTTTATGGTACTCATGAGTCATTCCAATACTCATGAGATATTCCTAGGAATATTGATAATGTATCATATAGATGTTCATGGGAAATTCCTACGATCTACTCATTAAAATACATAAGGCGTTTTAGGGTTACCTCAGATCACTGAAGACCTCAAAGTGTATGACATCCTCTAACGCTGATCCACACAGCTATCTCCCGATTGCCTTGAGAACTCCTTCTCTTTGATTCCTCTCTTTCCTTGGATGCTTGCTAGGAGATGCAAGGTTGAGACTCAATGTTCTTGGGTTTTCTTTATCTCAAGAAGATTAGGTTTCTTGAGATTAGGTTTAGGATAAGAAGAACAATATTGGATTATCTATGGATAGCGCCTCTTGCCCTCTTTCTTGGTGTTTTGGCCGAAACTTTCTTTTGTTTCAAGAGAGCTTAATGTTTCGGCCAACACCTTAGGGCTTTTCATGTTGGTGAAAAAAATTCAAGACTGAAAGTTTCTTATGAATTTTTCAGTCAACACCCTAATTAGGGTTCAAGAATTAATAGCCAACTAATTGGTATTATCCAAATAATTAATCAAATGGATTAAATCCATATCTGGAATTATTTCTTGAATAAATTATTTAAGATAATGGATCTCATCCATATCTTTAATTATTTCTTGAATTAATAATTCAACATAATGGGTCATATCTCGTTAGTTCTCTATGTGTTTTGATGATAACCGGTAATTGTAAACATAAGTTGAAGTTTGTCTTTGATAAGTTGAAAAACTTATCGTAAAAGGCAAACTAGAGTTTTGGTTAGAAAAATCGAGTTTGGACTTGACAGAAAGTAGCTCAATTTTAATGAACTAAGAAAACTCCGCTTGTGTAGACAAACTTGAGTTTATGACATACAGAGAGCACTCTAAGTTTTTCACATTGAGACAAACTTGAGTTTATGACATACAGAGAGCACTCTAAGTTTTTCACATTGAGACAAACTCAAGTTTAGTTTTACAAACTCGAGTTTGCACCATACAGAGACTCTCCAATAATTTCTAAAGTAAACAAAACTCCAGTTTGCGATAGTAAACTCGAGTTTTGGGCATACAGAGAGCCTCCAATTTTTTAAGCCTAAGAAAACTCCAGTTTTGATATGGAAACTCCAGTTTGCACTTAGCCAAGAGTTTTCTAAGTTTTCCAAAGTTTTGAGAAAACTCGAGTTTGTATTTGTAAACTTGAGTTTACACTTGACAGAGAGCTTTCATGTTTTACTCACTTTGAGAAAACTCTAGTTTTCACTTGACATAGATTTTTTTAAAAGGTTTTCAATTTTAAAAGAAAACTCGAGTTAACTCTGGCAAACTCGAGTTTATGCCAGGTAGAGAGCTTTGCTCATTTCAGTTTTTTGAAAAATCAAGTTTACATTTGGAAACTCCAGGCCAACTTTTGGACTTAAACACGTTTTCACTATAAAAGTTCAAAACTCGAGTTTGTCAATAATCAACTCGAGTTTTGCTCTATGATTCAAAATGTGCTTTTAAACTCAACACATGACATTACTCTCTCGAAGAAGGAAACTCGAGTTAGGATTTAGAATCTCGAGTTTGGCTTCTGAGCATAGTTACAAACTCCAGTTTGGATAAACAAACTTAAGTTTGTGTTGCTGAGTTTGAAATCAAATTGCTCGAATTTGAGAAATTTTCTCGTATGATCTTAATACTTCTTATCATCACTCATTACTATTCCTACCTATGTTTAACCAGTTTGCTAATGAGTTTCGAGATGGCTTAGAGGACTTTAAATGAAGATTTGAACAAAAGTAAAAAGTGATGTCAGCACATTAAATGCAAAGTTCAGAAAACTTGCATCCTTTTGGGCAATCATTCTACACACGTTGCAAAGGGTTAAATTTTTCCTTTCCACATCTAGTAGCTGCCATTCCAACGGATTAATATTCAAGAAGTCAACCATAAACTTCTGTCAACTGGATTAACCAAAGAGTAGAGAGAGGAGAAGACTAAAGCTAAACCTAATCCTTGCTTAATGAAGGCAATGGTCATATTGAAGATTACAACGATCATTTAATTCTCTCTTTGTATAAATAGAGGTGCATTCAATTCTTCTCAACAACTAATATGCTGAAAACAAAAATCATTCAAGTTTCCAACTACTCCTTGAGTTTTCTTGTGAAAAGTATCTTTTTATACATTTTGTAATTCAGTGTTTAAAGTTATCCACTCTTAGAGAGAGTTCATTTATTATAAATCATTTCATTGTAAGAATATCAAGTCGTAGGACTTGGAGGTTGGGATATTGGTTGCAACTTGTAAGGGGGAGTAAGTTCTAGTGAGAGAATTACTCTAGAGTTACAGAGTGTGTAATCAATTGAGATAGTGAAATCCCAGAGTGTCTAGGGGCTGGACGTAGGTCAAGAGGTTGGACCAAACCAGTATAAATTTCTTGTGTCTTGCTTCTCCTTCTCTTCTTTGTTATACCCTGTTTTTAGTGTTCAAAAATAGAGCCTTAGAAAAGAATTTTTAAAATCCCCAATTCACCCCTTCTTGGTGATTTGCTCCACTTTCATTTGGTATCAAAGCCAGGTCTTCTCTAAAGAGCTTAACATCTCGAGAAAGATCACTATGGAAGGTATTCTACCTGATGGAGCTTCGATCAACCGACCACCGGATTCAATGGAGAGCATTATTCTTTCTAGAAAGCCAAATTCAAAGTCTTTGTGTTGGCTACTGAATATGGCTTATGGAGAGTGTTCGAAGGAGGAGACTACAATCCAACCATTCTCGAAAATGGTCTCAGAATTCTAAAGCCTGAAGAAGACTATGATGAGAATGATAGGAGAAATATCACTCTCAATAGTAAAGCTGTTCTTATGCTGCAAAGTGCTTTGAGTTAACAAGAATATTTTCGTGTATGCACGTTGTCTTCTGCTAAAGCTATGTGGGATGAGCTTGAAATAGCTCATGAAGGAACAATTGAAGTCAAGCATAATAGAGTAAATACCCTCATGACAGAGTATAATCTTCTTCGTATGAAGCCTGGCGAATCCATCAGGGAATTTCAGTTGAGATTAACCCATCTGATCAACCAGCTTGCTGCATTGGGCAAAGAATATGAGCAACCTGTTCAAGTGAGGAAAATTCTCAATATCCTTAACAAGGAATGGGAAGCCAAGGTTATTGCGATCGAGAAGCTTGTGGAGAATCAATGGCTTCTGTAGTAGTCCTCTTTGGCAATCTCTCTAAATATGAAGCTAAGCTCAAGTTCAAAAAGGGACTTTATGAAGTAAGTGGCAAAAACAAGGGAATTTCCCTCAAAGCTATCAAAGAAGCTAAGGAATCAGATGATGAGGATGAAGAAGATGAAGATGAAGAGCTAGGCATGATGGTCTGGAGATTCAAGAAATTCTACAATAAGGACCAATGTTACAAGAAGTTTCATAAGGGTAGCTCCAGCTTTGAGGCAAAGAAGCTGATTATTTGCTATGAATGTGAAAAGCCTGGCCACATCAAGTTAGAATGCCCCCAGCTAAAGAACAAAGACAAAGAAAAGAAGTTCAATAAATACAAGAAGAAAGCCTATGTCTCAACTATATGGGGAGATAGCTCATCTGATGAAGATGAAGCTGATGAGGAAGAAAAAGCTAATATCTGTTTAGTTGCTAAAGAAGAAGAGCAATATAACAACAATGATGAGGTATATGATTTGAAACCATCTTATGATGATTTATTTGCTGAATACATTGTTGTACAATCTGAATTTGAAAAGCTTGCTGAAAAATATATATCTTTGAAAAAGAAGAAAGTGATTCTTGAACTACAAGTTAAAAATCTTTCTTGTGAAAATGTTTTTTGTGAGGATTGTCTTGATTTAGAGAAAAAGAATTTACATCTCACAAAAGCACTTGAGAAATTCACTAAAGGTAGTGAAATGCTCGTGTCATTTTGAAACAGCAAAGATTTACAAATGACAGATCAAGAATTGGTTACAAACCTGATTTTGGTAAAAAGAAAGGCAAAAAGAAATTTGGAGACAAATCTTATATGAACTATTTTAGAAAATCTATTCATTCTTCAAATCCTTTGGCTCATTGCAATTACTGCGGGTGGGTTGTGTGCAATCCGTCTGACATTTCAGGGGAGAACCGTGCGGCTAACGCTTGGTGTGGCAGATGGCGGTTCCCACTTTAATTGTCATTTGATTTTCAAATCTGTTGGGCCCAATCTTGTGTGGGCCACCCATAAGCCCGTCTTTGTGTGCGATTAGCGCCGATGAATTTCTGCAGCAATCCTAATGCCTTGGTTCTCAGTTGATTTGGTTTTCAGATAGCATAGCCTCTATTCTCAAACAGAATTTAAAACATGACGCTAGGTTGCCTCCCAGTAGCGCTTGGTTTAAAGTCTTCAGCCTGACTTTGCTATAGCTGTTTAATGCTATGGTAGTGCAGGAGGATCCCTTGCTTCTTTAATGATCTGGCAGTTACTTGCATCAGTTAGATACTTCTCAGTTGGGTCTTTGAACCTCACTGTTTTGAGTATTGAGAAGGTGACCTGATCATCGTTTAAACGCATAGTAAGTTTTCCTTTTTCCACATCGATCAGTGTACGACCAGTTGCCATGAAAGGTCATCCCAGCAGAATTGGGACATCATGATCTGCCTCAAAATCTAGGACAATGAAATCTACAAGGAAGATGAATTTATCTACTTGTACCAGAACGTCTTCGATCTTGCCTTCAGGTAGCACTATAGAGCGATCAGCCAGTTGTAATGTGACTATTGTGGGCCTGGCCTAACCTACTGCCAATTGCTTAAAGATCGACATTGGCATGAGATTTATGCTAGCACCTAGGTCGCACAGAGCTTTACCGGAGTAATGGGGTCCGATTGCACATGGAATTGTAAAACTGCTAGGATCCTTCAATTTTGGAGGTAGACGATTGGTTAACATGGCACCGTTGCCTCTTGGGTCAATGCTACTATCTCGAACTCTTCCATCGCCTCTTCTTAGACATGCAATTTCCTTCATAAACTTCACGTAGAAATGGGCATTTGTTCCAAAGCTTATACGAGTGGAATATTAATGTGCAATTATCGTAGCATATAAAGGAATTGCTTGAATTGTTTTTCCTGTCCTTGTTTCTTTAGCCTTTGTGGGAAAGGCGGTGGTGGCTTTGGCTTTGCTGAAGGCCCGAGGTCAGGATTATGCTTTGACGATGAAGCGGTAGCATTCCTTATTGGGTACTGTATGTGATCATCCAATGCTGCACGTGGAGGCAATGTTGCGGTGCTTAGATCGTATTCTGATTGTGACAGTCTTGGTTGCCTCCATTCGTTTTCAAGAGTTTGTTCATTACCTTACCCTTCCTTAAGTTTCTCTGGCCTTGGATCAGCGACAACCATAGGTTGCTTGGTTGCTTTCATGGGTTCTAGGTTTTTACCACTTCTAAGCTCTATCATTTTGACTTCCTCTTTTCCCTAGATTCTGGGGACTTCTGTGTCACTGGGCAGGGATCATGAGGGCCTGTTGTTAAGAGCGGTTGCTAGTTGTCCCACTTGAGTTTCAAGGTTCCTCAAGGTCACTTGATGATTCTGGATGATTGCATCGTTTTTTACCATATAATCCTTCAGAAGGGAAAACATAGAGTGCTACGGGTCTGATTCACCGCCCTACTGCCTTGCTTGCTGGGTAAACCCTGGTGGGTTTGATGTTCGGTTTGAGTATTGTGGGCCTGATGATTGCCCTACTACTTGTGAACCTTGTGAACTCCATGAGAAGTTAGGATGCTGCCTCCATCCGGGGTTGTATGTATTTAAATACGGATTATTGGTGTTGCTGCCCCTCGTGAAGTTGTTGACAAAGTTTACCGCTCGGGGTTGGTGGAGCACCGAGAGTAAGAGTGCTCTCCGCACACGACACGCAAGCTACCCGAGATGGTTGCAGCGATGTGTTGCTTGATGGAACAAATCCCTTTCACCATGTTGGTCAGAGAGGAAACTTGAGTAGTGAGAGCAGTCATGGCATCTAGTTCATGTATCCCCGCAACAGTTCAGGAGGATGTAGCTCTATCTGCTGGCCACTGATGACTGTTCATGGCCATGCGTTCCAATAAATTGTGGGCCTCTTCATAAGACTTCATCGGGATGGATCCTCCAGATGAGGCGTCTACAATTGATCTTGTTTTCCTATCGAGACCTCTATAGAATGTTTTTATCTGGACTCACTCACACAGCCCGTGCTGGGTCAATATCTCAAGAGGTCTTTGAATCTGTCCCAGGCTTCGTAAGTGGATTCACTAGGTTTCTGCTGGAAGTTGGTGATGTCTCCTCTGAGTTGAGCGTTCTTGGTAGGTGGAAAGAACTTAAGCAAGAACTTACTTCCCAGATCATTCCATGTAGTGATGGAATTAGTAGGTAGGTTGTTAAGCCACGTCCGAGCTTTGTCCCTTAGTGAAAAGGGAAATAACTTAATCCAGACGGCGTCTGAAGGTATACCAGGGATCACAAAAGAATCACACACCTCCATGAAGGTCTTGAGGTGAAGGTGCGGGTCTTCGGAAGGGAGTCCTCCAAATTTCCCTACGTGATTCAAGATCTCGAATCATGACACCTTTAATTTCAAAGTGTCCAAAGATGGAGGGTTGGTTGTGTGATGGCCTAGTTTAGCTTGTTTAGATCTGGAATCCCGAATTCCTTGATGGCCTTATTCACATCTGGGTTTGGAGGTGGAAGGACCTGGTTATCCCTATTTATTATTGGGCGCTCTCGTTGCTCCCGCTCATGGTTGACAGGTATTTCTGCCATGTTTGCTTGTCAAAAGATTGACTTTGTCGCTTCTGCCTTCTGCGCATGTGCTTGTAGGTGCACTCTATCTCGTGATCGTAAGGCTCTAAGTTGGCCGAGGCGAGTTGCGTATACACTACGTAAGGTACCGAAAATCAAGAGCGAGATAAAGTGAGCTCTTTTACTAAGTAAATCACAACTATTAAGCAAAGGGGCGTCGTCACAAAGGGTATCAATGTCCCAAAGAATAAATGCCTAAAAACTTGTTGGTCGAATTCCTTGATGGCAAGTGAACCAGTCGAACAAGTAATAAAGAGTAAGTAGAGTATCGCCCCACGTAGACTGAGATACCGAGGAGTGACGCGCAATTGCTATGAAAGTTGTGAAAGCATGAAGTAAATATAATGGTTGTGAGGGTTGTGTGCTTATGCTACTAGTAAAGGTAAACAAAATAACTGTAACGAGAGAAGATATCGTGAGAAGTTAGCTGGACTCGCACTCGTCCTTAGGGTGCATCACTCCCCCAGCTTGCTCTACCCAATGCTATAGCATCTAGATCGCATGTGTCTGCAATTGCTACAAAGATAGCTACCATTTGCAAAGCTATTTGGTTAACCCACCTCTATAGTCTACCGAAGCTTCCTCGTTCGATACTTATGATGCTAACTATACTCCTTCCATATTGCTATCGCAACTTTCTAGTCAGACGATTCGTGCTACGCTCAGGGTGTTATGGTTCTGAGAGGTAGACCCATTCCTGAAGCCTACAATAATAGGTCTAGCCGTGCACTGGCCCCCTAGCAAACACTGTTTTTCAAATGTCTAACCCCAACTCCTTGCCAGTAAGCTGAGGCCACAAATCTAGCCCTTAACTTCCGTTAACCGACTAGTAATTAGAACACCAATACGCAAACCAAATTTATTGAATTAAGAAACTGCAACTGGGTTCATTCAACACTTAAAGATTCATCCTTGTCCAGCCATATAAAGTTCAGTTCATGACTGACGAGGGTTGCACAAAACAGACACTAACAGAATGACCCATGATCAAGAAAACGAAGATAAAAAGAAAGGAAAACAGAAAGCTTGATGGAATTTCTGACGGCGTGGTCAAGGTCCTGTCACGTCACCACTCCACGTCTTCTTCGTTCCGTCGTACTGCAGGGAAGGATGTTGGGTTGTCTGGAAATCACGTGCTCTTGTGAGCTCTCTCACTCTTCTCTTGAGTCTGCCGAAAGTTAGAATCTTGTTCTAGGGCTCTCCGACTCTGTTAGGGTTGGCGCTGCTGTTTCTTTTTATAATCAGACTTTTCTTGCGCGTAAGTTACGTAAGCCGGGCCTTTCCTAATCCGTCGGATCTATCATATCTCTTGATCCGAGTAGATTGCTTCTGTTGATTCTGTGGGATTCTCCAAATCTTTTAGTTTCGATCCTCCGCATCTTCTATTCCATTATATCAACAACCTATTTGTCAATATTGCCCTTTATTTATTCCTGAAATCACCTGGGTAAACAGTCAGAAAATATGCTGCATAGCATTGCGTCCTTTACTTTGCTATAGCATTTAGGATGCCTTGTATTGCACTTCAAATCGTTGTCAGAATGCTATAGCATCGTATCAGCCCTGCTATACGATTTCCTTTAAAAATAACATAAAATGTTCCATTCTTAGCACATGCAAATGATTTCTCCTTTTTAGTCCCTATACCATGAATGTATGCCTTTTGCTTAGATTCTCTGCAGTTAAGCTTGTATTTAACATTTAATTCAGTCAATAAGTATAGGGAAAACATGGTACGAATTGTGCTCATCAGCTTACTGGCAAGGAGTTAGGGTTAGACCTCGAGAAATGTGATTGCCGGCGGTGGTGCAAGGCGTGACCTATTATTGTAGGCTTTAGGAATGGGTCTACCACTCATAACCAATACACCCTGTTTTGTAACATTGATCTAACTAGAAAATTGCCATAGGCATGTCGAAGGAGTAAAGTTAGCATTAGAAGTATCAGACGCGGAAGCTTTGATAGACTATAGTGGTGGGTTAACTGAATAGCGTTGTAGTTAGTAGTTATGCTGTAGCGTTGCGGAAGCTGTACAATATAGATGTTATATCAATGGGTAAAGCAACTGGGGGATTGAGATACTTAAGGGTGATTCAAAGTTCAACCTAACTTCTTACTGATATCTTCTCAAGACCACAATACTCTATTTACTTCTGTTTATTAGCATAATTACAAAACATCTCAAACCAATCATATTTACTTTTTGTTTGCACAACTATCATAGCAATCGAGCGTCACTTCCTGGTATCTTAGTCTCTATGGCACGATACTCTACTTACACTTTAATACTTGTTCGACTGGTTCACTTGCTATTAAGGAAATCAACCAACAACTACGAAGGAAAGGAGTTTCCATTATTAGACTACTCAAGAATCGAGAAAGTAATGGTCAAGAACAGGAAATTGACATTATCCATGCCTCATCCTTGACCAAATTATCGTGTGACAAAAGGGACATGACATGGTTGTATCATAGGTAGTATCGTATCATTGATCCCATATGAATTGGGTAGTCACAATGTCTTGCTAGAGGCCGCTTGCAAATTGTGGGCTGGTACAGTATTGGCCCGCTGCCAATCTCATGTGGGCCTGCAGGGTCGCACACAAGAATAGCCCAACACCAGCAATAGTATCCAGATTCATTGAATCTTAGAAATGTCTAAGATTTAATGAATACTGTTAATCTAGGGTAGATATATACATATATATATGAATATATATCATATCATATCATATTATATTATATTATAAATTCAAAAATAATAATGATATTATTTATAGATAATAATATTATTATGTATAGTATTTAATTTATTTGATAAATTAAATAACTATAATAAATTGAGATATTGTATCTCAGATTTAATTCTCAAATAAAGATATAGTATCTCAAATTTAAGGGTCAAGGTGCAAATTTGTCAACCAACTATTACTTGAGGAGCGCCTGGCACAAATAACTATTGAGTAGACCAAAATGGCCAATCAACAATTAAAAAGTAAAAAAAAAAACACACAATTTGGAGCAGATTCGTCAACGAACTATTACCCCGTCATTGTCTTGTTGTCTCCGTCTTCCATTGATCACGTCACAAAGGTGTCGGCGACGTCGGCATTTCCAAAGCTTCTATTGTTGATGGGTGTTCCACTAACCCTCTTGAACTCATCCAAGAGTCCACAAGATTTGACCGGCACTCACACTTGCACCCTGGTTCCATCCCCTCGATGCCACAAGCAGCAACCACTGCTGCCATAGTGCCTACTCCCATCTCTGTTGGTGTTTTCTTTTTCCAACAAGAAGGCTTAACCGCTTTTTTCTCTTGTGTTTCCACCATTGTCCTATGCCAGTGCCTCATATTTTAACTTAATTATTTGGTGTTTTTTTAATAGTTATTTGGTTTTTTTTCACTTTTTAATTGTTGATTGGTCATTTTGGTCCCTTCAATAGTTATTTGTACCAGACGCTCCTCGGGTAATAGTTGGTTGGCAAATCTGCACCTTCACCCCAAATTTAATTAAATAGAAGGATATCATATCTCAGATTTAATTTATAAAGATAAATCAAATCTATAGGCTTATAATTCGAATTCAAGATTAATTAGATTATTTTTTATTATTTTAATACGGCTCATTAGGGTTTTAGAAACTCTATAAATAGATATTGATCTAGTCGTATTGAGAGGACGGATGAATTAGAGAAGCCGCATGAACCCTAGAGAGAAAGGAGAGACGCAAGAAAACATTGAAGGCGCTAGCACGCTGCCATCTGTGTTCAAGGCTATTCGTGTGGATACCGGTAAAGGGAGGAGACTCGAAAAGTCTGCTTCTATTTGATCAAACGAGATGGCACCATGTCCAAGACGTACGACGGTCAAGACGCATGAAGCAGGAGATGCGCACCAGACCGGATCGAACAAAACTCTCAACCCTTCACATAGATACGGTTTTTCTAACGAACCTTGATTTAAACGCCGTTGATAGATCCTCCGATGGGATTCGTAAAAAATTTATAATTCCGCTGCGTGTATGGATTCCAACACTAACATATTTGGGGCTATTAGTGGAGAAACTAATTTCCCATAAAGGAACCATATATGACGCCACTTTTGTATATTGGGCTTGGAGTCCCACTCCAACCCAAATACACCTATTCTCTAGAAAAGAGCCAAATAACAAATATTGGCCCAAGTTTGCTAATTTTAAACAATCAAGAATAACCTTTATGTGTGACGCATTAGGCCTAGTGAATCACTGACATAAATAACCTGGACCAACCAAACTCCTTTAGTGGGCCCAAGTTATCTAATGATCACATAAGACACTAGCAATGCTCTGTGGCCCCAAAATTAATTAAGTTGATCAAGTGATCTACCTTTTTCCAATTTGGATACCGTCCCGGCTTCACTTGTCACATCGTCATTCACATTTAGTCGAGAGCAAATATAGAGTATCATCTCTATTGGTTGACTAAATGTAGCTTTTCATGGAACTAGGAATTTTCTTCTATTGACTCTAATATGCATCATGACTCTTCATGATCACTTATTGTGCATATATTCCCAAATCAACTAGAAGTCATTCAAGTCTTACTGGTCTTGTGAACGACTAATCCCTTGTAGGGGGCTGTGAGTCCTTTGGCATGTCTATCTACACTCATGCATTCGAGTCATACCTAGGAGTACAATGTTTTCCCCATTCTTAAGCGGATAGTGTTGTACAGCCAAAATATGACCCTAGTACACAGTGCTTGATGACATTCTCAAGCTAGAATGATCCACACTACCAAATGTTGAGAGACTCTTATATCCAATTATACTTTCTACAAATCTTTATGGAGTCTCTTAGCGGATTAGTTCGGTGCAATATGTTCTCCAACAGATCCACCCACAATATTAGCTAAGGTTATTTCATGTGGTCCCTACCTTGTATCTCTATACAAATAGATAATGTTGTACTAGTCTTGTTGAGATCATCAATACCTTTTCTTGGTGATTCAAGACTAGGAACAAGTTTCAGGCAATAGACATTCAGTGTTCTCGAGTCCTCATAATCATGATCACTATCATAGATCCTCGAGTGAACACATGTTCTATTCCTAGGGTTTTTATCTTTAAAGCATATTGACTTTAAATAAAAGCGAGACACAAATATGATAAAGATAAAAGATGCTCAATTTTATTAATCATGAAATACTAAATAGAAAAAGGTGTTCCTCTGTCAAAACAGATTGTCTCTAGGACACCTATTTACTAACATTAAAATGATCATATTAAGGAGGCAAGTAGTCCAAAAGAGTGCTGAGACATAACTAATTGCAAAATCCTCAAGAGAGGTTTAGGTACTTGAAAAGTAATATAGATCTTGTTATGTCGCAATAGGAAAAATGGAACCGAAAAGATATAATTGTCGACAACAATTTTGAAAATGGTATCACATGATTAAATGAGGATATTATATAAATGTATATCATAAGAAATAGACATAAAGATGATTGGCTAAAATTGAGTATGCCTTAAATAGATAAAATTAAGTTACTTGCCTTTTAACAATTGGTGCTAGATAACATGGTAACTGAGTCTCTCCAATTGTATAGTCTATATAGCTCATCCTATTTTCCAACTTATTATTACGCCTTGCCAGATTCATAGGACATAAGAATCCATACAAATTGTTTCTCTCCATTTCTACACTTATTTTGTGGAAGCAGCTACCATAGAATTAAAATGATAAATGACTTAGTGAATATAGAATCCTAATAAATGGATTGATTAAAGTTAAAAATAAAAAATAAACTCAAATGATTGAAAACGTAACCCATCATATGTCTATCTCCTCCAAAGATAGGAAATCTCTAATATCTTTGCTATCAATTGCAAAGGGATAGATACAACATTCTATTACCCACAATCCCACAAGACATATGCAAGTTGATCTTGTTAGGTTTTTTATGGATATTTTGCAATTGTGTCAATAAGATAAATTTTATCGCTCCCTCTTGATCCTAGCAACACATAAAATAAATATTATAAATATGATGTCAAAGAAAATTTTAAGTAATAGTAAGGTGTTTCCTATCATTGGAGGTATTTTTGCCATGTGAACAAGATGTTGAGGTCAAAGGAGGAAACTTCTATTGCCTGAACAAGTTTGGTAACCTCGTCATTGGGAATGGGATGTCTACCCTTCTCGAACACATGTAACATTAGCCTTAGATTGCTCATCCCAAATTTCTTTATGATGGTGAGTGGTAGCATATGTGTATACAATAGCATCAACAACAACACACAATAACGAGACATCCAATAAAAGAGAGCATTCATTTTAGCAAATTCAATAAACTCTTCCAACCCCATTTTCATATTTCTCAATGGATTCATCCAACTGTGATCCATTTTATTACCACCTAATCCATTTTCAACAATACTCAAGTTTAGAACAATTCTCATTATGGCATGGGAATATGGGTAAAGAAAGGGGATGTCATACTTATTTTTAAAAATAAAAAATAAAAAAGATCAGCAACATTTCCCTTTAAAAGTAAGACATACAAAAATTTCAACAACAACCCAATTCAAGTTAATTTTAACAAAACTAATTGAAGCAATTCAAGATAATATCATCAATTTAATCCAGCAATTTCATCAATTCAAGTTCATAATGCCTCTAATAACTCAACATTAACTACCTATGTGTAACCATAAATTTAGAGTTTCTGTTACTACTTCTTTTCCTCACAAACATGTAATCACGGGACAAAAAAAAAAAAAAAAAAAGAAAAGCCGAGGTTGTAGAGTTCTTACCTTTAAGACAACTCTAGCAAAGAGGAGGATCGAGAGGACAAGGCCACAACAACTTTGGTAGAAAGGAAGGCGTATGTCCCATGGTTGGCCGAAGGTCACGTCTGAGGTCAGAGAAGGGGCTGGACAATGTGATTGCGAGTCAGAAAGGAGAAAGAGGTGGAGGCGCAAGAGAAGATAAGAGGTGATAAGTATATATTTCATAATTAAATAGGTAAATATTTTATGGTATAATGAGTTGGATTTATTAATATTTTATACCTATTTAATTATCTTTTATATATTTATCCATCTTTTAATTAAATATAGGATAAAAGAATATTATAACAAAAAATCTATTGATATCCTATTTTATTTTGTAGGAGATATTATATGATCTAAGGGAGGAGAAAATATAAAAAAGGCAATAATCATCATTGTTGGGCAACAAATTAAATTGAAAAGGATATTATTAATCTAATATATTATTATATTATATTATATAATATGCTATCAAATTGACCCAGGGCGATAAAGAGGTTTCTACCTACACGAAGAAAAAGGATGTTATCTTCGATTACAAGAGATTGAGTGTGGGACCTGCAACAAAAGGCATATATTTATTGAATAGGAGATCACATATCAGGGAAGACGCACAAGACGACAAAAACAAAAATTTCAGGCACAGGAGAAAGAAAGACGCACAGGCCAACGCGAACAAAAATCAAGAAGCAGAGGAGCGTGATTCTAACGGGAATTCAAGACGCAGAGCAGACAGAGAACTAGATAGCTGGGAGCGATTTGGGGGCAGTCTTGATTTCTCCTATCTTTCCTTTATTCTTTCTTTTATTTTTTGATTCTCTTCATGGATTTTAGTATAGCCATGTGTGGCTAATTTTCTTTGCAATCTAGAGTAGCTATGAACTTATAGGTGGATTAAATTTGGTTTTCATTGTTTAGTTAAATTTGATATTAATTTTGGTTACTTAATCTTGTTTAGATTTATCTATTTAGTGATTGGCCATCATTGAATATGAATTTGAGTATTAGGATTTACCTTGACGAAGGGAATTATAATTAGGCTCTAAGATTAAGTAATACGGGATTAGATTACGATTTAATTTGTGGTTAGGATAGACATATACCTAATGGCTCCATATAATTGTTGAAGAGTGTGTTTGATTTTATTTTCCTCTTGAGTAATTATGTTAGACATAACAAATTATATTTAAGAGAGGGTTGTAAGTGGACTAACAGGTACTTACAGCTATTTATACTCAAGATTAACAACATTGATATCAAGGCTAGTTAAATTAATGAAAACAAGGTTTATGAAGCTAATAAGGGATTGATGACTCTGGATTGCTCGTTCTTATTATTGAAATTTGCTCTTTGTGAAAGTTCTTGTTCTATTAAATTTCTTTTTTACTATTTTTGAAAACAATTATGATTTTCTCAACTTAAATGAAAAAAGGAAATTTAACACCTAATCACTAGTTTGACTGAGTCTCTGTGGGATGACCTTGATTTGCCACTTACTATTTTCATGACCCGTACACTTGCGGTGCTTAGTTAAATTTTGGTAGCATCAAGAGGCGATAGCTAGGACAACGATTACTTTGGCAAAGAGGATGGTAAAGGTAAGAGAAGAGGCTAGAGGTCTGTTTGGGGTCAAAGAGGGGCCCAGACGATGTGTTTGCACATCAGAGAAGGAGAAAGAGGCGGAGGCATGAGAGAGATCAAAGGAGAAATAGTCAGAGGTGCAAGAGAGTATGAGAGGCACATATCTAGTGCCAAATTAAAAAAGATGAAAAGTAAACTTTTCAATGACTGTTTTTCAAAAATCAGTCATTGAAAAAAACAGCAGTTGAAATTTTGCATTTGAACGATTGGTCATAAAAAATAGTCATTGAAAGTTTTTGACTATTTTCAAAAACAATGGTTGAAAGTTAAACTTTAAACCACTGTTTTCAAAAACAGTCATTGAAAATAACTTTCAACTACTGTTTATAAGTTGAAATTTTAAAAATGCCACCACCTCTTTTTTAACTTCTATTTAAAAACAAACAAACATTAATTAGTGTTGTTAAAAGAACTTTTTGTAGTAGTGATTATAAAAAATATTTAGAAAGACAGGGCCATTAATTGGGAAAATAATAAGGTACTACTATTTATTATGATAGAGCATTCAATCGATGCTCAATAGAAGATAATAAATTCTCCCTATGATCCTCAATATAAATAAATTCTCCCTATGATCCTCAATAGAGAACGCCTTCAAGAGAAATTCTTGATCCACGATGTAAGTCTCTTAATGGATCATTAATATATATATATTTTTTTTTTTTCAAAATATTACCCTTATTACAATTTATGAGGACAAAACTTGAAGTCTAATGTACTATATTGTTTCTCTATATCTTTAACAAGTTTTAATATCTTTAATTGCATTAAACCGCACCATTAATTAATATTTTGTAATTGTCATGAAACCTTTTAAAACGACTTTCCAATGAACACAAGTCCTCTCTTATAAAAAGGCAATACTTGGTGCAATGTCAAGATGTACCGAGGTCAAGTGACCCCAAACTCCATCCTGAGTGCCCCTTTTCTCTCTTTTCCTGAGTTACTCTATTACTCCTTCAGGTCTTTCTTATAAGCAATTTTTTTATTGATCACACAAAACGAACTAGTGGTTAAGATTAGTCAAAAAAGTCAAGTTTTTTTTTTTTACTTAAATATGCCCCTATTTATGAAAATAGTAAAGGAGAGGGAATGAATAGAAAAATATATGAGAGAGAATGAGTAATAAATGATTAAATATAAAAGAAAAATAGATGTGAGTGAGGGATAATTAATATAAAGTTATGTATTTAATAGAGGTAGAAAATGAAAAAAATAGTTTAAGACACAAAAATAAAGTTGCTTATATCAAGGACCAACCCAAAGGAGAAAATTGATATTAGACAAAACTTGATTATACATTTTGTTGTGTTTTTGCCGGTGTCATCAATGCCATCGTTCTTGGCTATGCAACGGAATAATTCTGCGCTACAATTGTTCTGTTGTCTTAAAATTTATTACACAAAAGATGAAGGTAAAATTTGTCTGTAGTATGATTACTTTATTAATTCTTTTCCACTAGATGGAGGTGAAAAATGCATGGCTTTGGTTAAAGTGTTTGGATAATTTATATTTTGAATACAACATCTAATAATAAACATTTTCTTGTGCATGGACGGGGAGATTACTCTAGTATTATATTATCGAATGTGGACAATAATTATATGTATGTGTTACTCAAATGTGAGCCATATCTAAGGTGTGGCCCAACAAAGGGCAATCAACATGACACAGATATGACGGTACTACATTTGGGCTTGGAGGCACAAGAGGCCCACAAGTCCAAACTCTAACCCTAAAGGTAATCTCTATAAATAGGAGGTTAACCTAAAAGGTACACACATTTTATGCTCTCTCTAATTTACTATTCAGCTGTCACTGAAGACACACACCACCTCCTTTGGCGAAAGCCTTTATATTTATGCACAATGATCTTCTATTCTCAGAGGTATATTATCCATAGATACCTAGGAGAGAGTTATTCAATCCAATATCAATATACTAGTCTATAAGGCTAGACATCTGTGTTCTTATACAGAACAATATGTATAATTAACAGTGATCATTCAGTTTCCTATAAAAACTGAAATACTGAACTGAAACCAAAACACTCAAATTATTTTAGTTTGGTTTTATGAAAAAACCCAATTTTTTCTAGGAAAAACATTATTCTTTTTTGGATTAAGGTCAGATTGGCCAACAAATTTTGCGCTAGAACACCTAACACAAATAAGTTTTAAAGGGGGTAAAAGTACCAATCAACAATAAAAAATGGGTAACTAGCACAATGACGTTAAAATCTGCCTAATGGCCGTTTGGTGCGATGTTAGAGGCGTTGGAGAAGAGATAAAATGGTCGTTTGGTTGAAGTTAACGGGATTGTGGTATTTGCCCCATTTTAAATTGTTCATTGATATTTTTTTTCTATTTTCAATTGTTGATTGGTACTTTTGCCCCCTTCAAAACTTATTTGTACTAGGTGCTCCTAGTGTAAAATTTTGTTGACCAATCTACACTTTAACCTTTCTTTTCAGCATAGGGAAAAACATTATTCAAGCAAAGAGTATTTTCATGCCAAACTAATACTTCAACATAAACACCTAGTTCTTATCAATTGACACAAATTCTAACAGTAATAAATATAAACTTATAGTTCCAATTAGCAGCAAATTGATAAAAGTTGTTAACAACAAATCAAGCGACAAGAAATACCCAAACTTTATGTATTTCCTGTTTTATGAGAAGAAAAAAAAGGAAAGAAGAAAGTGAGTAAGAGAATGAAAAAAGAAAGTTTCTTGATTGTCTTTTGTAAGAAATAATGTTCTCTCAGAGTTTCATAATTTGAAACCCATTGTGGCTCACTTATTTAAGTGGAGAGGGTGAATAATTAGGTTTTGGGCGAGAGAGGCCCCAAAGAGGCTAGTGAGGCCAAAGAGGTCTAATTATACAACCATCTGAGAGAAAAGAAGACAAAGCAAAAAAAAAAAAACCAACT
The DNA here is from genome assembly GCA_019022655.1 of Acacia acuminata. NCBI lineage: Eukaryota > Viridiplantae > Streptophyta > Magnoliopsida > Fabales > Fabaceae > Acacia > Acacia acuminata. Next base: position 4,174,589 of record JAFJYI010000039.1, on the reverse strand, counting down.
TCAGAGGGCAGTCTCAGTAAATCAGTGTTTGTGCACTCGTTGATCCAGTTGAAATTTGGTTTAAGACCTTTAGAATACATAGTTCATCATTTTCAATAGTGGGATTGTTGTTTGATGGCCTGGTGTAAGAGAAATCTTGTTCATGGTGAGGGTCATTTTTTTGGAATGTTGATCTTCTTTATTTTCTATTGTAATCTTGTAGCTTTGATTGTTTAATTGGGTAATTGCATGTGTATACATCTAGTAGAGACTCTCTTGTACCATGTTTTAATTAAGTGGATGTGATTTTCTTTGGTGTAGAAAACCCATGGTTTTTACCCTTTAATTGATGGGGTTTTCCACGTTAATAATTCTGGTGGTGTCTCTAATGCTATTTAATTTCTCTTATATATTTGTTTATGGGGTAACACTTCGCATGTTGCATGAGAAGAAGAAGATTCTTATACACACATGAAATGGTGGGACCCACATCTTTTTTATTAAAAAAAAAAACTCAAGCATAGAAATGGTGGGACCTACATCTTTTTATATTTAAGACATGAGGATACACTTCTCCTACAACATGAAAAATATATTTCCCTTTGTTTATTTATCTCCTCATAGACTCTTGCAAGTCAGAGGAAAATATAACGTCCATAGCACCCTTCCTAACAACTGGGAGAGAGAGTAGATTGAGACTGAGGAAAGAGGGAGTGATGAAGTACCCGTCAAGGCACGATCACATTGGAGACAATGACAAAGTGAGGAGGAGATGGTGAGGAAGTGAGGATTGACACAGTTCAGTCAAGGTAGCACCTTTGTGCCATAGTGGAGACTTCAAACGACGGTGAAGCTTCCCTTTGAGGGTACAAGAAACATTCTTGCCTTTCTCCTGTGGAGACTAGAGACGCCAAGCAGAGGTAAAGAAAGGAATTGTAATTAGGGGCGAAAATTATAGAATAGAACCCAAATGTTTATGAAATTATATTTCAGCTCCATAAATATTTCAAGATGTTCATTTTAGTCTCTCTATGAAACTTTTAGTAGGAACTAAAGTGAAAATATTAAAATTTTTATGAAGGGCTAAAATGTAATTTTCCAAACATTTGGATTATATTATGTAATTTTAGAAGGGCGAGGATCACCTCTAACCTCCCGTTCCACCCTTGACACCAAGAAAGGAGGTTGAGTGGGAGTGAAGTTTTTGGTATTGGAATTTAGTGTTTTAGCTATGGCTTGGGCCATGGACCTTTTTTCCCTAAAAAATATGATTGTTGGACTTGAACATGGACATGGACAGAAACTTATAAGATCTAACATTCTGTCTTTGTTTTGGTTTTTCAATTTTAATTGAAATTGTTTCAGTGAGTCGAACCAAGAACCAAACCAAAAACCAAATATCTATCACAGAAAACCCGAATCAAAAATTGAAAAATCGAAATGAGTTCATTTCAGTTTTCGGTTATAGATAAATATTGCTTTTGGAATTTTATTGTTGTTTATTTTAAATTTGGTTTTATAATTGTGGATAAGTTTGTTTTTGTTATGAATATTTCAATATTGGTGTGAATGTCCACAACCTTTTCAAGAAGAGTCTTTTGGAGTTTCTAAAGTCATGTAACCTATGACATGAATGGCATGGGAGTTTTCTATGACTAATGTAAATAACTTACAAAACCTCATAATATACCATTATGTAGATTTATTTTTTTGTAACTCTTGTAATGGATTCGTTGCCTATATATAATAGGCATGTATCAAAGGTTGGAAGAGAATAATAGAAAAGAAGAATCACTCCCTCCTTGCTCTCCATTTCTTTCTTGCATTTCTTCATCTCCCTCATCTTAATCTCTCTTGTTATTTTACTTAGTTTCATAACACGTTATCAAAGACAATTGCTATAACGAAGGTATAATTTCTTTAACGATTTCATCTATTTTCTTTAATGATTTTATTATATGTTTATTTATATATCTGGGATAATCTAAACCACTATATGGAATTAAAAATATTATTTTACCGATTGTTTTTATACATCGGGTTCCATGGTTAAGATTTGAGATCATTTACTATTTTTACTATACATCACTATTCATTTTTATTCATGTAGAGTATTTTTAATGATTGCACAATATATTATATATTGTTGCTTATATTATTGCTAACTTTAACATTTATTTTTCTTGCTAACATTTTATTATTGTTTTAATTTGAAATTTTATTATTATTGTGGTAATTTGACTCCTACATGGAAGGTTGTACCTCCTACATGGCGCTAGATTTAATTTTTCGCTTTTTATTGTGGTAATTTGACTTCTACATGGAAGGTTCTACCTCCTACATGGAAGTCTAGATTTAATCTTTCCTTTTTATTGTTTTAATTTAATTTGAGATTTTATTATTATTACTAACTTTATCATAACATTTTACTGTTATAATTAAGCATTTTACTTTTATGTTATTAACATAACATTTATATTATTGTTACTAACATAACATTTAAATTAAGCTTTTACTTTTATGTTACTAACATAACATTTAAATTAAGCTTTTACATTTATGTTACTAACATAACATTTAAATTAAGCATTTTATTTTTATTGTTGCTAACATAACATTTTACTTTTATTGTTATGTTATTGTTGCTAACTTTTAATGTTATGTTATTTTATATTTAATGAAATCTCTTTTTTTTTAAAAATATATTATTATGGCCGAAGCCATACACCTTTGTTTTCCTATTCTAAAATTATATGATCAAGTCCTATCATTTTAATTTCTTAATTTTATGGCGAAGCCATATAAATTTAATTTCTCGTTACGAGAACTATATGGCCCAAAGCCATAAAGTTTTAATTCTTATTATTATACTTTACTTGTTGTCTTTCTAAATTTCATATTATTATCATTAGTATTTCTATGTTAATAATTCTTGTTTATTTCTTTTATTAGTCTGAATCATGACAAACACAACAAATCCGAACCTTGCAAAACTTGAATTTGCGGCTCTTGACATTGCTAGAAATAATTATTTATCTTGGATACTGGATGCGGAAATCCATCTGAATGCCCATGGTCTAGAAGACACAATTAAAGAAGGAAATCCGACATCTAATCAAGATAAAGCCAAATCCATGATTTTCCTTCGCCACCATTTACATGAAAGTTTAAAGATTGAATATTTGACAAGAAAGACCCACTGGTTCTTTGGAACAATATAAAAGAAAGGTATGATCACCGAAAGATGGTCATCCTCCCAAAAGCTCGTTATGACCGGATGCATCTGCGTCTACAAGATTTCAAAACGTAATGCGAGTATAACTCAAGAATGTTGAGAATTACTTCTCGGTTAAAATTATGTGGGAAAAAGTTAATGATGAAGATATGTTAGAAAAAACATTCTCCACATTTCATGCAACCAATTTGCTCCTCGCAAAGACGAGATCGTGAAAAAGGATTCAAGAAATATCTTTGAATTAATTTCTTGTCTCTAGTGGCCGAACAAAATAATGAGCTTTTGTTGAAAAATCATGAATCACGTCCAACGGAGTTCGACTCCATTCCCTGAATGTAGTCACTAATGAATATTTAGTGGCCGAGGACGTGGGCGTAAAGGTGGCCACATACGTGGACGTGGTCGTGGTAGAGGACATAGTAATTACCGTTATCATGGTGGTAGAAGTAATGATTATAACTCTAATACCCACCAGAAGAGGAAATATGATGAAGGGCAGAACAATGACGATGGTGCTCCTTCAAAAGTTGTTGACAATAAATGCAATGAGCACCGCGTGCTACATCTCAAATCGAGCATACCTCCGGAGACGTTGGACAAGACTCCCTATGAGTGTACAAAGGAAGAAAACCCAATCTAGCTCATCTGCATGTGTTTGGATGTAAGTGTTTCATCCATAACAACGGTAAGGATAACTTGGGAAAGTTTGATCCCAAAGCAGATGAAGGTATATTTCTGGGTTATTCAAATAGGAGTAAAGCTTATAGTCTTTAATACTCGTACTCGTATTGTTGAAGAGTCTATGCATATTGTTTTCTCCGAATCCAAGTCTGATAAACCTACGGATGATGATGAAGGAAGCGTCTTCAAAAATCAATTCTTTTCGAAAACTACTCCTACCTCTATTGAAAATCCTGAAAATGTTTTTGAGGCTAACCCTCAAAATGATACTGGAAATCCTGATCAAACTCAACCTAAAGCTTGGAAATTTATTAGAAATCATCCTTTGGACCAAGTTATAGGTGATGTTAATCAAGGAGTAAGAACCAGAAACAACACTTTAAATGAAGTAACTTTTACAGCTTTTATATCACACATTGAACCCTCTAAGATTGATGAAGCCCTTTCAGACAATGATTGGGTGATAGCAATGTAAGAAGAGTTACATCAATTTGATAGAAATCAAGTTTGGGACTTGGTACCCAGGCCTAAGGACCATCCGGTCATTGGCACTAAATGGGTATTAAAAAACAAATGAGATGAGTCTGCAATCATTGTCCGTAACAAGGCAAGATTGGTTGCCAAAGGCTATAATCAAGAAGAAGGAATTGATTACGAAGAAACTTATGCTCTAGTGGCAAGATTGGAAGCCATAAGAGTTCTTCTTGCCTTTGCCTGTGTGAAAAACTTTAAACTCTATCAAATGGATGTGAAAAGTGCTTTCTTGAATGGTTTTATTCAAGAAGAAGTTTATGTAGAACAACCTCCTGGTTTTGAAAATGTTCATCATCCAGATCATGTGTATCATCTCAAGAAGGCCCTATATGGTCTTAAACAAGCTCCTAGAGCTTGGTATGAGCGATTAAGAAAATTCCTTCTTGATCAAGGTTTTATTAGAGGAAAAGCAGATACAACTCTCTTCATAAAGAATAATAAGCTTAATGAAATCTTAATTGTCCAAATATATGTTGACGATATTATATTTGGTGCCTCTAATGATGTCTTGTGTGAAGAGTTTGCTAAGAATATGCAGGGAGAATTTGAGATGTCCATGATGGGAGAGCTCAACTATTTCCTTGGTCTGCAAATCAAGCAAAAGAAGGATGGAATCTTTATATCTCGGACCAAGTATCTCAATGATCTCAGAAGAAGTTTGGGATGGATCATTACAATGGAGCCGACACTCCATGAGCTCAACCGCTTCATTAGATGCTGATGAAGAAGGCACAGACTTCAATATCAAAAAATATAGAGGAATGATTGGATCACTACTCTATCTGACCGCAAGCCGCCCAGACATCCAATTCAGTGTTGGAATGTGTGCTAGATTTCAATCGCTCCTAAGGAGTCACATGCCGAGCAAGTAAAGAGAATATTGAGATATCTTGCCGACACAAAGTCACTTGGATTGTGGTTTCCTAAAGGCCAACTTGAACATTTAGTAGCCTATTCGCACTCGAGACCATGCCGGGTACAAAACCGATAGAAAAGTACAAGTGGGCAATGTGAGTTTCTGAGGTTCACTTGTGTCTTGGTTTAGCAAGAAGCAAACCAAATATAGGTGGCAGTATCATCAACCGAAGCCGAGTATGTGGCGCCTCAAGCTGCTGTGCTCAAGTTTTATGGCTCAAACAGCAACTATCTGATCTAGGAATCAACCTGAAGGAGATCCCTATATTGTGTGACAACACAAGCACAATAAGCTTAGCCAAGAATCCCGTGCAACATACTCGGACTAAGCATATTGATGTGAGACATCATTTCATAAGGGATCATGTTCGTAAAAGAGATGTCAAGGTCATGTTTATCCCAACTCATCTTCAACTTGTCGATATCTTCACAAAGCCTTTGGCTAAGGACCAATTTAACTTCATAAGAAGAGAATTGGGAATGGTAAATCCCAATGAATTGTAAGCAATTTTCACTCATTTTAAATTGGTTTTGATGATAGTTGTGGTTTTGATGATTAAGAGTTACTAACTTAAGCATCGAAGTTTCTAGATGTGATTTTTGCGGGAAATTTTCCAAAACCGAGTTTCGCGATAGGCGAAGAAAACTCGAGTTTTTGATCCAAAACTCGAGTTTTGGTGAAGTATCGGGGAGAGAGAAAGAAACTTGATTTTTGAAGGAGCTCAAAACTCGAGTTTGTAATTTGGAAACTCGAGTTTCCATCGAGCAGAGAGCAACTTAAAGTTTTGAGGAATGAAAACTCGAGTTTGAAAAGTAAAACTCAAGTTTTGATCGTGGAATTTCAAAAGTTCACATTACACTTTTGAAGTCCAGTAAGCTATTCTTCAAAACTCAAGTTTTGTATGTAAAACTCGAGTTTTAGTCGAGATATATATACTTGATTTTCACTTATTCTTCATAACTTGCTTCAAAACTCAAGTTTCACCTTAGGTTTCACTATTCTCTCTCTCGACTCATTTCTTCATTTCCCTCGATCCTCCAATTCCTTCGATCAACTCCCATCAAAACCCTAAATGTCGTCGCCCCTTCCTCCAACCCTAAAGGAGGACCTAACCCTAATACTACTCCTTCAGAACGACCAGTGAGGTTGAAGACTCGGTCCACTCGCCTTAAATTTGGAGTCGACCAAGATTAAAGGGATTCCGACGATATTCCTCCGGCAAAGTTGCCCTCTCCTAAAGGTGTCTCTATTGGCGATAGGTCAGAGGGTCGAACCAAGAGAAGACATGACTCTGAATCTTCCCCAAAAGGAAAAGGGGAATCGATGATGGCAGACCCTCCAGAGTTTCCCAAGCCTCCTAAGGCTAAAAGATCCAAGTCGTTTTCTGTTCCAGAAAAAGGACAAGGGTCCTCGGTGCCTGACTCTGCTCCTGAACTCCCTGAGGTTGTGGAAGACGCCATATCAGAAATCTACAATCACGATTCTCGCTCCCGAGGCTTCTCGATCGCTCCTACCCGATGAATCGGAGGGTGCCGACGTGTTTAAGGAATTTTTTCTTAATAAATCCTTTTGTCCCTTTGTCACACGTGGATTTAGTTAAACTGAAGGAAGACCACAATTTAGACCTTTCACCCTGGCTCAAGGACTATGAGTCTTTTATATCTGTGTCCGCTCCATACTCCACAAACTTGGTTAAAATTTTTTACTTCAATATGGTGTTGGATAACATTGTGGATTCTGAAGGCAATCTAGTAGAGCAGAGAGTTACAACATCAATAAAGGGTGTTCAGTTCACCATATCTGCCAACATCATCAACAAGATCCTGAAGATTGTTAATCCACCCAATGTCCCTGAGATAAGGTTGAGCAATCGTGAAATTTTCACCACTCTATGTCCCCACAAACCTCTTCCTGACAATCTGCTCATATTGTCCTTCAAACCATCTGATATGTCCACCACCAACAGAATTCTCGTGGTATATTTACTCCGTAAATTTTATCCAAAAGGGTGGGAATTACACCCATTTTGCTCAAAAGGACTTTCCCGTGTTTCGCTTTGCTTTTGTGAGGCAAACTTCATTCAATATTGGTCATTGGATTTTTCAAGAAATGGTTAAGTTCAGATTCTCCTCCCGTCGACCCTCTCATATTCCTTATCCATCCCCGATTTCGGGCCATATATTGTTCTACCACAAGGCGTGGCATGTGGTCCCCTGCATACCATGAGAAACCCACCATTTTTGGAAAAAGTCACTTCACTACATGAAAATCACTATTGAGGGTGAAGGATCTGGTCAATCACATGCTCCCACTAAATCCCACACAAGAGGAACATACACCCGAACACAAGAGGCTCACCGATCATGTCCAACCCTCTCGTACCCTCCGATTTCGAATCCCGATCAAAGGGATTGTGGATCGAGCGATGGCGGTATGCAAATTCGAATGGAGTTTGCAATGGGTAGGATTCTGAATGAGATCACCAGAGGAAATGATGAGATCATTGCTTTTCAAGATCAACTGAAATCTCAAATCAAAAGTCTCATGTCAACCAGTCATCGAGTTAAAACAAAGAACTTAAGGGTGTGCATTCGAGCTCTCGATCGACAAATGATTTGGATTCCAAAGTCTCTTCACAATGGGTTTCAATTTGTAGTTCCAATGACAAGCTTGACAGGATCATGAAGCACTTAGGGATTGGAATCTCCTCCACTGGCACCTCACATCCTAAGCCCGAACCCGAGACTCCATCTTCCCCTCCTTCACTTTTCCTACAACCCAACCTAATCCATCTACCACTTACCATTGTCCTCCCTTCCCCCTCCACTCCGGCCATCGAAATCTTACCTGACTCCTCTACCTCCCCTTCTTCTCCCACCACTGAGGTTCTCCCCTCTCCTTCCACTTCTACCACTGAACCTTTTCTTCTCCATACCGACCCTCCCCAATTTGAAGATGACAAAGGGGAGAGAAAGTGGATTCATAGCTCGAGAATTTGGGGCTTGGCCTTTGCATTTGAATTTTTTTTTAGATTTGATGCTTATGTCATTCACTAGCTGTTTGTTTTTGTTTTAATGAATCGTACAACTCTAGCTTTATGAATGAAACTATCGATCCTATCATTGCTTTCGTTGTCTATCTCTGATTTGCATAAGTATTGAATTCTATCACATTCATAACAACTTTTTCAAAAGTGAATGATTTTTTTTTCAAATTCTTGGAATTCAGTTTACAAGTGTTGTCATCATCAAAAAGGGGGAGAATGTTAGTTCTCTATGTGTTTTGATGATGAGTGACAATTGTAAACTAGCTAGGGAGTTTTGTCTTAGGAAGTTGAAAAACCTACTAACAAGACAAAACTCGAGTTTTGTTTTTAAAGCTCGAGTTTTGGTCTTGGCAGAGAAAATGGTCGATTTCAATTATCTCGAGCAAAACTTGAGTTTTGAATAGAAAACTCAAGTTTTGAGACCTACGAGAGCTCCTAGTTTTCCACTCAACTCAAAACTCAAGTTTAGCATGCGAAACTCAAGTTTTGACAACAAGGACTTTTAAATTTTCAAACTCGGTCTCGCGCCTTGTCATCGAATTTGAATTATTATGTTTTCACTTAGTAAAGTAAAAACTCGAGTTTTGATTTGCAAACTCGAGTTTTGGCCAACCCGAGAGCATTACAAGTTTTCAAAGTTTTCATGATAAAATGAAAACTCGATTTTTGATTTTAAAACTCGAGTTTTGGCCAACCCGAGAGCATTACAAGTTTTCAAAGTTTTCATGATAAAATGAAAACTCGAGTTTTGATTTTAAAACTCGAGTTTTGCCCAACCCGAGAGCATTACAAGTTTTCAAAGTTTTCATGATAATATGAAAACTCGAGTTTTGATTCCAAAACTCGAGTTTTTTTTAAGCGAAGAACAACTCACTTTATCAATGTTTGAAAACTCAAGTTTTGTTTTGAAACTCAAGTTTTGGAGTTTTGGACTACAACATATTATTTTCACTAACAATCCAAAACTCGAGTTTGGTTTTGGTAACTCGAGTTTTGAGATTCATTTAAACTTTGGTCCAAAGGCTCGAAACACAACTTTGCTCTCTGGAAGATGAAAACTCGAGTTTAGGTTTTGAAACTCGAGTTTGGACTTAAGTGCACAGATTGAAAACTCGAGTTTTGATACACAAACTCGAGTTTCTAACGCCGATTTTGAAATTCGATTTCTACGTTCTTGCAAAGTGTCCTTGTTTGATCCTAATACTCTCCAGAATATTCTCTCTATGCCTTGCTATGTTTAATGATCTTATTAGTGAGTCTCGTGATTTAAAGAATGATTTTGGAGTGATAAAGCAAAAAGCAAAAAGTGGTTCGAACATTAAATGCTCGTACGAGAGAGTTGCACTACTTTGGCTATTCCATCTGCACACGGCTGCAAAACATTAAAGAATGTTTTCTACAACAAGCAACCGTGTTTCAAACGGATTGATTTGCGAAGGTCAACACAAATACTACTTGGCCAAATTGGATTAAGGCGAGTTTAGAGAGAGAAGAAGCCAAAATTCACTTCCTAACCTTGGCGAGTCTCTCCAACGGATCTGTTGAAATAGCAACGGTCATCTAATGATCTCTCGAGTATAAATAGGACCGCATTCGAGTCCTCTCAACTACCACAACAACTGAAAACGCACAAGCATTCAAGTTCCTCAACAACCTTTCGCCACTTGTAATTTGTCTTCCGACATTATAAGCTTCAAGTGTTTATTGTTACTCACTCTTAGAGAGAGTATTTATCTATAAATCATTTATTGAGAAGTATCACAAGTCAAGGGGACTTGGTGATTAGGGAGTTCATTGATTACAACTTGTAAGGGGGAGTGAGTTCTAGAGAGAGAGCTACTCTTTGAGTACAAAGTGTGTAATCTTTGATAGTGAAAAATCCCAGTGATTCTAGGGACTGGATGTAGGTCAAGTTGTTAAGACCGAACCAAGATAAATCTCTCGTGTCCAGCTCTTCTTCCTTTACTGTTCATCTCTCGTTTTTATTGTCTAAAACCGAGCTTCTTTCAAAAGTTTTTAAAATACCCAATTCACCCCCCCTCTTGGGTATATAGCTCCACTTTCATGAATGTCCACAACCTTTTCAAGAAGAGTCTTTTGGAGTTTCTAAAGTCATGTAACCTATGACATGAATGGCATGGGAGTTTTCTATGTCTAATGTAAATAACTTACAAAACCTCATAATATACCATTATGTAGATTTATTCTTTTGTAACTCTTGTAATGGATTCATTGCCTATATATAGTAGGCATGTATCAAAGGTTGGAAGAGAATAATAGAAAAGAAGAATCACTCCCTCCTTGCTCTCCATTCTTTCTTGCATTTCTTCATCTCTCTCATCTTAATCTCTCTTGTTATTTTACTTAGTTTCATAACAGTTTTATATTTTTTGGTGTATATTATCTACAATGTATTAAATTAATCATGACTAGTTCGATAACGGTTTGACCAATGTTTAATTATTAACTCTTGAACGATAACCTTATTACTCAGTTTGATGATTGGTTTTGATTTTAAAATATCGGCCATACATTCATGTCACTACTAAAAAAAAGAAGAAAGGTCATCACTACTACATTATATAGAATAAACGTTCAAAATTAGCGTCCATTATTGAAAATAACAGACATTAAAAATTAGGTAGCGGCATTTCTAAAACTTTTGCTTGAGCATTCAATGTTTTTTTTTTTTCAAAAACAGATGTTAAATAAAATTATTAACGTCCTTTTTTGAAACCAAACTTTAAAAACACTACAATACACATATGTTTTCTTAAAATTTGACATGATAAAAAATGCAAGGCAATCTTATAAATACATTAAAATACAAAGATTAAAAAAAACAAAAAGTGGTAAAAAAACACGGTGACAACCTTTAAAACATATTAAAATACAAATCATATATGTTTTCTCAAAACAAAACGTGGTGGCAATTTTATAAATATTTTAAAATACGATGCATGTCTTTTTTTCTTAAAACAGATGTGGTAAAAGTGGCAATCTTGTAAATATAAGCACCTTTTTAGGTTTTAAAAAGAGACACGTACCCAAAATAGATGTCATTATTTAGTTACTTCTCCCTTTTTTAGCTAGGTCAAGTCAATAAAGTTGGTACCCATTTTAGTCACCACCCAATCCATATCTTCTTTCCCTCTTCCCCTCTCATGTAACATCTATTACTTTTCTATAAAGCAAATCAACTCAGTGTTTGTAGTACCTGTGATCTTCTTTCTTCTCTCTCCCTGATGTGTATAGTTTCACGCCTATTATCCTCTTCCTGACCCTTTTGCGGTTTCTTCTGCGCGGTTCAAGATATCTCATCCACATCAAAGTTGACGATGCTCTTGTTCTTTGGAGCTGATATTCAGTGGAAGAACGTGGCTTCAGAGCAGTTCAGAGCAAACCAAAGGGATGTCGTACTAATATTTATTACAGTGAAATGAAAGAGACTTATTCTCGAATTCTTCCAACGACTCCAATTTGTCTCTAACATAAAGTTTGAATGCTTACAACGGTCATTAATGATGTTCAACTATAAATAGTTGAGCATTCAATACAGAGCAACCAATGAAGTGTTGGAAATTATGCCCTAGGGCAAGTCATTGTTCTCAAATTGAGTTATCACTTCATTCGCATGTTTACAGTGATAACTGATCCCTGGATATATCTTATAGATGATATCCTAAATGTCCCTGGTCGGTCATCTACGCGGGAGCAAAGATGAGATAATGTAAATGGAGCTATATACCCAAGAGGGGGGGTGAATTGGGTATTTTAAAAACTTTTCTGAAAGTGCTCTGCTTTTGACCAAGTAAAAACATGATAGCAGAGGAGAAAAGGAAGGAAAGCTTACACAAGAGAAATTATCCTGGTTCGGTCTTATCCTTGACCTACATCCAAATCCCAAGCCACACTTGGGATTTTCAATCCACTATACTCACAAACCGATTACAAACTCGTACTCAAGAGTAGTTCTCTCTCTAGAACTCACTCCCCCTTACAAGTTGTAATCAATACACCCAACCACCAAGTCCCCGACTTGTGGTTATCTCAATCAATAAATGATTTACGTATAGAACTCTCTCACGTAGCATAAAATGAACACTCGAAGTACAAGTATCGATTGATACAATACAAGTGAAAGCCGAACACAATAAATGACACTTAGTAAATTTTCGCTCTCGCAGGTGTATCAGCTTGAGAAGAAGTTAATGCACTCTATTTATAGGTAGAGAACATTAAATGACCGTTGAAAGATGAATCCAACCGTTGTAGGTGATTAGCATTAAGTCTGGTCATCTTCTCTCTCTAAACTCCAACTAATCCAGGTGCTAATATGATCTGATGTGGAACTCTGAGGATTTGCCCGTTGGAGAAGAGTTTACTTGATGAAGAAAGCATTCTTGACCGTTGAGAATGCGTGTTCGATGGATTATCCAAAAGAAGGTTGATTTGCGAAGTGCATTAAATGCACCGAACACTTTTTGCTTTATGGCTTTGACCTTCAATAATCTTCATCTCTGTGCTAACTGAAATTCACTCAACAAACTTGTTAAACATAGCTAGGAATGTGATTGAATGAATTATGGAAGCAATGAGATCAAACAATAATGATTTGTGAATTCGTATAATTCAAAATCGTTTTTCAAATTGTAAACCGTATGTTCATGTAAACTCGAGTATGGCACTGTTTCACAAGTGTCCAAACTGCAAGATCCAATTGATACTCGAGTTTGCACTTTTCGAGGCAAACCATCGTGTCTTGTTTTTGAAAGACAAAGACTATACTCGAGTTTGGCAACGCAAACTGCAGTATTGGTTTATCTTGGGAAATCCATTTGCTCTCTGTAAGTCCAATACTCGAGTTTGGCGATGCAAACTGCAGTATTGACCATTCAATACTCGAGTTTCGCTATGCAAACTGCGGTATTGATTTAACTTGAAAAGTCTTTAGCTCTTCGAAGTTCAATACTCGAGTTTGGCTATGCAACCGCAGATTGACTAATCAATACTCGAGTTTGGCTCTCGCAAACGGTATTGATTTAACTTGAAAAATCTTTTGCTCTTCGGAAGTTCAATACTCGAGTTTGGCTATGCAAACTGCAGTATTGACTAATCAATACTCGAGTTTGGCTATGCAAACTGCGGTATTGATTTAACTTGAAAAACTTTAGCTTTCTCGAAGCTCAATACTGAAGTTTGACTATGCAAACTGCAGATTGACTAAGTTTGAAAAATCCTTTAGTTCACAAGAAGTTTGATACTCGAGTTTGCCCATGCAAACTACAAGTATTGACTATTCAATACTCGAGTTTGCCTATGCAAACTGCAGATATCGATTTTGGTGGAAACTTGGTTGCTTTCTCGATGGCCTTTACTCGAAGTTTCGCCAAGCAACCGCAGATTGGCCGTCCAATACTCAAGTTTGCAAATGCAAACCGCAAAGATCGACTTTGGCTGGAAACTTGGTTGCTTTCTAGATGGCCTTTACTCGAGTTTCACCAAGCAACCGCGGATTGGTCATCCAATACTGAAGTTTGCAAATGCAAACCGGCGGTTTGCAACTATCGAATGTTTTTAAACAACTTTGCAAACTTCAAACCATATTTTACGTTTGTTGTTAATCATCAAAACATATTGAGAACTAACAGATAAGACCAGTATGACTTTGATGAGGTATGGAGATACGAATCAAAGTCATGGGCACTTGTAAGAGTACAAGGTCTTGGACCGACCCACTATGAGAAAGCCGCATGGATCTAGTCATAAACTTATCTCATGTATAACCGCGTCACGACGCCTATGACCCGAGATCATCATGGATTCCTACATGATGAGTCATCGACCTTTGACCTAGTCAAAAGTCACCTTTGACCGGGTGATGATAAAGGCCGGGATCGGATCGGGGTTTTCATGCGGAGGGATGTGAATGGTCAAGATGAAATTTGTCCCTCACATTTGTAGAGATAATACTGGGCCCCATGAGCGAGTCTAAGAAATGTATGGCCATACTGTGATGGAAAGAAGTTTCCATTTCACTTGTTAGACTACTTGAGAATCGAGAAAGTAATGGTCAAGAAAAGGAAGTTGACATTATCCATGCCTCATCCTTGACCAAATTATCGCGTGACAAAAGGGACGTGACATGGTTGTACGATAGGTAGTATCGTGTCATCGATCCCCATGTGAATTGGGTAGTCGCAATGTCTTGCTAGAGGTCGCTTGCGACTTGTGGGTCGATACAAAAGATATTGGCCCACCGCCAATCTCATATGGGCATAGGTCGCACATAAGAATAATCCAACATGAGCAAAAACCAGATTCATTGAATCTCGATTAATCTGAGATTAAATGAATACTAAATTTAATCTAGGATATATATATATATATGTATATATGTTAAATTTGAAATTAATATATATATTAATATTATTAATGGAGATTATAATATTATTATATAGAATATTTGTTTTGTATTTAATTTATTTGATAAATTAAATATCTAAAACAAATAGAGATATTGTATCTCATTTAATTTTTGAATAAAAGAATATCATATATCTATTTAATTTAAATTGATATATTGTATCTCGATTTAATTAAATAGATAGATATCATTTCTGATTTAATTTAGAGATAAATTAAATCAAGGCTTTTAAATTTGGATTAAATAAATATATTTGATTAGATCTATCGATACATTTAATTATCAGTATTTTTAATCCAGATTCAAAATTTGAATTTCAGATCCGGCTTTTAATTTGATTAAATAAATATTATTAGATTAGATCTATCGATGGATTTAATTAATATATTTAATCCAGATCTAAAGTTTGAATTTCAAAATTAATACGATTAATTTTGCTTATAATACGCTAAACAGTTTTAGAAAACCTACGGACTTTCAAAGCGTATTCAAAAAAGCCATGAGAAACCTTAGAGTGAAAATTGAGAGAGACGCAAAAAGAGGCGCTAGCACGCCGTAGCCGTGTTCTGAATTGTTCGTGTGGATACCGTGGAGGAAGCCGATTCTACGAGTCGTCTTCTGATCGAGGAGGTTGCCCACCTGCTCAAGGAAGAACGAGAAGCGGATGAATTCTCCAAAGGTAATATCCGGATTCCCTAGCCTTGGTTTAAACGCACCCGAGTGATCCTCGGACTGATTCGTAGAAATTTTAATCCGCCGCGTTGTACGGATCCCAACAAAGGCATCGAGCCAACTCAACGTGCGTTTAAATTAGGATATATATGCAAGAAACCGAATCTTTGTATGTAAGAAATTGAATCTTGTATGCTTTAAAATGCGTTAGGGTTTGAATCGTTCATATTCGCGGCCACATCTGAATTGTTCAGATTGAAACAAAAGTGAAGGATGATTGCAATTCGAGATTGCAAATCAAAATTGCAATTCAAATTGCAACTCGAAATTGAAAATCATAATTGCAATTTGAGATTGCAATTCAAGATTGCAATTCAAAAATAATAATAATAAAAAAAAAAATCATGGATTATGTCTATTATATAATCATGATATATTATATAATAATATAATTTAATTTAAATTGGAGAATTTATTATGTTATGTTTATTATATAATATAATTTAAATTAGAGAATTTAAATCATGATATATTATATAATTATATAATATAATTTAAATTGGAGAATTTATTATATTATATTTATTATATAATATAATTTTAATTAGAGAATTTTAATCATGATAGATATTACATAAAGTAATATAAATTAAAGAATTTAAAACATGATGATATATTATATAATTATATAATTTAATTAAATTGGAGAATTTATTATATTATATTTATTATATAATACAATATAAAATTAGAGAATTTTAATCATGTTTTATTTACCTTTCAAAGTGTTGTTTGGGTATGGTGAATAACATGGCTCTAGGGTTGTAAATTTAAATATGGCCTGGTGTCATGTCTCTCTCTAAATAATCTTGATGTACATTCTTTTCTCATCTAACTCCCTCGAATGTTAAAAGAGGTTTCTCTATATGTATTTTCTTTTATTATTTAGAGAAGTCCCCTCATTGGCTTGAGAGGACTCTAGGTTAAATGAGCCATGTTGTGTCATGAGTTTCTTGATTATGTTTGATGTGATCATAGCATAATTAATTTACACATTATATGATATACAATAAGGATTGCATTCATATAGGTAGAATTAATAAGATTAATTAATTAATATCAAAAATACCCTCTAAATACAATCTTAAGTCACAATGTCGTCAATAAATGAATACTTGTCAAAACCTAGATCACTCATTTGTATGTTCCATCAAAGTGGATGCATTTGAGTTATCTTGGTGAGGCAAGAGAGAGTAATGGTGATACTCTATATTCATTATTGTCTTGACTTAATTGAGATTATCAAAACGGTTTTGGATCTCAAGGCATTGGATGGGATTAAACATGCTAGGTCATATGATGATTGAATCCCATAAAGATCTAAGAGTTACATGTGATGTAATTGGCAAAGTGGATTGCCTACCTAAATAACTTAATTTTAAGCGTCCTGCCAAAGCGGACTTAAATTTAAGCCAAATATGGATCTTATCCCACTAATTATAATGAGGGTTATTAATTCAGTGAGAGGTTACTGATTAAACTTTGCATATCTTTTAAATTGTAGAATCATGTCTAATAGTAACACCCCAACACTATCAATGCGATCGGTCCTTGAGAAGGACGAACTCGATGAGATAAACTTTCTTGGCATGTTTGGGGATTTAAGCGTCGATCCTAAACATGAAAGAAAGGAGTATCTCATCTATCAACTCATTCTTGACGAGCCTTCAGCTGATGATCCAAGGGATTAGACTGATGCTTACATGAAGCATCAAGATGACTCTATGGACACATCCTGATGCCTGCCACTGTGGTTCCAGACCTCGATGGAGATCTAGAACACATGGAGGTGTCTAAGATGATTGATCATCCTATGGAAATGTTCCAGCAACAGGCAAAGCAAGAGAGGTATGAGACCACAAAGGCCTTATTCTCTTGCGATCGGCGAAGGTGAATCAGTTAGTCCTCATTTGTTGAAAATGAAAGGCTACATTGATCACCTTGAGAGGCTTGGATTCCCCATCTCCCAGGAGTTAGCTACAGGTGTGATCTTGATCTCACTCCCAGGAAGTTATGAACACGTTGTCATGAATTACAACATGAACAACATGAAGGAATCAATTTCTGAACTGCATGAGATGCTCAAAACTGTTGAGCAAAGTCTTGAGAAGAGGCCCAGTTCTGTTTTGTCTGTTTAGAGAGGAAGGGGTATGAAACGGAAAGCCAAGAAGGCAAAACTTCCGAAGGATGGGTCTCGCTTCTTCGCAATGAAATCGGTCATTGGAAGAGGAACTCGGCAAGCTCTATCAAGAAGATCTCGAAAATAACAAGAAGGATAGGGGGCTATCGCTTCGTATCTCTCTCATAGATATTCACTTTTCTACTTCCTCACATGGGTATTAGATACTATATGTGGATCTCACATTTGTACAAATGTGTAGGGTCTCAAGGACAAGAGAAAATTGAAGAAGGGCAAAGTTGACCTACGAGCCGGAAATCGAGCAACAGCTTGCTTGATTTAGCCATAGGCACTTATGAAATAGTTACGCCGGTGGGCTTTTGTTTATTTTTGAACAATTGCTTTTATGTTCTCGCTTTGAGTAGTAACAATATTCTACGTTCTTATTTAGGAATCGTAAATGTTCAAATTTTCCATAATGACAATTTTATGCTCATGGTGATTTGCATTCTGGTTATTGTGTGCTTAATTAAGAACATCCTAATAATGAACGAATCTATGACATAACTACTAAAAGGTTCAAGTCAAATGATTTGAATCCAACCTACCTATGGCATTGTCGTTGAGGCCATATAAATGAGAAACGCATTTTGAAACTCCATCGTAGATGGATTTCTCAATTCATTTGATTTTGAATCATTTGATACATGTGAGTCTTGTTTATTGGGAAAGATGACAAAGGCGCCTCTTTACCGGACACAAGAGAGGGTCACCGATTTATTGGGCCTCATACATACGGATGTGTGTGGACCAATGAATACATTTTCCGAGAGGAGGTCATTTGCACTTTATTATTTTTATAGACGATTTTAGTAGATATGGGTATATCTACCTAATCAAATATAAAATTGAATCTTTTGAAATGTTCAAAATATTCCAAATGAAGTGCAAAACCATTGTGGGATCTTCTCACAACTTACTCCTCCATAACACCTCAATGGAATGGTATTTCTGAACGGAGGAATCGAACTTTATTTGATATGGTTTGATCTATGATGAGTCAAACAGATCTTCCACCTTCCTTTTGGGGTCATGCCCTAGAAATAGCCCTTCACACTAAATCGTGTTCCGTCAAAGGCGCTGAAAAGACACCATATGAGATATGGACGGAAGAAACCCAGTTTGTCATTTCTTAAGATTTGGGGATATGAGGTTTGTGTTAAACGACAAGCCTCTAATGAATAATCATCCAGATCCTCAAAATGCCCTTTTGTGGGGTATCCTAAGGAAACTATAGGATACTATGTCTACAATCCCACCGATCACAAAGTGTTTGTTATTCAGAATGGTATCTTTTAGGAAAAAGAGTTTATCTCTAAAAGAATCAGTGGGAGTAAGGTGAACCTCGAAGAAGTTCGAGAATCACAGACAATGTAGAACCACGATGGAAACCGGAGAAGACTCACAACAAGAAGTTGTTGAGCCTGCTCAAGTAACACAAAGCCCACGAAGGTCCAGAAGATCACAACTACGCCGAGATATGGATTTCTCGATCACTGGAAGTCGTGATGTTTTGCTCATTAAACAATGAGCCAATCACCTATCGAGAGGCCGTGGTGGGACCAAACTCCGAAAGATGGCTAGATGCCATGAAGTCTGAAATGCAATCCATGTATGACAATAAGGTATGGACCTTAGTCGACCCACCTCAAGGTGTAAAAACCGTTGGGTACAAGAGGGTTTTCGAAAAGAAAACTGACATGGATGGCAAATTAAATGTCTTCAAGGCACATCTGGTTGCAAAAGGATTCACTCATGGTGTGGACTATGATGAAACCTTTTCCCTAGTTGCAATGGCCAGATCAATCAGAATCCTTCTTGCCATTGGATCATATTATGACTATGAGATATGGCAGATGGACATCAAAAACAGTCTTCCTTAACTAAAAGTGCTTGAGGATGTGTACATGACACAACCTAAGGGTTTTGTGCGTCCGGGACTTTGGTAAAGTATGTAAGCTTCAAAGATCCATTTATGGATTGAAGCACGCATATCGGAGTAAGAATCGTTGTTTTGATGAAGTAGTCAAAGAGTTTGAATTCATTCAAAAACATCGATGCATCTTGTGTTTACAATAAGGTTAGTGGGAGCACAGTTGTATCTCTAGTGCTTTACGTTGATAACATCCTATTCATTGGGAATCACATTCCTACCATGCGAGTGTCAAGTCTTGGTTAGGAAAGTCTTTCTCAATGAAAGATTTAGGCGAAGCCACTTATATCCTAGCGATAAGGATCTATAGAGATAGATCCAAGAGGCTGATAGGCCTAAGTCAGAGCACATATATAGACAAGATACTGCATAGGTTCGCATGCGAATCTAAAAGGGGTAACATACCCATGTCTCATGGCATTCATCTCGGTAAGGATCTGTGTCCTAATACACAAGATCAAAGAGGCCGCATGAGTAAGATTCCATTTGCCTCCGCTATTGGATCTATCATGTATGCCATGGTATGTACTCGAATCGGATGTGTCATTTGCCTTGAGTATGACCAGAGATATCAACAAGATCCCGGTGAGAGTCACTGGATCAGTCGTCAAGAATATCCTTAAGTACTTAAGAAGGACTAAGGACCTATTCTTAGTATATGGTGGCTTGGAAGATGAGCTCTGTGTAACTGGTTACATAGATGCGAGTTTCCAAACTGACCAAGATGATCTAAGATCGCAATCGATATGTGTTCGGTTGAATGGTGGTACTGAGAAGTGAAAGAGCTCTAATCGAGCACTGTAGCTGATTCTGCAACGGAAGCTGAGTATATAGTAGCATAGGATGCAGCTGAGGAGGCCTTTTGGATTAGAAAGTTCATTTATGAACTTGGGGTGGTTCCAACCATCTCAAATCCAATAGACTTGTTCTGTGACAATAGCGGCGCTATTGCACAGACCAAGGAGCCTAGGTCACATCAAAAGACGAGGCATGTACTCAGGCGATTTCATCTTATCGGAGAAATCAATAAAAGAGGTAATGCAAACAAATGCACAGTACGGAGAATACAATGCGCTTGATCCTCTTACTAAGCCACTTGCACAAGCAAAACATGAGCGTCATGTTAGGGCAATGGGAATTAGAGTAATTAATGATTGTGCCTAGTGCAAGTGGGAGTCTGTTGGAAATTATGCCCTAGGGCAAGTCATTGTTCTCAAATTGAGTTATCACTTCATTCGCATGTTTACAGTGATAACTAATCCCTAGATATATCTTATAGATGATATCCTAAATGTCCGTCGGTCGGTCATCTACGCGGAGCGAAGATGAGATAAGACCCGCATGACTTTGATGAGGTATGGAGATACAAATCAAAGTCATGGGCACTTGTAAGAGTACAAGGTGCTTTGGACCGACCCACTATGAGAAAGCCGCATGGATCTAGTCATAAGCTTATCTCATGTATAACCGCGTCACGACGCCCTATGACCCGAGATCATCATGGATTCCTACATGATGAGTCACGACCTTTGACCTAGTCAAAAGTCACCTTTGACCGGGTGATGATAAAGGCTGGATCGGATCGGGTTTTCATGCGGAGGATGTGAATGGTCGATGGAATTTGTCCCTCACATTTGTAGAGAGATAATACTTTGGGCCCTCAATGAGTGAGTCTAAGAAATGTATGGCCATACTGTGATGAAAAGGAGTTTCCATTTCACTTGTTAGACTACTCGAGAATCGAGAAAGTAATGGTCAAGAAAAGGAAGTTGACATTATCCATGCCTCATCCTTGACCAAATTATCGCGTGACAAAAGGGACGTGACATGGTTGTACGATAGGTAGTATCGTGTCATCGATCCCCATGTGAATTGGGTAGTCGCAATGTCTTGCTAGAGGCCGCTTGCGACTTGTGGGCTGATACAATATTGGCCCACTGCCAATCTCATATGGGCCTGCAAGGTCGCACATAAGAATAATCCAACATGAGTAAAAGTGTCCAGATTCATTGAATCTCAGATTAATCTGAGATTAAATGAATACTAAATTTAATCTAGGATATATATATATGTATATATGTTAAATTTGAAATTAATATATATATTAATATTATTAATGGAGATTATAATATTATTATATAGAATATTTGTTTGTATTTAATTTATTTGATAAATTAAATATCTAAAACAAATAGAGATATTGTATCTCATTTAATTTTCGAATAAAAGAATATCATATATCCGTTTAATTTAAATTGATATATTGTATCTCGATTTAATTAAATAGATAGATATCATTTCTCGATTTAATTTATAGAGATAAATTAAATCAAGGCTTTTAAATTTGGATTAAATAAATATATTTGATTAGATCTATCGATACATTTAATTAATGTATTTTTAATCCAGATTCAAAATTCAAATTTCAGATCTGGCTTTTAATTTGATTAAATAAATATTATTAGATTAGATCTATCGATGAATTTAATTAATATATTTAATCCAAATCTAAAGTTTGAATTTCAAAATTAATACAATTAATTTTGCTTATAATACGCTAAATAGGTTTTAGAAAACCTACGGGACTTTCGAGTCGAGCGTATTCGAAAAAAGCCGTGAGAAACCCTAGACCGAAAATTGAGAGAGACGCAAAAGAGGCGCTAGCACGCCGTAGCCGTGTTTGGGAATTGTTCGTGTGGATACCGTGGAGGAAGCCGATTCTACGAGTCATCTTCTCGCGATCGAGGAGGTAGCCCACCTGTTCAAGGAAGAACGAGACGCGTATGAACTCTCCAAAGGTAACATCCGGATTCCCTAGCCTTGGTTTAAACGCACCCGAGTGATCCTCGGGACGGATTTGTAGAAATTTTAATCCGCGTTGTACGGATCCCAACATGAAGCACATGATTAATCTTTTGCTCACATATTCTTGTTATAATATCTTGTGATATTCATTGTTCATCAATGATTACATATCTACTCTATAAGGGAGTCATTTACAAACGATTTAAATTCTGTAAAATCTCAAGGTAGTGGGAGCTTGAGTGTGGTTGTTGAATTACAACTTGTAACAAGGAGTGAGTTCTACTAAGCATTTCTTTGTATTGTGGTACCAAGAACCCATGGAATCTTGGAACAATAGTAAAAATCTCATAAACACTTTGGGGACTGGATATAAGTCAGAAAGTTAAGGCCGAGCCAATATAATCTGTTTTGCACACTTCGGTGATATTTTTCTAACTCTTCCTATTTGATTTAATTGTTTATCATCTTCGGTTTAAATTTTTAATATCATCCAAATCAGCCTCCTCTTTGGTGAAACGTTGGCACTAACAATTTTTTCCTTCCATGTTTTGCTCTTACCAACAGAGAACATAAGCTTTCCCATCCATGGTTTTAATGGCATGGCGGTTAGTGTAGCCAATGAAGCAACTAACATACTACACTACTTCACTCTCAAGGATGACAGGTTTCTGATTATCAGCTCACACACACCAACATCTTCTGCCCCAGTCTATACACAACCACCACTATCGCAATTCCACATTTCACCTTGTGCTCAAATTGAGGGACGAAGAACAAGAAGGTCCAGAACTTTGAGGGATATTAGCAATGTCCAGTCAAATTTATCAACACATTTCGAAGGTAACTCCATTTCTACTAGGTACCAAAACAGAGAAAGTGATTATTTTATTTTGTTGTCAAAGTTCTTACGCCACCGTTCATTTTATGTAGACAAAAATGATGGTCATGACGAGTCCTTAAATCATGTCTTTAAATGGAAAATTTCTAGATTAGGATAGTTAGAAAGAAATGAAAGTGATTCATCAGCACTCTAGAATAAGAAGACTCCATTAACTGAACCATGTCATTTTTATTGCCAACATTTCACCCAAGAGGCGATGAATTGGGTGATATTAAAAATTTAAATTGAAGATGATAAACAATTAAATCAAATAGGAAGAGTTAGAAGAATATCACTGAAGTGTGCACAGTGGATTATATTTGTTCGGCCTTAATTTTCTGACCTACGTCTAGTCCCCAGAGCGTTTATGAGATTCAATATTGTTCCAAGATTCCACAGGTTCTTGGTACCACAATACAGAGAAATCCTCAACATGACTCACTTCCCCTTACAAGTTGTAATCCTACAACCACACTCAAGGTCTCACTACCTATTTTGTTTTGTGAAATCTTTGATGTCTAGGATATGGTTTTATGGGTCCATTTCCTGCTTCTTATGGTTATGCTTACATACTGATGGATGTTGATTATGTTTCGAAATTAGTTGAGGCGAAAGCCACCCGGACTAATGATTCTTCTATGGTGGCGGATTTTGTTAGGTCTAACATTTTCTACAAGTTTGGTATTCCTAGAGCTATTATCAATGACTAAGGCTCTCATTTTTGTAACCGAAGCATGGGTGCTTTATTATGGAAATATAGAGTGCTTCATAAAGTCTCCACCGCATATCATCATCAGACCAATTGTCAAGCTGAGGTCTTGAATAGAGAGATCATGCAAATCCTCCAGAAGACTGTTAAGGAAAAGATAAAGGCATTCCATGATAAACATATCCTAAGGAAAGAATTTTCTATAGGCTAGAAAGTTCTTTTGTTCAATTCCCATCTCAAGTTTATGCCGGTAAGCTTCGATCTAGATGGGATATGATGACCCTTTTTTGATTACTAACGTATTCCCCTTTGGTGCTGTTGTGTTGTGCAATCCACCCATGGGGAGAACTTTCAAGGTTAACGGGCATCGCCTCAAGCAATATCATGAGGGATCCTAGTTCCAGCCTGTGGATGCAAAGATCCTACTCACTGATGCCACCTATCCGCCATAAGAACCTTGGGGAGTATTCTTCCTTCTTCCTCTATTCTCTTTTTCTTTTATTTCTTCCATTTTCTCACTTTGCTTTTGCAAAATAAAATTAGTTTTTAAATAATACAGTCTCTCTTTCTATGGTTACTACGTACTATGAACTTGGATATTTTGGTTTTGATGGATCATTGTATTTAGTCTGAAATTCTTGACTCTTGAATTACATATCTTGGTAGTTTATTGCATAATTGGGTATTGACCTTGTGAGATTTTGGGCCTACATGAATGGAATTCATCTTTTACCATTCTTTCTTTCATGGGGATAAGGGTCTTAAATGTCATGGAAGTTTTTACTCAGGAGCACTGGTAAGACGAAAGTTTTTTTTGGACCACAAATGCCACAGAAGTTTTCGTTTGAGGAGCAATTTTGCCCGGAATTTTTCACACAGAGCAATTTTGCCCGGAAGTTTTCACTAAGGAGTAATTTTGCCCTTATGTCCCCAAATATTAAATTTGACTATTAAATCAAATAAAGACCACACATGTTATGCCTTAAAAAGGTCAAACTTGGAGCCAAAGAAGGAGATCCTTGAGATGTTGAGCTCAAGGCGCGCGAATTTGTGAAGCCGAACCGGTCAAAGGGACCAAAGGCCGATTTGTCACAAAACCCAAAGGAAGCATCACTTATGATCTAAGCAAATGATCGGTCTATACAAGCGTAAATATTATCACTATTGATTTGTTTTACTGAACCAAATTTTGGAACAATTCATTTCTCGTTTTGCGTTTCATTTGCGTTTTGTGTCAGACCTTTTAGTCCCTTTGACCAGTTCGGCTTCACAAATTCTCGGGCGCCTTTAATTTCAACATTTGAAGGATCTCCTTCTCGACTCCAAGTTCGACCTTTTCAAGGCATGACATGTGTGGTCTTTGACTCGATTTAATAGTCAAATTTAATATTTGGGGACGAAGGAAAAATTGCTACGTTTTGTAAACTTCCGAGGCAAAATTGCTCCTCAGCGAAAACTTCCGTGGCAAAAAAGATACTTCCGGGGCAAAATTGCTACGTCTTGTGAACTTCCGTGGCATTTTTTGTCCAAAAAAACTTCCGTCTTATCAATGCTCCTGAGTGAAAACTTCCATGGCATTTAAGACCCTTATCCCTTCTTTCATGTGTGCATTTGTTCATGATTTATGTTCTCTAGAATTTGCTCCCATTCTTTTTTAAAAATGCATTTTTCACTTACGTGTATAAATATGATGGGAGCTTATTTTCTTTCTTTTATCGTCCCACTTTGGCCAAATAGTCTTTCCCTTACATTATATTCCCTTTACTGGCCCCTTTGTGCCTTTTTGACTCATTCTTTTCTAAGCCACATTACAAGCCTAAGCCAAGGGATTTTTTTGACAAAGGCTGAGATTTTGGTTTGTTCAAAATCGATCATGAGTTTAGTTGCAATATTTAGTTCGATGATAGAAGAAAGTATTTGAAATCCCAATTCTAGATTAGTTATTTTAATCTGATTAGTTTCGTTTTTGCATTTTGTTTCTGTATTGAAAGCCCCCCAACCATTTACTGTTTCATTGTTTTTCTGTTTCTGCTGTTCAAATTAGACCTACTGTGGATTCCTTAAGAGAAATGATCCAGGTTCTCTATACTGCAAATCTTTACCGAACTTGGTTATTTTGTAAGAGACTGGCAACTCTCATCAACTTGACTATATAATAAAATATAAGCTTACACATTGAGTATAACCATGCAATTTAGAATCTATCAAGACATTCATGGCTTTGTGGCTATGTTCAATGGAACTCCCTGCTGTAAAGGGCTCAAGGGGTATGCAGGCCTCGAGCAAGACTTTATAGAGAAGGAGGGATCATATGTTACTATAGAACGCCATATGCTATGGACTATGGCCCGACCATAACATATGGTTTTCTATAGTAACATATGATCTCTCCTTCTCTATAAAGTATTGCTTGAGGCCTGCATACCCCTTGAGCCCTTTACAGTAGGGAGTTCCATTGAGCATAGCTACAAAGCCAGGAATGTCTTGATGGATTCTAAATTGCATGGCTATAGCCGATGTGTGAGCTTCTATTTTATTATATAGTCAAGTCAAACAAACAAGCAAAAACTCTACTCATGTATTTATTATAAATAGGCTTTAAACTTTTGCTTTTCATGTATATATATATATGAAGGACTATAAATATATATACAAATTCATGCACAATTTCATTTTGTATTCATGTATTGGATATCGAAAGGAGAATCCCTTTCTTTCTTTTTTTCTTTCTTTTTTAAAGCAGAAACTCTATCTCATGTATTTATTATAAATAGGCTTTAAACTTTTGGTTTTCATGTGTATATATATGAAGGACTACAAATATATATACAAATTCATGCACAATTTTGTATTCATGCATTGGATATCGAAACAAGAATCCCTTTCTCTTTTTCTTTTTCTTTTTTTGAAAAAATGTTTCCTAAAAAATTAACGGTTTATACATAAAAACCGTTAGTTATGTATAAAATATATGACAACTATTTCATTAAACCCGTTAGCATTTATAGCAAATAAATAACGGTTGCAATATAACTTCTGTTATGTAAGTTTATACTTTATATAATGGTTATTGTTAAAGCACTATTATGTATGTTATAGAGTTTATAACGATTGTTTATGTGAGACGATTTTATTATCATTTTAGCATTATGCACAGCATGACCTCACTATATC
Organism: Acacia acuminata; assembly: GCA_019022655.1. Classification (NCBI taxonomy): domain Eukaryota; kingdom Viridiplantae; phylum Streptophyta; class Magnoliopsida; order Fabales; family Fabaceae; genus Acacia; species Acacia acuminata. The sequence goes on along the minus strand of JAFJYI010000039.1, from coordinate 4,147,359 downwards.
TTAATACATAACGGGTGTTATATTAGAACCATTATAATATATATTGAATAAATCACTGTTCGAAACCATTATGTATATACACCAAGTTTATATAGCGCACGCATATATAACGGTTTTGAACCTTTATATATGACTAATAATAACTGTCATAAAAGGCATTTTCTATAATAGTGCCACTTGAAAAACATGTTTTTTTTTTTTTCAAAACAACCAACCTAACATTTTTTTAAAAAAAAAAAAAAAAACAACTATACAAAAAATTGGAATATAAAAAAATTGGCATGATTCAGTACTCCAAATTTTAAAGGGAGGGACAGGAAAAAAAGCAAAATTTCTTCTTTCATTTTTTTTTTCCTCTCTTTTCCATTTTGACCAACCAAACACACTTTCGGACTTATCCTCTCCCCTGAAAAAACCTCCAACTAAAGAGGGCTTAAGTTTATTGATATAGCAATAATCTTAAGTGCATATTAAAATAGTCTTGCTGGTGACATTTGTTCCTATTTGGAGTTTTTTGATGGGGTCTCTTTTTTACTTTCTCTTGATATTCTCCAATAATATTTCCTTATTTTTAAGGAGTTTCTCTCCCTAAGATTTTCCAGCTAACAATTACAATTATGTTAAGATATAACAAATAATTAGCAATTGACTCAACCGGCCAGCAATAGTGTAATACATTACATAAGAAACCACTCTTGAAGTACCTAAAGTTTCCTTCAATTTTTAATTTAGTAATTGTGTTTTTCTCTCTTTATTGAATCATTTAATTATATTTTTCTTGCACAATTAGCTTTTGCACCATGTAGCTAACAGTGCCTATAGAGCAAAATTAGGATGGCTGACAGTATTAAAAGAGAAAAATTATAATATTTCATAAGGAGAAAAAACACGTAGTTACCAAATTAAAAATTGAAGAAAGCTAAAGTACATCAAGAATGGTTGTCCCTACAACATGTACAGTCTCCATACCCATGCCCATATTTTTATTTAAAGAAAAAGATAAAATTTATGACAATGAGCAGAGTAAGAGAAGAAACAAACAATGATAACTACACTGCCCTGTACATCTCGTGGCTTTCCACACCACAAAAAAAAAAAAAAAGGACAATTTACACCAATCAATGAGAACTAGAAAGAGAGGAAGATCGGAGTAAGAAAAGTAAAGTATATAGATACAAAGCTTTTTACAACCTTTGGAGGAGCTTATATCTGGTAAACAGAATAACTCTTGCTTTTGGAGAAAAATCTAAAAGGCTTCTCAATTATTCTTCTAGACAATGACTTACTCATCATCACAGGTTTCGTTTCCGGCTGAGGAACAGCAGCCACATTCATCTTTGGTTCAAGAGCAGTAGTGGAACACAAATGCGCCTTAACAGGCGAAGGATCTCGTTGTCGCTGATCTTTAAAGAGCATCAAAAGTTTCTGAGCCTTTTCTTTCCCTCTTGGGGTCCCATTTACTGATATCAAAACCAATGCAGGTATTATACCTTCTCGTAGGACCTTGTAGCTACATCTCTCATTCTCATTACACAAGATTAAGAGACAAGTCACAGCTTGTTCTTGCTCTAAGAGCTCACTAGATTCTAGTTTCGTAGCCAGGGCATTAATGAGTCCTGGAGTTGAGATTATTTCCTCTTTTCCCAAACTGGAAGCAGTCAAATTTATCAGAATAGGAATGCATTTCTCTGCCCACATGCTATTGTTATCACCCTGGTCTGAAAGAAGGAACAGAAGGCCATTGATGATCCCAGATGAGAGGAGGTTTGGAGTATTTGCAGGGACAGTGGAGAGATTATAGAGTGCGTGGAGAGAATCTTGCTTGCATTGGACTTCGGTGTCAGCTTGAAGGAGACGGATTAGGAACTGGACAGCCTGTGTCTTCCCAATCTTAGTCTTGGTTTCTTCAAGGCAAGAGAGATTCAGATAGAGGGCCGTTGCACAACCATATGAACTTGTGTTAGAAATTTCCTCCAGCAATGGTAATACTCCTGCTGATATCATAATTGCCTTATTTCTGTTCAAAAAGAGAAAAATAATATATAAAAGTATACGTGATTAATTAATGATGCTCCCTAAGGTTTTAGAAAAGACCAATTTCTTAAGTTTAAAGCGTAGACAAGGCTTATAGGAATCTCATCTTCCATGTCTTTGGAAACTTCAGTCACATCCTGGAACTAGAAAATAAAATAGGATTAAGGTGCAAATTTGCCCTTGAAGTTCTTGCGGAGGAACAATATTACCCTAAAGTTTTTTTAGGTATAATATTGCCCCGGAAGTATTAAAATGAAGCAATATTGCCCTTTTTCGTTATAAAGTTAAAGGCTAACATCATTTTTTAACGGTCAACGTTAGCTTTTTAACAGTATCGGGCAACATGCCTACGTTTTAAAACTTTCATTTATCATTGAACCTGAAAAACTTCCAAAGCAACATTACTCATCGACGAAAATTTCCGAAACAAATTTGCACCTTAACCCAATAAAATATGCTAATAAGGAGAAAAAGCCTAAAAAAGAAAGGAATTACAAGGTTTAAAAGAAGAATAAATGATGTTTTCTAAAAATCAGTAAATCTGTCACATATCAGTAGGACATTAATCATTTTGCATGTCTTCTGAAGTGAAATGCTTAAACTGTTACAAGAACATTAAATTTATTTCCATATCAAGTAAAGAAGAATTCACAGAAACAATTGTCATGTCTTTTAATAAAGTGCAGTGGCCGCTGAGCAAATATGACAAAAAGAGACCCAAACAGCAGTCAGGAAAGTTTTGATGAGCTACTGTGAGAACTTGCAGAATTTAAGATTAAGAAGGGAACCGAAAGATAATCTAAAGTTAAGATCTTACTCTAGCCAATACACAATAATTCTCATGTAATATTCTTCATAATCATTCATAAAACATATTACATATATGAGTTTATCGTTTGTCATGTCACTTGACATAAGTTATGTCAAGTCACCCCAAAACTACGTCGTCTTGGGAGTTAAGGGAATTAATGAATAATGTTTTGGTATTTTTGTTTTTATATTTATTATATGAGTTTTACCAAAAGACCCTTCATTAATTCCCCAAACCCCAAAACTACGTTGTTTTGAGAGTTAGGGAATTAATAAAGGGTGTTAATTTTACCAAAACACCCTTCATTAATTCCCTAACTCCCAAAACGACGTAGTTTTGAGGTGACTTGATAGAAGCTTATGTCAAATGATATGACAAATGATAAACCCTACACATATATATAGAGTTCTATAATCCTAACTGCCTATAATAACTGCTAATAAAAAGATAATATAATAATAAAACAAATAATATAATAATAACTTCCCTAAACTAATACAAACGGACATTAACTACACTTCTTAACTTCTAAACATGTGTCTTCCTTCTGGAGTGGACATGTGGACCGCCAACAACCCCCATACTGAATTCACATTGGGTGCTTTTCTCTTAGGTGCTTTTCCTTCTAATTAGAGGGATCAGAAATTTTTTTAAATTTTTTAAATTTTTTATATATTTTATTTATTTAGATTAAATCATCTGTTGCATCCTGAAATTCTTTTTGCACCTAATATCTCAAATTAATTAATTTTCAATCTTGCATTAAGAAATATTTTTCCTGTAAACCCAATATCCTGGAAATTAATTAATCGAGATCTTGGGTGCAAAAAAAATTTCAGGATGCAACATATAATCTAATCTCAATAAATAAAATATATTTAAAAAAATTTTAAAAATGCCTAATCCCTCTAATTAGAGGGAAAAACACCTAAAAGAAAAGCACCTAATGTGAACCCAACAATACTCTCCCCTTAAAAATAAGCTTTGTCTTCAAGGCGGAGAAATTGAGCTGCATAAAGAAGCCGAGGTTACTTGCTGCAGAATACCTTGTAGTTTATATGGTTTCCTATCAACCTAGAAGATCAGAAACATCTTTTGCCAATTTGCTTCCACAATATTTAGAGATGCCAACCATTTAACGCCAAGAACCATATCAACATTGCCCAAGGTAAAAGGAAAGAAGTTATCCTTAATAGTTAAATCTTGAATTTTAACTTCCAATTGCCTGCAGATTGAGTTACAAGGTATCATATGTAATCATCACCAACTTGAACACCGAAAGGAGGAAGAGGATGAAATTGTAAATTTAAGGCATCAACTACTGTGTTGGAAACGAAGTTGTGATTAAAGCCACTGTCAATCAAAATTAAAATTGCTTTGGTACCTAAGGTTCCTTTGACCTTCATGATTGTGGCTGATGCATTACCGAGAATTGCATGGAGTGAGATTTTAGGCAATTGTGCGTTTGCAAGGGATTCTTCTTCTGGAGTTTTGATCATATCATCCACTTCTTCAAAGACTTCCATTATTTTCAATATCGACGATAAACAGTGATGGCTGGGGTAAATCTGTCACCACAGTGGAAAAAAAACCCCTTACGCTGCGATGTTGTCTCTCAATTTTTGAAAGACACGTTGACAGTGTCGAGAGAAATTGTTTTTGGGAATTCAAATTTAACTAACTATCGCATTGGTTTGATAGGTAGGAGTCGAATATCGATTGTGTCCCTACGATGCAGCGCCGAACGGATATACCGTTTTGGAGTTCCCTGAAGTTGCGGCATGATTGGTGAACATAACCTAATTGACCGTGCGATGAGTTTTTGTAATCACTTCCCTTATAATCTATACAACGTGGATTATTAAACCGGTGACTAGAGTGCTGGGCACCCTGAGGCTGTAATTTCGCCTCGTATTCCAAAGCCAGACTCACTTCTTTATAAACTGTACGAGGTTTTTGAATTTTCACATTTGACTGTAATTCTTCTTTGAGGCCATTGATAAATACTCCTAGGAGATAATGTTCAGGCCAACCTTGTAGTTGGGCTTGTCGCCTAACAAATTCTTGCTTATACTTGCTTACTGAGTGTAATTGCTTGATGCTCAGAGATAAGCATCAGGATTTTGAAATTCCATAGGACTGAATTGTTCTTGGAAAATTTGCACCAATTCATCCCAATCTCTTATAGTTCTTCCCGAGAAAATCTAGGTAAAAGTGTCTAATGCGTCACCCTCCAGATTCATCATGGCTACATCAACTTTCAAATCTTCAGGTGTTTGGTAATATCGAAAATATGTTTTTTCTTTTAAAACCCAGCCTCTAGGATCGCCTCCTTAATATTTTGAAAATTAAACCTTCGAATAAGGTCGTTTAGATGGACTTTTACTCCACCAAGTATTATCCATATCGGCTTCATCTTGTTCATCGTAAGTATCTTTGTTGTTATGGCTTGTTTCTCCACAATCTATTGCTGGTGCCTTCTGTTTCTTTAAAGCATTAATTTCTGAATTCATCATGTGCAATTGTGCAAGAATGGCCACCAGTTGTTGGTGATTGGATCCAAATGCGTTTCTGATGGTTGTTGCACCATAATTATAGCAAGGTCATTTTGCGGATTGGGATTGGGTGGGTTTTTGGATTATGGGTTGGATGTAATGGGGAATCAATTCTCATAAGAAGAATTTTGTGTGTTAACCATGGTATCTAATAGATCCGAAGATCACCACTCTGATACCAAGTTGTTAAAACTTGCAGAATTTAAGGTTAAGAAAGGAAGGGAAAGATAATCTAGAGTTAGGATTTCTACTCTAGCCAATACAACATAATTCTCATGTAATATTCTTCATAATCATCATAAAACATATTACATATATATATAGAATTCTATAATCCTCACTGCCCATAATAACTGCTAATGAAAAGATAATATAATAATAAAACATATAATATAATAATGACTTCCCTAAACTAATACAAACGAACATTAACTACTTCTTAACTCCCAAACATGTGTCTTCCTTCTGGAGTGGACACGTGGACCCCTATCAGCTACACTATAATCATATTTATAAAAGGCACCACCAGATGCCTGATGAAGCCTGATATTGTAGTAAAAGTAAAAGTAATGTCACTCAATGTTAAGAAAATGCTAGGAGAAGATCAGATAGTACACACCTGTTGTTATTCACAGCAAGGTTGAAGAGAGCCATTGCTCCACTTTCCTGAGCTTTCAGATTCCCTTCAGACACAGCAGACCTTAGAAACTGTAAAAGTGCCTCGACAAATCCATGAGCTCCCATATAAGTCCTGGCTTCCTCGTTATGCCTCATTATTATCCTTAACTGTTCGACCACATTGCACTTCGTCTTGTAATTGGTCTCTTCAACCAAAACTTTCTGAAATCTAAGACACTTCTCTGTATCTTGCTCCTCTGCAAGCAAACATTCGTTTCTATCCACCTTGGCTTCCTCTGAGATACTGCTCTCTTCGAAAGGAACCACTTCGACACTCTTCAACTTACATGAGCTCAAACTGTTGAAAGATTTTGAATTTGTTGATGATTCAGGTTCTGATAGCATCAATCTCGAGTAGTTAATTTCAAACGATTCAGGAGGGCCATCAGGAACAGGAACTCCATTCTGTTCACACCAACTAATGACAAGACCCTTAACACAGTAATTCGGAATCAGCAAAAGATGGTCAAGTTTCTGTTGAGTCTGGGGGCAAGTGTTGTGTCCATCTCTGAACCATTTCTCAATGCAAACCCTTTCATAAGTATGCCCGGAAACAATGATTACAGGATCATACATAAGCTGCAAAGATAATGGACACCTCAACTCTTCAGGCGGAAGAGGTATCTGTCCCAATTTGCTATTGATTGGATTCAAATTCATGGCAAAGCGTTTTGAGATCTCTCCTTCGAACGCCAGATATTGAGTATTAGGAGTACTGGGAGAACAAGGAGCAGAACCCTGTGAATCATTATCATCTGAAATTTCAGTTTTAAATAACTTGGAATATTTCCTCATGAGGTGTAGAAGATAAGCAACTTTTGATTCCTTCTGATTGTCTTCCTCAGCCCTAGCTCTCTCCATGAGCTTCTTGAGAGCTCTTCTTTCAGTAAGAGCTTCTCTTGAAGATGTGATTCCAAGCCTAATAGCACACTGGTGAAAACATTCAAGCTCACTGGCGTCACTAGAGTCGCCACATTGTCTCTCTTGCTGAAGCAGTGAAATTAAATCAGCACCAACTTGCTTCTCCGTTGGGTCAAGTGCAAATTTCACACCTTCGAGTTCATTCACAATCTCCTGTAAAGAATGATAACCATTTATGAAGAGGGTTCAAATACCTTTCTAATTAGAATAACAGAAAAGGGCAACGTCTATGCATGTGCATATGGACAAAACTGTCAGCATCAAGTAAACACAAACCCGATAAATTGCAAATTAGAAAGGATGACCTACCTTAAGTTTTCCACACATCAGTATGCCACTTTCAAATAAGAAAAGCACACTATAAAGACATATTGTACTGGTACCTGACACTGACATGCAATAGATCGCGGGACAATATCTTCCACCTGCCTAAGGCCATCTTTAATAGCAGATTTAGCCTTCTCAAATTTTAGAAGAACAACATCCGCAGTTATAGCCTGCATAAATAAAATAATGCATTTCAGAAAAAGTGACTTCATCAACCAACAACTGAAAACCTATGCTGTAGATTAAGATTGAAATCCACTTTCTATTCTCAGAGACAAAGGGTAAGAAACAAGGCAATGAACTCATACCAAGTAAAGTTTACTGCACCCTGAGCAGTGCTGAAGAACATTCTTGGCCTTCTCTAGGGCTACATGCAACGAACATAAAGCCTCAATGCCAGCTTTGCTCCTAGGTCTAGCTGCTTCTAAGGATGGAAATATTGACGATACTTTGCAATACATTGTAGAAAGAGCCTTGCACATTTCTCCATGTAACTGTGTGATAAACCAAGTTCATATTGTTTAGACTACATTATTATATATTCGACATGTAAAGGAAAGAAACTAGCAACAGCTTGTGAGACATGGCTCAGAAGACCAGAACAAAACGAAGAATGCATCATCATATTCATACCTTGGCATCACTTGCTGCAAACAGATTTTCTTCAACCTCAGCAGCATCCATCATTCACTTCTTAGTCCTAAATAATCTCAACTACTTTAGCTATGTGATCATAATGCAGAAATATAGACGTTAGATGAAGGGGGAAATTATACACATATTATTTTATGAATAATAACAGTGTGGTGAAACTGATTTTAACTTGTTTAGTAACGCCAGTAAAAGTAGGCAGAATAAAATGTTGAAGACAATGAATTTGATAACTAAAAGTTACCGAACAAGCAAAGAAAAAACAGATATCATTTTATGGCACGGTGTTCATCTGATGAACTCACCTTATGCAGTGAACACAGAACAGTATAACATAAATTCTGTAAGGCATTGTTTTACCTCACCACAGTCCCATTTAGCACGTAATCCATTAGACATAATGGAAAAAATTAACGAACTGAAACGAGACAAGGGTCTGTTTGTATCTAAATGACGTACAAAAAAGAGGGGGGGGGGAAGGACGTGTGGTAACTGAAGCTAGAATACGTAGTCATAAGACCGTCTTAGGGGAAGAATATCCACCAATAACAATAAATATGAGAAATTCCAAACAAAAGAAAATATAAATACATTAATTAACACATTCCAAAATTTCAACGAATAACACGTGGAGGAATGCAGAAAATGACTTAGAATAAGAAAAGAAAAAGCAATCTAATCTTTATAATTATTTCAGAAACAGTTTACTCATTGTAATTTATATAACAATTCAGACAAGATACAGATACAAAATACTCTGAAAGCAGAATTTCTAGCTACGACGTTACTAAAACAAAATCCACGGAAGACCTATTCCGCAATACAATTTCCACAAATGCAAAAAAAAAAAACGGACAAGGATTCTTCGTTGCAGAAAATGAGCCGTAAAACCATTACTTGCCAATGAAAATTCCGATTCAGAAGTGAAAAGGAGAGCCACAAGTAGGGGGACAGCGAACAGGGAACGTTCAGACACCAACAACAATATAATCAGAAAATGCGAACGAAGAAACAAGATTAGGATTGGAACAAAGTCGTACCCACAGAAAATAGAATCAGCGAAGGTCCCTTCATATAATGACACTTCTAATCTAAAATAGCACTTGTCGGAGGATACGTAACTTCATATACGAACGAATTGATGAGCAAATTTCTCAAAAGGAAAGAGAGAACATAGAATTGTGACAGGAATTTTGATTATTTACGTCAAAGTTGTAACAAAAACATGGAAATCCTTTAGAAATAGAACTTGGGTTTGATTAATTTGCATGAAAATAACACAAAGACCATGATGTGTAATTTTCTTAAATTTCCTTTTGGGAAATGGCTAAATGAGTAAATGTATCGTTCTTATCTGGAATTTTTTTTTAAAAAATAAAAACTTTCGGAAATATAAAACTTAGGCCGCTTTGTTTTATATCTTCATTTCGCCGGTCCCACAGTTGCCGACCTCCTAGTTTACCGCCTAGCAAAACCTGTCATAACCATAATTAATTAATTATGGTTCCCAAATCCCAATATGGAAAAAAATAGTATTTAGTTCCTTTTCAACTTGTTTTTCAGGGCTTTTTTGTTAGTTCTTTTAAGGTTTTTTTCCAGCAAGATTTTCTTATGTTTTTTTTTTATCATAATCTATAGGGAAAATTAGAATGAAGGACCTAGAGGAAAAGATATTTATAGAGAATGACCATAAAAATTGTAATTGTTTAGAATGACCAAATATAAAAATATAAAATTAAGAGTACTAAAATGCCCCTAACAAAATCTTCTGGAATCCCTTCTATATTCTCTTCCCCATTCTATTTTTAAAACTAATACAAAATTTTAAGTTTCATTAAATGAAAAAATAGTTTTGTCAATTTTCATTTTCACAACTTGAATTTATATTTATAAATAAAAAAATTATGCATTCTTCAATTTTTAAAATTATAATTTTTTTAAAATAACCAAAATTTTAATAAAAGTTAAGGTCTTTTATAATTTATCATATATGTTAAACCAAGAAAGTTTATATGATTTATTTTTCTTTTAGAAGCAATTTATGTGGGTTAAAAAATTCATGTAATGTTAATAAAATTTAAAAAATATATATATAATTAACCTATTATATCATAAAAAATATGAAATAAGCTTAGTTTTAAATTTTTTAAAAAAGAACTTACTTGATATCATCGTTGATAATATAAATTTGAAAACTTGATTATGTAAATTGGTGAAAAAAATAAGTTTAACGGTTGTTAATTAAATGATATATTAAAAAAAAGATTTGATATATCGAGATGGGCATTTTTAGTTTTAATTTTAGTTATTTTTTTAATTATGAATACAAGAGATAATATATTAAAATTTATCATGAGGTTTGATTAGGGCCAATTTAAGAAAAAGATATGATATATTATGAGGTTTGATTAGGGGCAATTTAGTAATTTAAAATTTATATTATTATGTTTGGTCCTTCTAAGTAATTACAGTTTTTATGGTCCTTTATAATAAATATTATTTTCTCTCGATCCTTTATTTTAATTTTCCCATTTTTTAATTGTGTCACTTTCACTTGTTAGTGGTGTTTTTCATTTGTTATTGACAAGTTAAGGAGACTTTTCATATGATATAGGAAAAATTAATTATTCAACTCCGATAGTTTTACGTGCTTGCAACACCGTCTTTATAATTTAACTTATCACGATTTAGTTCGGGAAGTTTTCTAATTTTTTTAAGAAAAATTTAGCCTCTTGTGACTCCATCCTATGTGGCGCTGACATTATTTAAAATAACATGAGTTGTTACTCCCTCTGGTCCTTAATGTAAAATAAATTTACCTAATTTCATTATGTTAAGTAAAGAAGTTTGTTAAATTAGTTAATATGATATGTATTTTATAAAACACTCTATGTATCTTCTTTAATTCCTCCATTCCCTCTCTTCTTTGATTATGGTTCATGAAACATCAATAAAGATAAATTAGGAAAAGATTGACAAATATGAAAATTATGTCTTATATTTAGAATCAAAATCAAGTTCTTAAATATGTCTTATATTAAAATCTTGGAAGAGTACATTTTTATTTGATAGAGTTTTATGACTTGATACTCATGAAGTGTGTAAGTATTTCTCATCATTTCATATGCCAAGTCAGATATTTTGGTCAAACTATTAATGAGTCATCACTAATAACGGTTACTAACGGCTTTTATTTGGGTTGGATGACATTGCACCATTTTAAATATTTTAGAGGCTAATTGCACTATAAATTACAAGGCCGTTGGGTGCTGAACGCACCTGACCTTTTTTGGAAAAAAAAAAAAAAAATTATATAATTACTTACAATTTTAGTACTCTTAATTTTATATTTTTATATTTGATCATTCTAAACAATTACAATTTTTATGGTCCTTCTTCAAAATATCTTTTCCTCTAGGTCCTTCATTCTAATTTTCCCTTAAAAAATTATGTGACTTTTAGAGATTTTTCTTTTAGTTAGAACTTTAGTATGATTTTCCCTATGTATAAAACATGTGAGGTGTTCTGACCAAACTGAATTTTTTTTTTTTTTACCAATTTTCTCAAAATATGTAATTCATTCATTTAATAATAAATATAATGAATGATGCCACTTGAAAGATGAAACAAACTTGAGTCCAGATTCATTAGTACCTATTTAAACAACTACATTTGAATTTCCTTTTTGGGAAATGAACACCTATTTTACGGAAAATTTCAAACAAATACTCTGAAAACATCAACAATACAAAAGTGACTTCAATTTCAATAATATCAAATAAATCCATTTGTACTGAAATGAAAGTTTTTGTTTGACAAAATTGGCTAATGAAATGGAGTAAATGTCTAGTGAAATAATAATTTAACGAAGTGTAAAATGGCTAATAACAATTGACAACATGTTTCACTAAATAATTAAAAATGTCTTTCAAAGTTGACTTTTCTAACTTTTTTTTTTTTTTTTTTTTTTTTTTTTTTTTTTTTTTTGATACAAGACTTTTGTAACTTTTTATGGCAACTTATTTTGTTACTGCTAAAACTAATATTTTAAAAGCCGGACCCAACATCAAGCTGGAGATGCCAACAGGCCATGGTTCGAATGATCGGATTGGTTAGGCCGCTCGGTTGAACCGGTTATACAATAATTAAATAAAAATAATATGACATGCATATATAACAATATGTGCAAAAATAAAATATAAATTATTATATACATTTTTAAAAATATTCTAATTTTATGGTTGACCATGGCTCAATTGTGAATTGTAATTAAATTATTATAGTATTAATCTAATATTTTATTTTATTTTTAAAAAAAAGTACATTCAATTTTTTTAATTAGTATTTTTATAACGGAAGCGAGATCCTCTCATAATCTATTTTTCTTGTTGTCCCTCATGAGCCTATCTAGGCCGTTGATTGGAAAGAGAAGAGAAAATGATTTAATTTTCTCTTGTTTGACTGGATGGGTGGAAGACTTCAACCTCATATTCTTGCTCAAGCGTAGTAGTCTGCATTAATTCCAAAGAGGAGAAGCGTTGATAGCTAAATCTACAATTTCATCTCATCCACAGTTTGGCATAACTAGAAGGATTTGCCTGAAATCACCACCCATATGACAACACATTTTCCTCCAAATATGCAATTGGACTTACATTAAATCCCTCAACATTCAGTCAAAAGCCTCGACAAAATGTCTCTTTACCATTGGCGCCTCACCCCAAATAATGAGGTTAGCAGCTTGTATTAAGTTTGTCATTATTGACTGATCAGTAATTGGACATATAGAGTCTTCATTGACATCGATAGGAATACAAAACCTTGAATGCGCAATCCTACCTGATGGTAGTAGAGTTGTTGCTATTCCACTGGATGCTACATTAAGTATATATGATTCAACCATTTTCTCTTACGAAAGTTGTCAATGCATTCCATATGAACGTTTTACCTGTTTCCAATATGCATAAAGAAAAAAAACTCCATCTTTTTGAAGAAACTGCACCCATTATCACATCAAACACCTTCTTGTTTCTTCTACTCATTAGTCATTAATCGTTGTAATTTATTGGAGTCCTCTTTCTCTTGTTCTTTTTTGTAGTCTAACTCCTGTAGAATGAGTCGGCTTGAAGTGTCAATGATGTTGTCTTTTTCTGGTCTAGGCATCGATGGATATTCATTAGGATTATGCCATTGCGTGGCAAAAGTTGTTGAATGTGAGATAGCCTTGCAACTTCTTTATCGGCAATTGAAATTTGCTAATATTTATCATAAAGAAAATATACCAAAAATATCTTAACAATACGACACTTATGTATATATGAAGTACTTTAAAAATAATACGCACCGGATTGGAATGGAATGAAACAAAGAATGCTTAAAAAATAATGGTTAAAGTATACTTTTAGTCTTTTAATTTTATATGAGGTATACTTTTGCTCTCTTAACTTTATAAAGTATACTTTTGGTCCTATCATTCTTCAACCGTTAATTTTGTTAACAAAAAACGCAAACGCAAGAAACTCAAGTGATATTTGTGTAATTAAATGCTATTAATTTTAAATATGTGTAAATTGAAAAATATCTAAAAATCCAATTAAGCAATCAATATCAAAACCTCGATTGTATTAAAAATGTTTCGTTTAATAATCTAAATATATTAGTTTAATAATTTAAATAGCAAAACCTCAATTTCATTTGTAGCAATTTGTTAGGATAGTTTAGTTTAATAATATAAATATATTATATTAAAAAATTTAAATTTAAATATGCTTCATCTGTTGCATAGCTATCACTCACTACAAAAAAAAAAAAAAAAACTACCATTTGTCATGGTTCAATTATTCCCGCATGTATGTTTGAATGACAGTTTATTGTTTTATAAATCATTACTTGTCATACAAACTACTTTCAATAAGTTGAGAAATGATTTTCAAAGTTCCAAAGTTTTTATCGGACACTCAATTCACCCCTTCTTGGGTGATAGCGTGGTCTAACATTTGGTATCAAAGCTAGTCTCTTGTGTAAAGGACTTAACGATCGAAGAGTTTTCAATGGCTGATTTTGGGTGTTGTTCGTTTTCAGAAGGCTTCGATTATACCATTCCACTATTTTTCAAAGATATTGATTTTTGGTTTTGGAAAGCTAGAATGACCAGGTTTTATTAAAGTGTTTGATTTTGATATGTGAAATGTTTTTATAAATGTTTTTTATTTCAAACCAAGAAAAGATTTGACAGAAAAAGAAAAGAAAATGTTTTCGTTGAACCTTAGAGCAATGAAAATCTTTCATTGTGCTTTAACCGAAAATGATTTTGAGAAAATCAAGTTTTGTTCTAGTGCGAAAGAAATCTGGGATACTCTTGATTCTATATATGCTTCTAACAAACATGTTGAAGTTGAAAGTGTTGATAGTTTATCTGAAACTATAAGTCGTATCCACATTGATGAACAATTGGAAGTGGAGAATGAAGAAGGTGAAATCAAAGAACACTTCTACGATCCAATCAACACGAAAGAACAAGAGAATGAGGATTCTGAGAAGAGCTAATGATGCACGATTACGATGATTCTTTATCGAAGCTCAAGATGTTGTTCTCGTAAACAATTCCAATTCTTCTCGTGTAGTTAAGAAAAATGATTTTGAACAAGCGCATAAAATTGTTTTTCAACCAATTATCGATTCTGTTTTGAAAAGCAAAAATGTTTTCAATCATCTTTGGAAAATCATATGGGAAGAAAGGATATACAAATATGGGTCATTTGACATTGAATCCCCTTGACCCGACAGTTCTTGGAAAATAGTTCATAACGAGCATCATTCTATTGTTTGCAATTATTGTGGAAAGTCGGGCATATTTCTCACATGCTATATTAAGAAAAATTTTGATGTGGGAAACAAATATGTTTGGAACCTTGATGATTGAATATTATTACACTTATTTGTATCTCTTGGTGAATAAATTTAGGATTGTTTAGTTAATAAATAATGGATTTTATTACTTAATTGGGCTTTGAGCTTTTAATTGGATTTGATTCATTCTTTATGATTAAATTCCAGATTTACAGTGATTTAGTATTTTCGCCATAACTTTTGATCTAGATATCCGATTAGCCTGATTCTTCTTTCCTTTTTTAGATGATTCAGAGAGCTACAATTTTTATGAAGACTTGGAAGGCTGATTAGGACAAGAAGATGGACGAAATTGGAGCTAAAGGCAGACCCATTTTTCTGGATTTTTTATTACTGCTCGAATTTTGTAATAAAAGACCATTTATTAGAGGTTTCCTATTTTTAGAGGTTTCCTATTTTTGGGCCAATCTTGTAGCCCTAGTGTTTCCTATTTATAGGTTATATTAGATGGCTAAAAACATATTCTCAATTACGTTGAATAGGATTTCTTTTTTGGTTTTCTTCTTCATCTTTTCTTAATGTTTTGCTTAGCCATGCTTGGCTAAGCTTCGTAGTTAACCCAATGTGAGGATTCCATGATTCATCCAGAGAACTTGTGCTTTATGGGTGATTTAACTTCGTTTCTATTTTCATCTTATCGGATCCGATTTAAAATAGTTCGAATATTAGATTTAATATTCGGTTTGGTTTATCCCAAGGGCTGAATTCGAACTAGGTTTTAAGTTTCTTTGTGCGATCGCACGATGGGGCCGTTGTTCGGACATATTCTAGGCGATCGTCTAGTCGAGGGATTTTAAGGGCGAATGCAGAGATCTCGGTTCGTCCGAGCCAAAGCGTGGGTTATTTATATTTTGTTCAATGATGGAAGTCTGCGGAATCCGAATGTTGGGTTGATCAATTTTAATCTTCTTCTTCTCATTTTCTTTTCTTTGCTTCATTTAAATTGCATTTCTATTTTAGTTTATTAATTTAAAAATCCAAAACCAATCCCCCCCTTGTTTTCATTGCATTTGCATGACATTTAGATTACTTAGGATTCAATAAAAGGCTCCTCGAAAAAGAGAAACGATCCTAGGTTTGCCTATCGCAATCCTTGGTTAATTGTTGATTGTGGACCCGAGGCAAATGACAAAAGGTCTTCATCAACGGCGCCATTTGATGAAGACCTTTTGTCATTAGCCTCGAGGTCCACAATCAACAATTAACCAAGGATTGCGTATAGGCAAACCTAGGATCGTTCTCTCTTTTTCGAGGAGCCTTTTATTGAATCCTAAGTAATCTAAATGTCATGCAAATGCAATGAAAACAAGTGGGGATTGGTTTTGGATTTTTAAATTAATAAACTAAAATAGAAATGCAATTTAAATGAAGCAAAGAAAAGAAAATGAGAAGAAGAAGATTAAAATTGATCAACCCAACATTCGGATTCCGGAGACTTCCATCATTGAACAAAATATAAATAACCCAACAAAATATAAATAACCCACGTTTGGCTCGACGACCGAGATCTCGCATTCGCCTGAGAAAATCCCTTGACTAGACGATCGCCTAGAATATGTCCAGAACAACTTGGCGTCCCACCGTGCGATCGCACAAAGAAAACTTAAAACCTAGTTCGAATTCAGTCCTTGGGATAAACCAAACCGAATATTAAATCTAATATTCGAACTATTTCGAGAAATCGGATCCGATAAGATGAAAATAGAAACGAGTTAAATCACCCATAAAGCACAAGTTCTCTGGATGAATCATGGAATCCTCACATTGGGTTAACCACGAAGCTTAGCCAAGCATGGCTAAGCAAAACACGAAAGAAAAGATGAAGAAGAAAACCAAAAAGAAATCCTATTCAACGTAATTGAGAATATGTTTTTAGCCATCTAATATAACCTATAAATAGGAAACACTAGGGCTACAAGATTGGCCCAAAAATAGGAAACCTCTAAAAATAGGAAACCTCTAATAAATGGTCTTTTATTACAAAATTCGAGCGGAATAAAAATCCAGAAAAAATGGGTCTGCCTTTAGCTCCAATTTCGTCCATCTTCTTGTCCTAATCATCCTTCCATGTCTTCATAAAAATTGTAGCTCTCTGAATCATCTAAAAAAGGAAAGAAGAATCAGGCTAATCGGATATCTAGATCAAAAGTTATGGCGAAAATACTAAATCACTGTAAATCTGGAATTTAATCATAAAGAATGAATCAAATCCAATTAAAAGCTCAAAGCCCAATTAAGTAATAAAATCCATTATTTATTAACTAAACAATCCTAAATTTATTCACCAAGAGATACAAATAAGTGTAATAATATTCAATCATCAAATCTGAAAGGATAAGTAAGGTCCACTACTAACAGTCAAGGACCCAAGTATAAGTGGGTACCAAAATGTCCATCTAGTGCTCTATATGTGTAGGTTGACTTGAAAAGCAATGGACATAAGGGTATAAAGAAGATGAAGGAAAATCCAAGAGTTTCTCATGCACCAATGAAAAGGAGCATAGCGCCTAGGAAAACTCTCAGAGCATCCATTGCTGAAACTACAAAGCTGAATCAAAAGAAGCAATGGTTACAAGCAAGAGGACTATGTTCCACCTCAAGAACAAACTACCATAGAGTACCGTTCAACGATCTTGAGGAGAACAAGAAAAGGAGATTCTTTCAAATATCAAATAGAAGACTATTGAAGTCTATATCCCTTAAGAGAGCTTTGCAGACACCCATGGGAAAAACATATGAGCAATCAATGGGTAAGCAAAGTCAATACTCCAAGCATCTAAGATAGAGGTATACAATGGTAAAACCTCCTATGCCATCCTCTGAAATATTTATTGAGTTTTTTTTTTTGGAGCCTTAGGTATGAGCACTGCAAACTATTTCGAAATTGATTTTTCTCATCCCTTAAAAATCCACTTAATAAATTTATAAAGGGATTGCAATGTTCAAAGGATTAGTTCTTTATGCATATATGATGATTTGAAAAGAAAGTATCTCTTTTATGCATAAAGTCATGTTTAATACACTATGCTCAGTTGTTCTGAATTGATTATATTCTTAAGGGCAAGCTAACAATGATTGGATCCAAGTAAGGTTGGATACCAAGAAAGAAAAAGATTTATATGGTTTTGTAGGATGAGAAAAAGCTTCTCAAGAATGCAATATAGAGAAATGATTCATGTCTTGAGAAAGTTGAACAAGCTATACTTGATGTTGATGGTGAACGTCGAAAAAGGAGACATATACGTCAATGCATTTTATCCAGGCAAGCTACTGCAAGGACAAGAGGAATTATAGTGATATCTAATTCTTACCCCATACTATGATTATATATTCATTTTTGGGTAATGAATACTTGTCCATTATTGCATTCCTTTAGCAATCAATCATTTATGATTTTCAAAATGTTTACAGATTGCTAAATGGATCATATGTGAATTTGTGCATAACTTTTTGAGTTTATGTTTTTGAAATGCACAATTCTAAAATTTGTTTTGGATTTCAATTCACTTTGTTTTATGAAAATGCATATCAATGTTTTTGAAAAATATTCATACTTCGATTGCATTCACATGATGTTTGAAAATTAGAAGTTAATATTGTATACTAAATGTTGGATATGCTTCAAACTTGTCCAGTTGAGTTTCCTTATCATTCACATATTGATCTTTGGTACTTAATGTGATGCTTGAACTCCTCATTCTTTATTCTCTAACTAGTTGGATCTTATGTCTAACAAGTTGATCATCTGTGAGTTTCAAGCTTATCTCCTATAAAAGAATTCAATTTGTGAGTGTTATGTCTACAGCATAAGTTCTTAGTTGGCCAAGTTATTCCAAGCTTTATGAATGTTTATTATTGCATTGAATCTTAATGCATTAACCATTAGTCGAATAACTTACTAGGATGATATTTTAGAACTCTAGTCATTTGGACTAATGAGTATGTGCTTCATTATCCATGAATCCAAGTAGTCTTTTTGTTACTCAAATACATCAACTTTTGTCTTCATCAATATTTTGAGTAACTATAGCAGTGTATTCAAATTCTTGCCTTAAATGTTCATATATTTCAAGACTCAATTTTTAAGAGGCAAAATTATCTCTTCGTCAATAGCAAAATCATTATGCATATATATCTCTTTTGTGCTAAGGCTGTCTTGCTAATGCTTTATCCTTATGACTTTTGCTTTTGGGAAAATTCTTCAACATGTTTAACTTCAGTGTTCCACATGTTCTCTAAATCTTGAAGCATTCTGATATATTCTTTAAACTGTTGATTTCCACCATGTTTAGAGTGAGCATCGATTTTAAACATGTTTTCCAAAATGTAGTTAATGATTCAACTAAAAATATTGTTATCTTGATTAAAGTTGAATCATAAACTATCTTCAAGTTGCTGTCAAATTAACTCGAGTTTCGGGTTCATGACTTGAGTCAAGTGTTTTTAAAACTCAGTCAAAACGTTCTTGTACTGAGACTGACTCAAGTTACACTCTGGTGACTCAAGTCAAAAGGCTTTGGAAAATATTTAATGAAATACTCCGACTCGAGTTAGTGTTGGTTGACTTGAGTGGAACTTGATGAAAGATTTATTTTTCAAAGTAAACCGACTCAAGTGCATATGGTTTGACTCGAGTGAATCTTTTAAACTTTGATTGACTCAGTGCATATGGTTTGACTCGAGTGTAGCTTTTGAACATTATTTTGAAAATGCATTTTGGCAACTCGAGTTGTCACTTAATGACTCGAGTTTGACATGTTTTTCAAAGCTTTCTTTCAAACCCAACTCGAAAACATTTATGGAAATACTATTGACTCGAGTTGAGGAAGAAATGACTTGAGTCAAACATTGCCGATGAACTTTTTAGACTCGAGTTAATGGCTAAGATTTTCTATGCTCTTTGATTAAACTTACATGCATTTTTATCAATGATATCTTTTCTACATAAAGTATATTTACAAATTGTCATTGAAAAATAACATTTTGGGATCATTTAATTGTTACCCTTTGTGATTCATTGGCTTGAATTTATTTAATTGGGTAAAATTATGTTTTTGATCCTTGATTGTTCTACTCTTTGCTCAAATATCATATGGTTAAATTACGTAAGAGCATACGAGTTGTTATGTCTAATCTTATGTGGACTCAAGAAACATTGGGTACCAAAAAGTATGTAATTTTATTTTGCAGGATCCCCTGTACTCGTCTTTGAAAATGAGATAAACAGAGAAGGGATCACTTGCAAAGTAACTCGAGTGACTATGAAAGTGATAAGTAACCACTCGAATAAATGCCTAATGGAGTAGTTCTCAAAGGAAAACTCATCATTATGCATCTAATCTGGGAGATCCTTAGTATTGATCACATTATTAGATAGTGGCTAGTCAGTGATGCATCTATGGATTACAGATGATTATGACTTGAGTAATTACGATATTACTTGAGTGAGGTATTGTAATATGTATACATCATAATTATGCTAGGCTAACTTGATTTCATTTATTCCATTTTTTAATGAAATTTAGCCTGAGCAAACTCATTTTTAAAATAGTCCTTATGTTTTAAACTCCTTTTTCATCGTAGAAAGCATAAGTGATTTCTTCATACCAATTTCAAGTTGACCCAAGTGGACTTGAAAGTTTTTAATTCGAGATACCATGTTGTGTTCTCTCATAACATTTTAGTCATGCATTCATTAAGGGGAGCTTCACATTCTCATGCATTTTCTATTTTAAAAGCTCATCTCCTTTATTTGAAGAAGTTCTTTTAAGTTTACTCATCCGCATTCACTATCTTTTATTAGTTTTGATGATGAGTTGATTTCATATTTGAAAATATCTTATATTTTCCTTTCATTATCGTAATTTAAAAATATCATATAGAAACTGATATTTTGATATCTAGTTGCACTAACAAATCTCTTTTGGAAAGAAAGTTTTTAAATTTGTAGTAGGAGATTTCATTTTGTGCGAAGATATTCCTTAATGCACTACAAGGAGAGACTATAAAATTGAGGAATAATGCTTTCACGTCCATCATTGAAGTTGAGAAATGCTCTATGAAGAAACACAAAGGAAGGAAGCTAAAATCTTGACCATATTCATTTAGATGAGATAGCTTTCAAGAAGCCAGTACTTTCGTCCTTCTCGCATCATACAAGATATTCATGATTCTTCAATTGAGCACACTTGGAGGATCTCGTACAACAAGAAAGTGTAAGAAGCTGGTTGAACCCAAGAGGGGGTGAATTGGGTGAATACTAAAAAAATTAGGAACTTTGAAAATCTTTTAAGAAGTGTTATAAATCATTTGGGTAATCATCTGGATGTTTATCGAAGAATCAAGATTTTTGAAACGGTGATTTTCTGAAACTGAGATGAAAACTCGAGTTTGCAATTGAAAACTCGAGTTTGGAGGTTGTTGCGTTACTCCATATTACTCTCTGTCTGATCAAAACTCAAGTTTTGGTCTCACAAACTCAAGTTTGGAAGGTGCTCTGAAGTTCACTACTCTCTGTCTGATGGAAACTCGAGTTTCCAACTAATAAACTCGAGTTTTGACTTTGTTGAACCTTTTTGAACTGACTGTCAACTTTCGAAAGCCATATCTCCCTGGTCTGAACTTTTTTTGGTCCGTTAAACTCTTTATGGAAAGCCCTTTGAGTCTATTTTCATATGCCACCAATTTCAGCTCAATCGAATTTGTAGTTTGTGAGATACACTCAAAACATTGAAGCTTGGTTTGCTGTGTGGTGTGGATTTCACTTCAACAATTTATAGATCCTTGATCTGAACTCCTTTGGGATTTAATTTTATATCAAAATGACACATTGGGAGTCTAGTTTTATATGCCACTGATTTCACCTCAATCCGATTTCTGGTTTAAGAGATATCATCGAATAACCAGACGTTGCCCGTGCTGAATGTGAAACAGAGTAGCAGAGGTGCTGATCAACGCTGTAGACTCGAGTTTTCACTTGCAAACTCGAGTTTTCCTAGTCCAAAGACGCCAGAGGTGCTGAAGACACTTGATAACTCAAGTTTTAAGTCCTAAACTCGAGTTTTGGGTTCTTAACTCGAGTTTTCTTGTACCGGAAGGGAGGAAATTATTGTAGCGAAGTAGGAAACTCGAGTTTTGAGTTGTGAACTCAAGTTTTCTCATCCACGAAGCTGATTTTTGCTGACTTTAACTCCGAATTGAGCCATTCCAACTTCCATTTGATTGTGGAGACTTCTAGAACTTGAATAATGATATCTTCATTCCATTTAGCAAGTTCTTCCTTTCTTTCTTCTTCTCTTGATCATTTTCCACAATTCAATTCTCTCTTTCTTCTTCTCTTGATCATTTTCCACAATTCAATTCTTTCTTTCTTCTCTTCTCTTAATCATTCTTTATCATTTGACTTCACATCTTCTTTCTCTAATTCAATACTTCTTTATTGATCTTCTTGTTGATCGTTCTCCGTCATTCAACTTGGACTCATCATTTTCGCAAGTCCTACCTTCTTTAATATTTCCTCTTCTCTTGACTATTCCCAAAATCCTTTGATAACTTCTTGCTTCATTGACATTCTGATATTCCCATTATATTGCGTGTAAGAACTTCTTTCTTCAATCTACTTTCTTGATCAATCTCTATAATTCAACTTGGACTCATCTACATTAAATACAGTAGTTAGTCAATGTAGGAGATAACTATATTACTCAATCTTTTTACTTTTAATAATGACATCTATATAAGACATCATCAAAACTAATCATAACCAACAGAAAGCAACCAAATGGACTTCACCGATATTCATCAATTTGCAAAACCTACATGAGCATTTCTAATCTCTATCTTTTTATATTTTGTGAATATTTTACACATGTTGGGTATCAATCTGTCTTAATTATGAAAGATTTCTTCAAAATCTCTCCAAAATCTCTCAAATTTGTTTTCATAAAAACATTCCAAATTGCATCACATTCAAAATCAAAATAATTGCAAAAAGGGTGAGAGAAAATTGTTTTCTTGACATATGATTAAAGAGAGAAAATAATTTTTAACATGTTTTCATACTTGCCTCTCCACAAGTATTTCTTTCTTACTTCAACTTTTTGCTAATGACAAATAAGGGGGAGAGAATGGCAAGAAAAATATGTTGGTTCTAATATATTTTCATATTCAAACATATTTTTCTTAAAGTATTTGTCATCATCAAAAAGGGGGAGAATGTTGGATATGATTAGTTTTGATGATGTCTTATATAGATGTCATTATTAAGAGCAAAAAGATTGTATAATATACTTATCTTCTACATTGACTAACTACTATATTTAATGTAGATTAGCCCAAATTGAATTGTGGAGAATGATCAAGAGAAGAGAAGAAAGAAAGAAGAACTTACTTGAATAGAATGAAAAAATCATTATACAAGTTCTTATACTAGAAGTCTCCACGGTCAAATGTGTTAGTTTTCTATGTGTTTTGATGATAACTAACAATTGTAAACACAAGTTGAAGTTTGTCTTTGGTAAGTTGAAAAACTTATCACAAAGGCAAACTTCGAGTTTTGGTTTCAAAACTCGAGTTTTGACTTGACAGAGAGTGACTCAATTTTTGATTGAACTAAGCAAAACTTCGTTTTTCATAGGAAACTCGAGTTTTGATCTTACGAGAGAGCACTCCAAGTTATTCATCTTGAGACAAACTCGAGTTTGGACTTGCAAACTTGAGTTTGCATTATACGAAAACTCTTCAATATTTTCAAGAAGACAAAACTCAAGTTTTCTTTTGGAAACTCGAGTTTTGGTCATACGAGTCTCCAACATCTTGAGCTTATGCAAACTCCAGTTTTGATATGAAAACTCCGGTTTTCGGTTTGCCATAAGTTTCCTAAGTTTTCCAAAGTTTTGAGAAAACTCGAGTTTATACTTGCGAGAGAGTTTTCAAGTTTTACCCGAGTGTTTGAAAACTCCAACTTTCATAGAAAACTCCAGTTTGACTTGGCTAGATTTCTCAAGGTTTTCATACTAAAATGAAAACTCGAGTTTGGTTTTGAAAACTCGAGTTTTGGCCAAGCAGAGAGTTTCGCTATTTTTCAATGATTTGAAAACTCAAGTTTTTGTTTGGAAACTCCAATTTTGAGCTTTTGGACTCAAATATGCTTTTCACTATAAAAGTCCAAAACACGAGTTTGTCATTAATCAACTCGAGTTTCGCTCGTGCTCCAAAATGTGCTTCAAAGATAAAATCGCGACGTTTGTCTCTAGAAGAAGAAAACTCGAGTTTTGACAAAGAAACTCGAGTTTGTGTTGCAGAGTTTGAAATTCAAATCTGACCAATTTGTGAAACCTTCTTGTTTGATCTTAATACTTCCTATCATCATTCATAAATATTCCTAGCTATGTTTAACCACTTTGTTAGTGATTTTCGATGATTTAGAGGATATCAAATGAAGATTTGAATTAAAGCAAAAAGTGATGTCAGCACATTAAATGCAATGTTCATAAAACTTGCATCCTTTTGGACAATCATTCTACACATGTTGCAAAGGGATTAATGTTTCCTTTCCTCATCCAGTAGCTGCTCTTCCAACGGATTAAAAGTCAAGAAGTCAAGCACAAACATCTGTGCAACTGGATTAACCAAAGAGTGGAGAGAGAAGAAGACCAAAGCTTAACCTAATCCTTGTCTAATGAAGGCAATGATTATATTGAAGATCACAATGGTCATTTAATGCTCTCTTGGTATAAATAAAGCTGCATTCAATTCTTTTCAACAATCAATCTGATGAAAACGAATTGCATTCAAGTTTACCAACTACTCTTTCAGTTTTCACTTGTAAAGCATCTTTTGATACATTGATCTTCAATGTTCATATTTATTCACTCTTAGAGAGAGTTCATTTATTGGCTATTGTAAATCGTTCATTATAAGAATCTCAAGTCAGGGGACTTGGAGATTGGGTTATTGATTGCAACTTGTAAGGGGAGTAAGTTCTAGTGAGAGAATTACTCTTGAGTTACAGAGTGTGTAATCAATTGATATAGTCAAATCCCAGAGTGTCTGGGGACTGGATGTAGGTCAAGAGGTTGGACCGAACCAATATAAATTTCTTGTGCCTTGCTCTTCTTCCCTATATTCAACTTAGCTCTGTTCTTAATGTTCATAAATAGATCAATTAGAAAAGAATTTTAAAATCCCCAATTCACCCCCTCTTGGTGATTTGCTCTACTTTCAAAATGGAAGTTGGAATGACTCAAAACAGAGTTAAAACAAGCAAAATCAAGCTCCAGGAAGTCAAAAATCGAGCCAGGAAGTCAAAACTCGAGTCCTAGGAAGCCCAAACTCAAGCCTGCGACTTTAAACTCGAGTTTGACACAAAACTCGAGCCAGCCACATTGGCTCGAGCCAATAGTGCTTTTCAGCACCTCTGTTCTACTCTGTTTCACATTCAGCTCGGCCGAGGTCTGGTAATTCGATAATATCTCCTAAACCAGAGATCCAATTGAGGGGAAACTAGTGGCATATGAAACTAGACTCCAAATGTGTCATTTTGATATAAATTTCAAGCCCAAAGGAGTTCAGATGAAGGAGCTATGAATTTCACAAGTTGGCATACCAATTCACGCCACACAGCAGCCCAAGTTTCGGTATTTTGAGTGTATCTCACAAACTACAAATCCAATTGAGTTGATGAAATCAGCCGCATATGAAAGTAGACTCAAAATTCATTCCATCAAGAGTTGAACCAACTAAAACGGAGTTCAGACCAGGGAGATATGGCCTTTGAAAGTTGACATTTGAAATTCTGGAACCATTTCAGCATAGGCTCGGCTTTCTGGATATAGCTCACATTATACACAACCAAATGAAGTGAAACCAATTCCATATGAATCTAGACTCAAAAATGTTTCATAGAATTTGGAAACAACCAAGTTTTGATAAGCTCTTACCTCGAGCCAAGACAAGTCCAAACTCGAGCCTAGCCAAGCCAGAGGGTAAAGAACTTTCAAGAAGAGCATTTGACTCGAGCTAGGGAATGCAAAAATTGAGTCATAGAAAGGCCGAGAGTTAAGCAATTTGAGAAGGGTATTTGACTCAAGCCAATCCTGTCAAACTCGAGTCTAATGCCAAACTCGAGGCAACACGAAGCAACTCGAGTCAACAAAGCACACAGTAGTATCGCATAGTTCCACAACATCTCTGAGAATTCTAAAATTATTGTTATCAATTCATTACTACTTGCTATACCTCTCAATGTTATTAATAATCTTTATGAGTAAGTTTCAGATCATCAAAAGCTCAGATTGGTGTTCATTGCCAATGCTAGCAAACATATGAGCCATTGTCAAATGAAGATGAACTCAAGTATGATTTCGGTGACTTGAGTTTGGACCTAAACTCAAGCAGACCTTGTCAAACTCAAGTCAATGCTTCATCTATTGATTTTCCAAATCATCTATTCAAAACATAGACTCAAGCCAGAGCAGTGAGAGTCCTGCCAATTCTTCTCTGATTGTCAACCATAGACTCTAATCTTGTTAAATCTCTAAGTATGGTTTATTTACCTTATATCTCCACTCATTATTATTCCTAACTATGTTTAATAAGTTTGTAAATGAGAGTTTCAGAAGATTATTATATGGATTAACACCAAATTGCAATAAAGCAATTATGTATCAGAGCATTAAATGCAAAGCAGAGTGAAACACCATTTTGGCAAAATAATCCTCTGAGCATCCATAAAGTGTTCCACCATTTCCATTGAATATTCTCACCGAGTCTCAACAGAAAAATTGAAAGAAGAATGTCAACGGAGAATAATGGCGATTAACGGATGAATTCGAGGAACCTGAGTAACGTTCACTTCAACGACTATATTTATTTCTTCCAACGGTCATATGCTAAATGGGAAGCATTGCTCAAACGGTCGAATACTCTTCATCAACTATAAAAGGAGAAGCTTTCAAGATTGAAGCGATCTGAGACACAAGCTTACATCTTCAAAATGCCAATACTCTAATATTCATATCACTTACTCTCCAATTATCTTAATGATCATATAAACTTCTATAGAGAGTGAAATGATTTGTATTGTTCTTCAGTGTTTATTTTTATCACTTCTAAGAGAGAAGATTCATTGTAATTATCTTATCTGAGAGTTCCTCAAGATTGAGTGATCTTGAGTGAGAAACCGTTGTATTGATTACAGTTTGTAAGGGGGAGTGAATCCTAGTAAGAGGATTACTTCGAGTACAGAGTGTGTAATCAAGTGGGTGTATTGATCACAGCTTGTAAGGGGAGGGAATCCTAGTGACAGGATTACTTCGAGTACATAGCGTGCAATTAGGTTGAAAGAAGATAGTTGATTGAAAATCTCAAGTGAAGCTTGGGGACTGGACGTGGGTCAAGGATTGGGCCAAACTAGTATAAATCTCAGTTTGCATATTCTCTTCCCTTATCTCTTATATTCCCAGCATATATGTTTGAATGACTGTTTATTGTTTTATAAATCATTACTGTCATACAAACTACTTTCAATAAGTTGCGAAAAGATTTTCAAAGTTTCAAAGTTTTTATCAAACACCCAATTCACCCCCCTCTTGGGTGATAGCCTAGTCTAACATTTGTTTAAACATGAGTTAATTTATAGTTTAAAATTTCTTTAAATTAATTTTGTTTAAATGTACTTGAAATATTGTTTAAATATTAGTTAATTTATAGTTTAGATATACTTTAAATTACTTTATATTTTAAATCTAGTTTACAAGATATCAAAATAATAATTAATTTCACTTAACATTTTGTTTTCTCCTCATTGCGGGCTCTGGCGTAAAGGAACACCAGATGCCGGGCACAGCAGAGGGTCAATCATGCGGCAGGATCCAAGATGTTTGTTGTGACCTACAGTGAGTTGGTATGTTGAAAGTCAAATTAATTTTAGGTTTAAATGATGATTGGTTTATTTTTGAAATAACAAAGTTTATATTCTTTTAATTCTTTCAGCAAAAGAAGGCTCGGGAGGAGAACTGGGCGTATGACTATGGAATTTGTTCACATGCACCCATAGACACCGTGATGGTATGCTGACCTCTGAGGCAGGAGAGGAGATAATTGTAAGTTGCAAAAAAATTATTTATATAGTTAATGTTGTATATTCAAATTGAATTAAATTGTTTGATTAATGTTTTATGAAATCTGTGTGTCAGGCCCGGATTGAGCAGAGCCAGGCAGAGCTGCGAGCATCGCAAACCCTGGAGTCACAGGGGTCTATGGATCCAACGGCCCCATTGAAAGCTGTTATGGGCCTAGTGAGTATCCTAACCGCATTAAGGGCATAGGGCTAGGCACCAGGCCTAGCATGGTGTACAACAAGGCCTCCTAGTCTTAGGCTGGAACCTCCGGCTCGAGAAGGCCACCACCGGAGGCGGTTGAGGTGATGATTGCCGAGAAGGTTGTTGTGTGGGTTGCTACACAGGAGGCCAAGCATGCTGTCAGGAATAGGCGCATGCAGGAGAGATACGACCGTTGGTACGGTAGTCAGAGGCAGAGCTGAGATGCTGTTACAGGGGCCTTGATAGAGTTGTAACCTCACAGACGGTTTCCATCTCCTGAGCCATCCCCTCTATTCATCTACAATGATTCCCCCCGCGTGCTGCTGCTGATGACAAGGTTGTTGTTACCGTTAGTCGTGCACACACCCCCCGAGAGAGCCCCCACTAAGATAGCCCCGAGACAGACTGATCATCGGCTCCCGATAGTTAGTTTTTATTTTCACATACGGTTTTGTACCATTGGATGTTTGTTCTCTTTTTTATATTATTTGGTTTGTTGAAAATGTCATTTCCTTAAATATTTGTTATCTTTTATTTTGGTAGGTTTTTTTATATTGGAGCACTATTTCAATACTTATATTTCATTTATGTTAGGTTATTAATGTTACTTATATTATAAAACAATATGTAATGAAAAATGTAATTTGTGAAATAAATTTATTATAGTTAAATAAAATAGATATTGTAAAATAATTAATGGAGTTAATAATTAATGAATAAAAAGATATTTTCTCAAATTTTAAATAGTTAAAATTAATATTTGTAGCGGTTAGAATGAACAAACCGCTACAAACCTTTGACCGTTGACATTTATAGCGGTTACTTGGACAACAACTGATACAAATTTGAATTTTAAATTGAATAAAAAGAGCACGAACATTTGTCGTGGTTAATATGAGGAACCACTACAAATTTCAAATGTGTAGCATTTATTGGAAGTGCGACTAATAACTCGGCAAGAGAATGAATTCAAATTTGTAGTGGTTGTTGTGACGGTTCATATACCGCTACTAAATGTATTTTATATTTGTAGCAGTTAGGGAACCGCTACAGAGTATTCCATGTTGCATTTAAAGATCTCAAGTGCTTCTATGAAGGTAATTAAACATTCTCTCTACATTTATATTCTATCCTAGCTTTGTTTACTACATATGGATAAGTCATGGATCAAGTTGCCGCGCAATTCTCCTGTATATTTAGCAGGATTGAAAACTTTCTTAGATTTCGCCTTCTCTCACGCTAGCATTAATGACAAAATCATGTATCCTTGTTGTCGTTGCAAGTTTAAGAAGTGGCAAACACGTGAAGGTGCTATAGAACATCTTCTTATGAAACCTTTCCTAGAAGCATATACATTTTCGAAAGTTCATGGTGAGAAATGTGGTATGAGATATGGGGATCATCTTCCTCAAACCTCACAAGTAGGATATCAAGTAGATCAAGATGATCTGGTTAATGAAGCTATTCGTGATGCTTTCGGTGTTCAAGACGACAACTTCACAGCAGAAGTTCAGGGTCCAGAACCTGTTTTCTTTAGGAATGGTGCAGCTTGGGAATTTTTTAGCCTCATGGATAAGAGCAATCATCCTTTGTATCAAGGTTGTCAGAAATACTCAAAATTATCTTTTCTAATCAAATTGTACCATATCAAGTGCTTGTGTAGGATCACTGATAAGGAAATGTCGATGTTGCTGGAATTACTACGAGATGCTTTCCCTGACTTGGACATTCCCACAACGTTCTACAAGGCTAAGAAGATAATCAATAGATTAGGATTGAACTACGAAAAAATCGATTCTGCCCCAATGACTACATGCTTTATTGAGGAGAGGATGCTTGGAGGGAGACTTGTAATAAGTGTCACACTTCGAGGTTCAGGACAGTTCGGAAAGGAAAAAAAGCAGAAGAAAAAAACCCGCAAAGTACTAAGGTACTTTCCTTTAAAACCTTGCTTACAAAGATTGTTTATGTCGTCTAAGACAGCTGAGCATATGAGGTGGCATGAAGCTAACAAGAACGAAGATGGTAAACTCAGACATCTATGGGATGCTGAAGCGTAGAAAGCGTTCGACTCAGACTTACCAGATTTCACGGCGGACCCTAGAAATGTTCGTCTTACTTTGGTGACTGATGGTTTTAATCCATTTGGGAATCTTAGCACAAGCTATAGTATATGGCCAGTTGTTTTGATACCCTGCAACTTGCCCCCTTGGATGTGTATGAAACAAAGCTCCTTCATTATGTCCCTGATCATTCCAGGCAAAAAGGCATTGGGAAATGACATCGATGTGTATCTCCAACTGCTTATCACAGAATTGGTGGAGTTGTGGAATGTAGGTGTCTAGACGTATGACGCGCATGAGAAGATACTGTTCAACTTGCGTGCGGCCTTGATTTGGATGATAATCGACTTTCTTGGCCTCAGCACATTATCCAGGTGGAATGTGCATACCGGCCTTGCATGTCCGGCTTGCAATTTTGACTCTGACTCAATGCGCCTTCCCTACAGTCGTAAGTGGTGCTTCATGGGTCATCAGTGGTTTCTCGATGGTACACACAGGTTTAGGTTGTAACGTAATCGTTTCAATGGGCAATAGGGAAAAAGAAGACCTCCTTAGAATTTATCCAGTGTAGAAATCATAGAGCAGTTTCAAGATGTTGAATTTGAGTATGGGAAAAAAGACGATCCAGCAAAGGCCGAAACGAAGATTGCCAAGGCTTCGGGTTCTGCACCCCAGTAATGGTGGAAGATAAGCGTTTTCTTCACTCTTCCGTATTGGAAAGATAATTTGCTCTGACACAGTCTGGATGTCATGCACATTGAAAAGAATGTGTGCGACAAAGTGTTGTACACGATTCTAAACGAACCAGGCAAATAAAAAAATCATCTTGAAGTGTGGAAAGATTTACGGGAGATGGGAGTTTGTGGAGACGCGTGGCCGGATGAGCATGACAGATTTCAACCAGAAAAATTCACCCTGACAAAACCGAATAAGGAAATCTTCCTCGCAACATTGAAGAAAATACAAGTTCCTAATGTATTCAAGCAACATTTCATGATGTGTTGACGTGCAAGCTTGAAAGGTTACTGGGTTGAAGAGTCATGACTCACATGTGCTTATGCAACAATTACTTCCACTGGCCATAAAAAATACGTTGCCTCTCGATGTGTCGATCGTTTTGGTCGAGCTTTGTACTTTCTTTCGGAAGCTGTGTTCTAATGTTTTGATTGTAGAGGAGCTCGACCAGTTACAACAAAAATTCATTCTTACACTGTGTCATTTGGAGATGATCTTTCATCCGTCATTTTTCACGGTCTTGCTTGGTTCACATGACAGTACACCTTGTTCACGAAACAAAGCTTGTTGGCCCAGTTCACTACCGATGGATGTATCCTATTGCAAGGTAATCATTTAAAATTAATTACTTTAAGATTACTTCCTAGTCACTCATTCCAGCTTTGATGTATCAACATTTTTCCTTCATTGCTTTGTAGGCTTCTTGGGAAACTTAAATCTTACGTGAGGAATAAGGCGTGGCCAGAAGGTTCAATAGCAGAAGGTTATATTGGGGATGAGGTCTTGTATTTTTGTTCCAGGTACTTTGATGACATTAAGACGTCATTCAACCAACTGTAACATCCCAAATTTTGGGATTCTTAAGTTTGAATAATGTATGGAGATCAATTAGGAAATTTTGGTTTAAAATAATTAAGAGAATAATTATTTGGAAATTAAGGTCTATTTTTCCTTAAATTTATTTTAAGAAAAGATTAAGGAATATTCATAAAGGATAATTTTAGGATGAAATGAAGGATTTAATATTATCATTATTCCAATATTTGCAATTAATTGAGTTAAGTACCTAATTGCAAATAAAGGTTGGGAAAATGATTAGTTAGGTATTAAAATGGGCCTCATAACATAATATTCACTATAAGCCCATTCTTTCCAATAACTCTCTCAGCTGAAGCACGTGATTCGAAAGTTGTCGAAAACTCTTTAGCCATACTTATCCAAATAAGTGATTAACTCAAGACGCAAGATCAAGCACCATACCCTCCAAATGCTTAAATGCTCACGACAGCAGACTCTCCATTTAATTGATTATTGTTTTGTTTTGGAAATAACAAAGTTTATACTCTTTTAACTCTTTCAGCAAGAGAAGGCTCGACAGAAGGGTGGTCAGACGGACTATGGGCAGTTGTGGATACGCACACATAGACACCCTGATGGGACGCCGATCTCTGAGGTAGCAGAGGAGATAATAGTAAGTTACAAAAAACTAATTAAATAGTTAATGTTGTATATTAAAATTTAATTAAATTGATTGATTAATGTTTTATGAAATATATGCGTCAGAGCCGGATTGAGCAGAGCCAGCAAGAGATACGTCGGCCTGCGGCCCCGCAGTCACGGGTTTCGTTGATCCTACGGCCCCATTAAAAGCCGCTGTGGGCCCGCGAGCATCTTGGCCGTGTTAGGGGCTTTGGGCTAGGCGCTACCCTAGCATGGTGTACCGCAAGGACTCCTCCTCAGCCGCTAGGAGCGCCGGCTCGAGCAGGCCACCACCAAAGGCGGTTGATGCGATGATTGCCAAGCAGCTTGCCGCACAGGTTGCCGAGCAGCTTGACGGGAAGGTTGCCGAGCAGGTTGCTGCAAAGAGGGCCAGGAATGAGGCCAGGACTAGGCGCATGCAGGAGGGTCTCAACAGTTGGTTCGCTAATTAGAGGACTAGCCGGAAGTCACTTGCCGGGCCTTGTCGAGTTGCTATCGAATAGACGGTTCCCATCTCCCGAGCCTCCCCTCCGTTCATCTTCGAGGATTCCCCCGCTCCACCGCCCCCCTCCCCATCCGATGTTGCCGCCGATCAAGATGAGGGGGTTGTTACCTCCGGTCAAGCCCACACCGCCCGAGAGAGACCCCACTGAGACAGGACCTGATCATCGGGCTCCTGATAGTTATTAGTTTTTATTTTGTTCAGTAATTCAGTTTGTACTGTCGGATGTTTGTTGACAATTTTTTTAAATTTAAATATTTGTTATCTTTTTTTTTAAGTCAAAAGGTTTTTTAAATTTAAATTTTATTAAAGAATAAACGGAGTTTATAATTTGTAATAAAAAAAAAAGATATGTTAATATTACACTAAAAAAACAAATGTTAATAAATTTTGTAGCGGTTAAACCTTCAAACCGCTACAAAATATATTTGTCCTGGTTCATCTAGTTAACAGCTACAAATTTGAACTTCAAATTAAAAAATAAGCGCCAAAACTTTCAAACGGTCATCATTTTGTAGCGGTTGATGTAGCGGTTCAGAAACCGCGACTAGTTTATGGCGCGATTTTTCAATTCAAATTTTTAGCGGTTCATTACCCACGACAAATTTGAGCTGAAAAATTGCCGCTTCTTTGTCATGGTTGTTAACCGCTACAAATGTTCCCCTGCATTTAAAGATCTCAAGTTATGGGATGAAAGTAATTAAACATTGTCTCTACATTAATATACTTTCTTTGCTTTGTTTACTACAGATGGATACATCATGGATCAAGATGCCGCGCAGTTCTCCAAGATATTTAGCGGATTAAATAAGTTCTTAGATTTCGCCTTCTCTCACGCTAGCGTTAATGGCAAGATCGTGTGTCCTTGTTGTAGATGTAAGTTTAAGAAGTGGCAAACACGAGAAGGTGTTATGGAACATCTTCTTATTAAGCCTTTCCCGAAGCATATACATTCTGGGGTGTTCATGGTGAGGAACGTGGTATGAGATATGGGGATCATCTTCCTTAAACCTCACAAGTAGGAAATCAACTGCTACCTCAAGATGATCCGGTTAATGATGCTGTTCGCGACGCTTTTGGTGTTCAAGATGACAACTTCACAGTAGAAGTGTAGGGTCCTGAACCAGTTTTCTACAGGAATGAAGCAGCTCGGGAATTTTTCAGCCTCATTCATGAGAGCGATCGTCCTTTGTATCAAGGTTGTCAGAAATACTCAAAATTATCCTTTCTGATCAAATTGTACCATATCAAGTGCATGTGTGGGATCACTGATAAGGTGATGTCGATGTTGCTGGAATTACTACGAGATGCTTTCCCTGATGCGGACATTCCAACAACCTTCTACGAGGCCAAGAAGATAATCAACAGATTAGGATTGGACTACGAAAAAATCGATGCCTACCCCAATGACTGCATGCTTTATTGGGGGGAGGACGCTTGAAGGGAGACTTGTAAGAAGTGTCACACTTCGAGGTTCAGGACTGTTCTGAAGGGAAAAAAGCAGAAGAAGAAACCCGCAAAGATTCTAAGGTACTTTCCTTTAAAACCTCACTTACAAAGATTGTTTATGTCGTCTAAGACAAATGACCATATGAGGTGGCATGAAGCCGACAAAACGAAGATGGTAAACTCGACATCCACGAGATGGTGAAGCGTGGAAAGCGTTTGACTCAGACTTTCCTGATTTCACGGCGGACCCTAGAAATATTCGTCTTGCTTTGGCGACCGATGGTTTCAATCCGTTTGGGAATCTTAACACAAGTTATAGTACATGGCCAGTTGTTTTGATACCTTACAACTTGCCCCCTTGGATGTGTGTGAAACAAAGCTCCTTCATTATGTCAATGATCATTCCGGCAAAAAGGCACCAGAAATGACATCGATGTGTATCTACAACCGCTGATCAATGAGTTGGTGGAGTTGTGGAATGTAGGCGTAGAGACGTATGACGCGCACGAGAAGACACCGTTCAACTTGCGTGCGGCGTTGATGTGGACTATCGGTGACTTCCCCGGACTGGGAACATTATCCGGTGGAATGTGCATACCGGCCTTGCGTGTCCGGCTTGCAATTTTGACTCGACTCGATTGCACCTTCCCCACGTAAGTGGTGCTTCATGGGTCATCGGAGGTTTCTCGATCGTACGCACAGGTTTAGGTTGCAACACAATCGTTTCAATGGGCAACAGGAAAAAAGAGGACCTCCTTGCATATTATCCGGTGCAGAGATCATAGAGCAGCTTGTGGATGTTGATTTTAAGTATGGGAAAAAAGACGATCCAACAAAGTTAGGGACAAAGACAGTAAGGGCTTCTGGTTCCGTGACCCAACAATGGCGGAAGATAAGCATATTCTTCACTCTTCCGTATTGGAAAGATAAATTGCTCCGACACAGTCTGGATGTAATGCACATTGAAAAGAATGTGTGCGACAATGTGTTGCACACGATTATGAGCGAACTGTGCAAGTCAAAAGATCATCTTCAAGCGAGGAAAGATTTACGGGAGATGGGGGTTCATGCGTACGCGTGGCCGGATGAGCATGGCAGATTTCAACCGGCAAAATTCACCCTGACAAAACCGAATAAGGAAATCTTCCTCGCCACTTTGAAGAAAATAAAAGTTCCTGATGGGTATTCAAGCAACATTTCACGATGTGTGGACGTACAGGCTCGAAAGGTTACCGGGTCAAGAGTCATGACTCACATGTGCTTATGCCAGCTTACTTCCGCTGCCATAAAAAACACACTGCCTCTCGATGTGTCGATCATTTTGGTCGAGCTTTGTACTTTCTTTCGGAAGTTGTGTTCCAAGGTGTTGATCGTGGAGGAGCTCGACCAAATGCCGCAACAGCAAATCATTCTTACGCTTTGTGCCATTTGGAGATGATCTTTCCTCCTTCATTTTTCACGGTCATGGTTCACCTCGACGACACCTTGTTCACGAAACAAAGCTTTCTCGGCCTAGTTCACTACCGATGGATGTATCCTATTGAGAGATACTCTTTTAAAATTAATTACTTCAGCATTATATTACTTCCTAGTCGCATGTTTAACCATTGATGTATCGACATCTTTCCTCATTACTTTATAGGTTTCTTGGGAAATTAAAATCTTACGTGAGGAATAAGGCGTGGCTCAAGGTTCAATAGCGTAAGGTTATCTTGGGGATGAGGTCTTGTATTTTTGTTCCAGGTACTTTGATGACATTGAGACGTCATTCAACCGACCGCCTCGTGTGGACGATTGTCCCGAGCCCGAGCCGAGTCATCGCCTTCGAGTTCTTATTTCCTCGTGTTGGTAAACCGGTTGGCGGATGTGAGAACTTCAAACTCACGGCACTTGAGAAGTTTCAAGCACATAGACATGTCTTGATCAATTGCACTAAAGTTGAACCGTACCTTCAGTAAGGATTGCACACGATATATATATATATATATATATGTTATCCTATATGTTTCCTAACATTTTATAGGCACATTTCTTGCTCGTCATCGCATGTTTAATTGCAAGGAATTCAGGAGTCATGTGAAGCGTCAGCTAAGGATCTGTACACAAACATCCTCTGAAATTGATAGAAAGGTCCACATAAAATTCCAGGGTTGGTTTAGGAGGAGAATAATGAATGACCACAACCCTCACTCATCAGCATTCAGAGCTCTCGCAATCGGCCCGCTTGACCATGCCCAAAGATTTACGGCATACAATGTCAATGGCTTCAAGTTTTGCACGGTTTCACGAGATCAGGGATTCCTGACCCAAAACTCGGGTGTATATGGCACGTTTGGGACGAGAAGTTTGCGAGCAGCAGTGATGGGAACATGCAGTTCGGTGACGTCTCGTATTATGGAAAACTGGTTGATGTGGTCAGGATAACTTACCAAGGCCTTTTCTCTGTGACGCTGTTCAAATGTTTGTGGGCAAATATGACAACATCCCGGGGACTCACGACTGACGACTTAGGCATCACATCAGTGAATTTCTCCCGGCCTATTCA
This sequence comes from Acacia acuminata, assembly GCA_019022655.1. Lineage (NCBI taxonomy): Eukaryota > Viridiplantae > Streptophyta > Magnoliopsida > Fabales > Fabaceae > Acacia > Acacia acuminata. The sequence goes on along the minus strand of JAFJYI010000039.1, from coordinate 4,110,378 downwards.
CACCGGGTCGGGCCTCGAAGATGACGAGCCATATATTCTTGCCTCAGAGGCCCATCAGGTTTATTATGTCACCGATGAGAGGCACAGGGATTGGAATATGGTGGTTCATTTAAAGCCTTGGGACCTTTACGACATGGGCGATGGTGAGAACGTCGCGTACGATTGTGAGCCGCTCCACTGCCGGTTTGAAAACTTTTTCCCAGACGGCGATGACACTTTACCTATAGTTCGGCGTTTTTTAATATACGCAATATTAAATTTAAAAATAGCATTTCACAAAATTTTTATATATGTCTTATTCCATATCCAACTCACACGTAACTTTTTATAAAAACTTTCTTTGTAGGGATGCTTGACGAAGATTGAGAAGAAAAATTATCACTACTCTTCATTTTCCTTTTGTTTTTTAAAAAAAAAAAAAAAAAAAAAAAAAACATTTGTAGCCGTTAATAACCGCCACTAATAACAAAATAACCGCTGTAAAATGAAACCGCTACAAAAAATAAAAGAAACCGCTACCAAAAACCGACACCTTAACCGCTACAAATTGATGCGCTGAGATCAAAATAAATACCCCACCAAACCACATTCAATATGCTTCAGCTTCTCTTTTCTACACGCGTTTTCTCCCCATCTTCTCTCATATTTTTGCGTTTTCTCAACGAGAGGTGTTTGAATGAGGTAAGTGTCACTCAGCTTGATAAACTCTAGTGATTATCGAAATATTTGTTTTTTGTTCTATCCCGTTGATATTAACTTCTCTTATTTTACTGGTGGATTTTGTCGATTTTTAACTTTTTTCCTACTTTCACATACTTATTCTTCGATCTACTTTTCCACTTTTTTTCTATAATTCGTTTTATATTAATGAACTCATAAATGTTTCTTATTATACTCATATATTCTTTTTGTTTTACATATCTATAGTAATCTTATACAATCGAATATCATATTTTAATATCATTTATTTTTAATAAAAATATAAATGATTAATAAGAATGGTTAAAAATATTTTTTTTTTCAATTTCATTCATTTGTAGCGGTTACATAACCGCTACAAATAACAAAATACCGAGGCGCCAAAACAAGTTTTCAAACAAATAACGTCAATTTTTGTAGCGGTTCTTCAACCGCTACAAATATAAAAATAAAAAATAGCGGCAAAACTTTTTTAAAAAATAATGGCCGGAATTATTTGTAAGGTTTCGACCGCTACAAATATTTTGGCGGTAAAATTTTTTCCCAGATATTTTGGACTATTTAGTAACGGATATATAACCACGACAAAATTTATTCATTTTGTCGCGGTTTTTGTACCGCGACTATTGTGCAAATAAGCTTTCGCTTTAGCCTGATATAGTGGCGGTCAACTAAAACCGCTACAAGATTCTGATGCGGTTATGTGGTTGTAGTAGCGGTTTTTTTTTACCGCTACAAATGTCTTTGTTTCGGTCGATTTTGTAGCGGTTTGTGTAACCGTGACAAATGTTGTTTGTCGCGGTAAAAAACCGCTACAAATGCGCGATTTTAACCGCTACTAATGACCCTTTTTGTAGTGAATTCACTTGTTTGATCATCAAAAATTCACTAACAAATTGATTAAACATAGTTTGGAATATTAGTGAATGATGATAGAAAGTATTAAGATCAAACAAGAAGGTTTCACAAATCTGAAAAAATGATTTTCAAATTGAGTGTTGAAAACTGGAGTTTTCAAATGAAAACTGGAGTTTGTCACTGTGCACTTAAGCAAAACTAGAGTTTCCATATCAAAACTTGAGTTTTGACTTTGTTAACATGAAAAATAAATTTTAGTCCAAAACATCAAAAACTGAGTTTTCATCCAAAACTCGGAGTTTTCAAAACATTGAAAAAGTGCAATGCTCTCGGCTTGGCCAAAACTCGAGTTTCCAAATCAAAAATCGAGTTTTCATTCAAATATGAAAACATTGAAAAATCTGAGCCAAGTCAAAACTTGAGTTTTCTGAGAAAACTTGAGTTTTCAAAACTAAGTAAAACTTGAAAACTCTCTACCAAGTCGAAACTCGAGTTTCCAAACCAAAACTCAAGTTTTCACAAAACTTGCGGAAACTTTGTCATACTCAAAACTGAAGTTTACAAAACAAAACTGGAGTTTTGCTTTGACAGTAAAATTGCTTATTGAAATTGAATAATTTTCAAAAACTTTTAACTTAACCAAAGATAAACCAACAATGAATTTCATATAATCATAGTATGAGGTAAGAACTAGATATCACCATAATTCTTCTTGTCCTCATAGAAGCTTGCTTGGTTGAGATGGATTGATGTAGAGAACTCATTTTCTGATGTTCACCATCAACATCAAGCTTAGCTTGTTTAGCTTTCTCAAGACTTGAATCATTTCTCTATGTTTCATTCTTGAGAAGCTTTCTTTCATCCTACAAAACTTTATAAATCTTTTTCTTTCTTGGTATCCAACCTTACTTGGATCCAATCATTGTTAGCTTGTAGGAGCAAAAATTAAATTCACATGCTCTTATGAATATAATCAATTCAAACAACAAAGCACAGTGAATTAATCATGAGTTCATGCATAAAGAAATACTTTCTTTTCAAATCATCATGAATGCATAAAGAGTTCAACCTATTGAACATTACAATCTGTTTAAATATATATATCAGGATGTGAAAACCCAATTAAAAAATAGTTTGCAATGCTCATTCTTAAGGGTACAAGATATAAAACCTCAATGGATATTTCAGATAATAGCATAGGAGGTTTTACCTTTGTATACCTTTGCTTAGGTACTTGGAGGATGGACTTTGCTTATCCATTGGTTCTTCATATGTTTTTCCATGGATATATGCAAAGCTCTCTTAGAGGATATAGACTTCAATAGTCTTCTATTTGATATTTGAGAGATTCTCCTCTTCATACTCTCCTCAAGATAATTGAATGGTACTCTATGGTAGTTCATTCTTGAGGCAGAATGTATTCTCCTTACGGGTCTCCATTGCTTCTTATGATTTGACTTTGTAATTCTAGCAATGGATGCTCCTAGAGTTCTCTTGCTTGATATAGGTGCTATGATCTTCTTCATTGGTGCATGAGAAACTCTTGGCTTTTTCGTCCTCTTCTCTGTACCTTGATGTCCATTGATATTCAAATTATCCTGCACACATGGAGTACTAGATGGACATTTTGGTACCCTCTTACACTTGGGTCCTTGTAGGTTAGCATTGGACCTTGATTGTCCTTTAGGAACCCAAACAAATTTCTTTCTCACATTAGAATTTCTTCTAATATAGCATGAGTGAGAAATATGGCCAGATTTACCACAATAGTTGCAAATAATAGAATGATGCTTATTATGAACAATTTTGCAAGAATTGTGCTAGTCTAGTGGATGCAATGTCAAATGACTCATATTTGTATATTCTTTCTTCCCACATGATTTTCTAGCATGATTGAAAATATTTTTGTTTTTCAAAATAGAATCGAAATGGTTGAAAAACAATTTTATGCGATTGTTCAAAATCATTTTTCTTATCTACACAAGAAGAATTGGAATTGTTTTCCACATGTATATCTTGAGCTCCAGATAATGATTGATCACAATCTTCCATGAGCTCTCCTTGGGAATCCTTTTTCTCTTATTCTTTTGTGTTGAATGTGTCACAAAAGCATTCTCTGATTTCGCCTTCTTCCATTTGTTCATCACCCACAGATGTGCAATTTGTAATTTCTGATGAACTATCAACACTTTTAACTTCAACACAATTGTTAGAAGTATATATAAGATCAAGAGTATCCCAGATTTCTTTAGCACTAGAGCAACATTTGATTTTCTCAAAATCATTTTCGTTAAAGCATCGTAAAGAATTTTCATTGCTCTAATGTTCAATGAAAACATTTTCTTTTCTATTTCTCCAATCCATTCTTGGTTTGAAATCAAAAACGTTTATAAAAACATTCCACATATGAAAATCAATTGCTTTGATAAAACTAGTCATTCTAGCTTTCCAAAACCAAAAATCAATATCTTTGAAAAATGGTGGAATGGTATAATCAAAGCCTTCGAAAACGAGGAACACCCAAAATCGGCCATTGAAACTCTTGAGACGGTAAAGTCCTTTAAACAAGAGCCTAGCTCGATACCAAATGTAAGAACCGAAACCCAAGAGGGGGTGAATTGGGTGAAGTACAAAAATTTAGGAACTTTGAAATCTTTTTGCAACTCAGAAAAACCAGTTTGTATGACAGTAAAGAGTTATAAAGCAATAGATAGTCATTCAAACATATATGCTGGAAACATAATTCCTTTCTAATTTGGATATTGTGCTGGTATCATCTCTCACATCATCATTCACATTTCGTCGAGAGCAACGATAGAGTATCATCTCTCTTGGTTGACTAAATATATCTTTTCACATAACAAGGAATCTTCTTCTATTGACTCGGTGGGTCATGACTTTTCATGATCGCTTGTCATACCTGCAGACTCTCGAGTCAACTAGAAGTCATCCAAGCTCTATCAGTATTGTGTGAAAGTGGAGCTAAATCACCAAGAGGAGGTGAATTGGGGATTTTACAATCTTTTTCGAAGTACTTTGTTTTGAACGATGAAAACAGAGGTGAACAGAGAGTATAGAGAAGAAGAGCAAGACACAAAGATTTATACTAGTTCAGTTCAATCTCTTGACCTACGTCCAATCCCCAGACTCTCTGGGTTTTTCACTATCACAATTGATTACACACTACACACTCTGTACTCAAGAGTAATTCTCTCACTAGAACTTATTCCCCCTTACAAGTTGCAATCAATGAACCCAATCTCCAAGTCCCCCGACTTGAGATTCTTACAATGAATGATTTACAATAAATGAACTCTCTAAAGAGTGAATAAATATGAACACTGAAGTACAAAATGTATCAACAGATACTTTGCTCAAGAAAACTTAAAGAGTAGATGATAGCTTTTATGATTTTCGTTTTCCAGCAGATTGGTTGTTGAGAAGAATTGAATGCAGCTCTATTTATACTAAGAGAGCATTAAATGACCGTTGTAATCTTCAATATAACTATTGCCTTTATTAGACAAGGGTTAGGTTAAGCTTTGGTCTTCTTCTCTCTCTACTCTTCACTTAATCCAGTTGCACAAAAGTTCAGAGTTGACTTCTTGAATATTAATCCATTGGAATAGCAGCTACTGGATGTGGAAAGTAGACATTAATCCTTTGCGTATGGCGTGTGCGAAGGATTACCCAAAAGTATGCAACTTTTCTGGGTTTTGCATTTAATATGCTGATGTCACATTTTGCTTTTGCTTTAAACCTTCATTTAATATCCTCATAAACATCTGAAACTCACTAACAAAGTGGTCAAACATAGCTAGGAATATTAATGAATGATAATGAGAAGTATTAAGATCAAACAAGAAGGTTTTGCAAATTCGTCATATTTGAATTTCAGAACCTGCGATGCAAACTTGAGTTTGTTCTCCCAAACTTGAGTTTTCAACTGTGCACTTAATCAAAACTCAAGTTTCTATATCCAAACTCGAGTTTCCTCCTTCTAGAGAGGAAAATCGCGATTTGAGCTTTGAAACACATTTTTTAATGAAACTCAAAACTCGAGTTTCCAAAACCAAACTCGAGTTTTGGACTTTTAATATGAACCATGAATTTTAGTCCAAAACATCAAAACTGGAGTTTTCATCCAAGACTCGAGTTTTCAAATCATTGAAAAGGTGCAATGCTCTCGGGTTGGCCAAAACTCGAATTTCCATATCAAAAATCGAGTTTCCATTTGAGTATGAAAACATTGAGAAATCTGAGCCAAGTCAAAACTTGAGTTTTTATTGAAGACTCGAGTTTTCAAAACTAAGTAAGAACTTGAAAACTCTCTGTCAAGGGAAAACTCGAGTTTTCAAATCAAAACTCGAGTTTTCTCACAACTTTGAGAAAACTTAGAAAAATCATGGCTAAGTGAAATCCTCGAGTTTTGAGTCGAAACCGAGTTTGAACATGTTCAAAATGTTAGAGACTCTTCGTTTGGCCAAAACTCGAGTTTCCATATCAAGACTCGAGTTTTGTCTTCATTAGAAAACAATGAGAGGTCTCTATGTAATGCAAAACTTGAGTTTTCCAGTCAAAACTCAAGTTTGTCTTGAAGTGAAAAACTGAGTGCCCTCTGTGAGTCCAAAACTCGAGTTTCCCTTTGGAAACTTGAGTTTTGCTTTGTTCATTAAAAATGAGCAACTCTCTATCAAGGTCAAAACTCGAGTTTTGAAACCAAAATTTGAGTTTACCTTTGACAGTAAGTTTTTCAACTTACCAAAGACAAACTTCAACATATGTTTACAATTGTCAGTTATCATCAAAACACATAGAGAACTAACATTGTGAACGGCTAATCCCTTGTATAGGGGACTATGAGTCCTTTTGGCATGTCCATCTATACTCATGTATTCGAGTTACACCCAAGAGTATATTGTTCTCCTCATTCTCAGGCCGATAGAGTTATACAGTCAAAGTATAACCCTAGGACATAGTGTTTGATGGCATCCTCAAGTCTAGGACGATCCACATTACCAAACGATTAGAGACTTTACATATCCAATGATACTCTCTATAATGAATCTTTGTGGAGTCTTTCAGCGGGTCAGTTCAGTACTATCTGTTCTCCAACAGATCCACCCACGACATCATCTAAAGCATTATCATGCCTATATTCCATGACGTCCCTACCTTGTATCTCTATACAAGAATATGATTTCGTGCTAGTCTTATTAATATCGCCAATGCCCTTTCTTGGTGATTCAAGACTAGGAATAGGTTTCGGGCAATAGATATGCGGTGTCCTCAAGTCCTCATTATCATGATCCCTATCATAGATCATCGAGTGAATGCTTGTTCTATTCCTAGGGTTTTGATCTTTAAACGTATATTGTCCTTAAAATAAAGGTGAGACATAAATATGATAAAGATAAAATGTGCTCAATTATTTTAATCATAAACTAAATAGAAAAAAGTGTTCCTCTTTTAAAACAGATTGTCTTTAGGACACCTACATACTAACAGTCCTTACCTTCAATATATGTCGTATATATGTTAGTATGGAGTGGAGCACCTTTTGTTGAATCGTTAAAAGGTTATTACAATGTGATTGTAGAAATTTTAGAGGTCCAATTTAGAGTGGAGACTACCAATGTTTCTACAAGAAACTTATTATTTTTGTGAAGGTAAATTTCCGTATGCTATACTGAATTTCTAGGCTATGGTAGAAATTTTGGAAAGTCTGACTTACAGAAGAGGCTCTACCAAATCTCTCTACAAATTTCTTAATATTTTGATGGTAAGAAATACGTTATATATGAACTAAAAGTAATGTATTCACATTCTATATTATTGTAATCATTAGGTGAGGCATTTGGTTACATGAGTTGTAAGGCACTATGAATGTGACTCCTCTCACATTTCATACCAGTTATCCCTAAATTTTCAGAACGTGACAATGATGTAGCAAAAGTTATTGCTACTATGAGTACCATGTTTTCTTAAAAGTTCTGGGAGATCTATCTTATTTTCTAGGCATTGTCTTTCACTCATTACCTACGGGCCTACTATTGTCACAGAGAAACTTTATCATTCAGTTGCTTTCGGATACAGGAATGCTTCACTCAAGATCCTATGACACTCCCATGGCCACTCGTGTAACATCCACAATTTTCATGTTAATTAACTAATGGAATATAAGAATTTTTCGCCTAGTAGCACTAGTCATTGGTATTTATTTTTTCGACAGGATAAATTAATTATTGGAAAATAGGGTGGACATACATTGGATGAGATTTATATTATACAAATAAATCACTCTTTTCGCCATCAACATTCTTCACGTCACAAGTGAAAAAGGGGAGAGATTGTGCACATGGAATAAGATATGGAAGAGCATAAATTTTCTCCATTATTTTCCTATGACCTGATGTAGAAGAAGCACAAGGAAAAAAAAAGAGAAATTTATTACCTGATGCTCCTCCAAAACCGCAGAGAGAAGGATTGAAATGATGGTTTAGCGTTAGGTTAGGAGCACTCATAAGCCTACAGATATGATGAGTTGGAGCAGAGCAAATTAATGAAGGAGCATGGGGAAATAGGACACGCTGATTGAGACTTGAGTAAACACAATTTCTTTCTTCAAAATTCAATGTTCCAGACGTTGAAGAGGCCAAATCAAATGGAAAAAAAAAAAATATATATATATATATATATATATATAATAATAATAATAATCTTTTTCTCATATTACCTAGATGCTGGACGTGGAGAAAGATTAAATGGAGTAATAGATTTTTGGCTTCCAAGTTCTTTGAAAAAAAAAAAACCACCGTATCAGAGAGAGAGAAAAAAATGTGTTGGAAAACACAATTCAACATTAAATAAGTAATGAAGCAGTGGCGTACGTGGAACAATGGAGAATTTTCCCATTATAGTCGGACATCAGATGGAGTAAATGGGAAAAAAAAGAGAGATTATTGATTGGACAATTTAGCATTAATGAAGGAGAGAAAAGTATGATCACGTGGGGGCAAGAGATTGACATAACTTTTCTTCTAATGCTTCCTTAAGCATCTGTACGTGTGAAAGAAGCAAAATAGGATAAGGAGAAAAATAATAATATTCAATTCCTCTTATGTCTACCCTGCACCCAGACGTTAGGAAAAAAAAAAAAGGAATAGGGTGATTGGACAATAGGCATTAATGAAGTAAGGAAGGGGCTGATGCACATGGTACGGTTGAGGGAAAAGAAATAAAAATAAATCACACAATATCTTCATTAATTCCCAGCAGACAAAAAGAAAAAAAAAATAGAAAAAAAAAGGAGATATTTCACTACCTAAGCCGCAGGACGTATCTGAGGGTGAGAGGAAACTGAAATTTTTTTCAAGAGCTTCCCAAACCGCCGACCGAGAGAAAGAGATCAAAGAAACATACAAAAAAGAAAAAAAAATCCTAGATTTCTCTAGAATAGTGAGGAGAAATCCAGAGGCAAGCTTGGACATCTATTTAAGGGACTCCACCCTTTCTTTTTTTTTTTTTTTTTGGTGGTGGTCGGACGCGTTAAGAAGAAGAGAAAAAAAGTGATCAAAGATTGAGAAGAAGACACAAGGAGAGCCAAACAACACATCCCAGAGGAAGGTAAGGATTTTAAATATTCATTCCACCTTCTCCTATTTTTGTTTTAGAAGTTCAAATTTTTAAGGAAAACTCCTTCCATATTCTGTGAAGGTGAAGGACGAAAAGAAGGAAATATGAGAATCAAGTTTTTTTTAGTTGGTGGAACACTCATAGCAAGTAAGTTATAATTTTAACTACCTATAAATTCATGGATGCTAAGTTGGAAATATTTGTTTCTTGAGTGTATAATCGTTTTTTTTTTGGGTCTGATTATTGGATAAAACGGGTGAACAGAGAATCAAATATGAAATTTTCGGTCTAGGAAGAAATATTACTATGAGATAAGAAAAGTTGGTGGTTAAAAATGGTGGATTGATTGCTTAATCTAGAGGAAGAATTTCGTCCAGCCTACTTAACACCAGGATTTGATTTCGTTTTTGGAAGTTTTAATGTCTTTGAAGTGCTTAAAGTGATTATTTGTATAGGAGCAAGGTTGGATCAGATTTTTTTGTTTTTAAAAAAAAAATCAAGAATAAAAGTTCAAGAATAAAAATTTCAGAAATGTTGAAAAAGGATTTGGAGTTTTGAAGAATTGAGAAAGGCTTATTTTGAGTCATCAAATAAATGTCTTTAAGAAGGAGTTATTTATACTTATATTTTGGTTATTTTAGGGATACTTTGATTTCGTGCATTCGAGAAAAAAAATATTTACTGATAATTGTGGTCAACTGCCAGGTAGTAACCTTAATCCTCATATGTCTTGTGTTTCTTTGTATGTTTGTTTTTCCATGATTGTGGACCCGTGTCTCCTGAAAAGGGACATGCGTTTGTGTGCATTCGGTGTGGTCCGGGTTCGGAGCCCGACTACGTGTTTTTCCTAGCGCGTGGATCCGGGCTTGCTTTGTTGAGCAGATCTGCGTTTGTTTCTAGGACATTTAGTCCTTCCTCGCTTAACACTATATACTTGGTATGTTGTATTTGTGTTAATGCGCGTTTGTTACCGAATGCTATTATTTGGTTATTTTCCTATTATGGTTACATACATACACCGTTTTATGCATTACATATGAGATTAATGGTTACTTAGGATCCATTTATGAATCCCAGATTTTTGTAAAGCTTCACCGGAAGTTCCTTGAGAGGGCAGATTTTGGAGATAAGGGTAAGACCGTTGGCGGGGAGTAGATGGAGTTGAAGGTGGCGGTGGAAATTTATTTTGTGATTTATTTTGAGGTTGGATGACTGTATATTATTTTGGATGACCTTTTATTTTGGCTTTTTTGATTGGATGATCGTATATCTAACCCTTTGGGGATTATATTTTGTTACTTACTTTAATTATACCTAGTATTGTCGAAATCCAACCGGAAATGCTCTATTGCGATTAAACTCGATGCATGTTAATAAATAGTAATTAAAGGATATATAGTAATTATTAAAAGGAATCCCTCTATCCGCCACCCGGAAGGGCGAGGCCTAGGCCGAGTAGGGTGTTACATTTGTGGTATCGAGCCAAGTTTGGACAATGCGATACAAATTTAAAATAGAAAGGTGTGGAGCTGACATAAGTTTGGTTGAATGGATTAGGAAAAAGGGAGATGGGTGACAACCATAGGAAGGCCTTAAGAACGGTAGTTAGAAGTCGTCCTATAGTTGATTTGGAATTAGGTGCGGAGAGTGATTCTAACAGATAATCTATAGGACGTTGTAAAACAATTAATATGTAATGTTAATATGGTTCTCTTTTATCTTGTGGCCATGATTTATAATTTACTATCAACTTGTGAAAATAATGTTCATTTATTTGGTAATGTTAAGCTAATTTTTTTATAATGGCGAGAGGGAAAGGTCCAGGAAGGGCTAGGCAAGAACAGGAGGCACAAATACCTAATCCTCCAGATAATAACGATACGCGAGATGATGGGATTGATCCGCGAGTAGGGAAACATGATACAAGAGATGCAAAAATGAATGAAGACGGGCACGTCAAGATTGAAGTTCGAGGAGCAGAGGACGAGACGGGTGATGGTAGCGGTAATAATAATCATGATGAACAGGAAGGGTCACGATACATCGGCAAAATAACAGCTGCGAGACATCAATTTACTTGGGTTTCTAAATTTTGCAAACAAGCACCACACTATTTTTCATGGTAAATTTGACGCGGACGGAAAGATTGGATTCTCCGTCTTGAGAAAATTTTCAGGTCTTAGAGTGCCGGAAGAGAGGAAGGCTCGATTGGCCATTTACAAGCTAGAGGAGACGCCGACCGGGGGTGGCGTAATACGGAGATGACTCTACGTGCGCGAAATGTCCCTATCACTTGGGAGCTGTTCCTAGAAAAGTTCAATGAACAGTACCATCCTCCTTCCATCCGTATTGCTAAGGAGTCGGAGTTTCTGAGTATCAAGCAAGGGGATAATGAGTCTTTTGAAGATTATTATTCCAGGTTCACACATCTGTCCCGCTACTCCACTTATCACAGAAACCCTAATGCTGAAAGTAGTCTTGCAGATGTCTTGCTTCGCGGCCTGAAATTTGAGATCAGAGAAAAACTCATAGCCAGACAGTTTCATGTACTGAGCCAGGCCGTAGAGGAGTGTAGAATTGTTGAACGGAATCTGAAGGAATTATATGCTTCCAGGAGACCTATTCCTCGCAGTGACTTTAATCGTGGTATCTCCTCCCAGAAAAGGAAAGGATCATGGAACAAAAATCGTGGCAATGGAAAGAAACCCTTCCGGCCTAGTCAACAGAACTTCAGGAGGCCTGCAGAGCCCAAGGTATGCAACAAGTGTGGCAAGACTCACTCTGGAGTCAGTTGTAGTGGACAGGTGGTCTGTTATACTTGCCATAAGCCTGGACATTATAGCCGCTAGTGTCCTCAGCGCGTTACTGAGAAGAGGCCTCAGAACCAGGGCCATGTATTCACCTTGACACGAGAGGATGCCCGCAGATCACTTGAGTTAGTTCAAGGTACCATCTTTCTCCATGGTTGTATGTTACATGCATTATTTGATTCTGGTGCCAGTCATTCATTTATTGCATATGATTGTGCTAAACATATGAATTTGAGTATTTATAAATTACCTTATGATTTGATTGTGTCTACCCCACTTGGGGTCAAATCTGAGACTGCTGATGTATGTTTAAATTGTGTTGTGGTTGTTGATGGTCATGAGTCAATTGTGGACTTGATCTGTTTGCCGTTGCGGGATATTGATGTGATTCTGGGCTTAAATTGGTTAGTGGCCAACAATATTGTATTAGACTTCGGCAATAGAAAAATTATATGTCCTGATCAACAGCAAAGCCTCAACGCCAAAGCAAGCCTTGGTTTCCTTTCAGCTATTGAGGCGGAACAATGCATCAAACAAGGATGCCAGGGGTATGTGGTGTTCTTCTCTGTACAGGCAGAATCGGGACCTTCTCTGGATGATATACCAGTGGTAAATGAATTTCCTGATGTGTTCCCTGACGACATTAGTGGTTTTCCACCCGAGAGAGAGGTTGAATTTGCAATTGAAGTCGTGCCTGGTACAGGTCCAATTTCTAAAGCACCATATCGTATGGCACCTAATGAAATGGTTGAACTGAAGAAGCAGATCGAAGAATTGCTAGAAAAGGGGTTTATTCGCCCCAGTGTTTCACCTTGGGGAGCCCCAGTTCTCTTTGTTAAAAAGAAAGATGGAAGTCTAAGACTTTGCATTGATTATCGTGAACTTAATAAGGTGACGGTGAAGAACAAATATCCTTTACCCAGGATCGATGACTTGTTAGATCAGTTATCTGGTTCCTGTATATTCTCGAAAATTGATCTACGTTCAGGGTACCATCAGCTTCGAGTTCGAGCTGAGGATATACCAAAGACCGCATTCAAGACCAGATATGGACATTATGAGTTTCTTGTGATGCCGTTTGGCTTGACTAATGCTCCTGCAATCTTCATGGATTATATGAACAGAATCTTTCGGCCGTATCTGGATCAATTTGTGGTTGTGTTCATTGATGATATATTGATCTATTCAAAGAACCGAGAAGAACATGAACGACATTTGCGACTTGTTTTAAGCATTCTGAGAGAGAAACAACTCTATGCTAAACTTAGTAAATGCGAATTCTAGTTATCAGAGGTTAAATTTCTGGGTCATGTGGTTTCCAAAAATGGTGTTGCAGTGGACCCCAGTAAGGTGGAAGCAGTATTAAGCTGGAAAAGACCAGAGACTGTCACCGAGATTCGTAGTTTTCTAGGTCTAGCCGGGTACTATCGTCGGTTCATATAGAATTTTTCTCGGATTGCGTCGCCATTGACTAAGCTCTTGCGGAAGAACCGATCTTTTGTGTGGGACGATCAGTGTGAGGAGTGCTTTCAGATACTGAAGGAGAGGTTGACGACAGCGCCTGTGTTGATTATCCCAGATCCGAGTTAGACCTATGTGGTCTTCAGTGATGCTAGCTTGCAGGGATTGGGATGTGTCCTGATGCAGCAGGGCAAAGTTGTGGCGTATGCCTCTCGTCAGCTGAAGCCTCACGAGTTGAATTATCCTACACATGATCTGGAGCTTGCAGCGATTGTCTTTGCGTTGAAGATATGGCGACACTATCATGCGGTACCACGGTTGAGCTATACTTGTGACCATAAGAGTCCTCAAGTATCTGTATGACCCGAGAAAGAACTTAATATGAGGCAAACGTAGATGGATGAAGTTGCTAAAGGATTATAACCTGGAGATAAATATCATCCGGGTAAAGCTAATGTTGTCGCAGATGCATTGAGCTGAAAGATAGTGCAGGTAGCATATATGATGATCAAAGAGCAAAAGTTGTTAGAAGACTTCAGAGATCTGAATGTGTCAGGTCAAACCTTTGTGAATAAAGATGCAATCCATAGAGTCTATATGGCTAACCTCCTTGTCAGCCAAGAGGAGAATAATTTGAGCACAGAAATAGAAAAAGCTCAGATGCAGGATGATCTAGCGACATCCATCCGAGAGAAGATTTCTCGAGGCGAAGCAACCGAATATGATATCCTAAATGGTTTGATCCGATTCAAGAAGCGAATTTATGTGCCGTCTAGAGATGATTTGAGGCAGAAAATTCTAGACGAGGCTCACAAAAGTAGGTACACTATTCATCCAGGTGCAGTCAAGATGTATCGGAATTTGAAATCGCAGTTTTGGTGGCCTGGAATGAAGAAGGAAATATCAGAGTATGTGGCTAGATGTTTGACTTGCCAGAAGGTTAAGATTGAGCATCAACGACCAGGAGGACTCTTGAAGGGACTAGAGATCCCCGAATGGAAATGGGAGAATGTAACCATGGATTTAGTAGTGGGTCTACCCAAGATTAGGCATTTGGATGCGATTTGGGTAATTGTTGATCGACTTACTAAGTCTGCGCATTTTCTTCCTGTCAGTGTCAATTACTCCTCCGAGAAGCTGGCAAGTATTTACATTCGAGAAATAATCAGACTCCATGGTACACCGAAGAGTATTATCTCTGATAGAGATCCTCGGTTCACTTCTCGATTCTGGCAAGCTTTACATCAAGCACTGGGGACGAAGCGAGATTTAGTACTGCGCTTATCATCCCCGATATGATGGGCAATCAGAGAGGACAATCCAGACACTTGAAGATATGTTGCGAGCATGTGTCTTGGATTTCAAAGGAAAATGGGATCAGTATTTACCCCTAGCTGAATTTGCTTACAACAATAGTTATCATTCTAGTATACGAGATGGCTCCTTATGAAGCATTGTATGGACGGAAATGCCGATCACCTCTATGTTGGACGAGTTATCGAACGGAAGCTAATCGGACTGAGATTGTAGATGAAACTTCTGAACAGATTAACTTAATCAAAAAGAGGCTCCTTGCGGCTCAAAGTAGTCAGAAGAGTTATGTAGATAAGAGAAGGAGACCTCTTGAGTTTGAGGTAGGTGATCATGTGTTCTTGAAGATATCTCCTGTTACAGGAGTGGGAAGAGCCATCAAGCGCAAGAAGTTAAGTCCTCGCTATATCGGTCCTTTTGAAATTTTGGCAAAACGTGGACCTGTAGCTTATCAGTTGGCACTACCGCCAAGTTTGAGCAAGTTGCATGATGTTTTCCATGTCTCTCAGCTGAAGAAATATCAACCAGACCCAAATCATATCCTTGAGTATGAGGATGTTGAGGTACAAGAAGATCATACCTTTGCAGTAGAGCCCGAGCAGATTATCGAATATCAAGAAAAGCAGCTCAGGCGTAGAAGTATTCCTTTTGTGAAGGTGGTTTGGAGAGGGTTATCTGATAGAGAGGCGACATGGGAAACGATTGAGGATATGAAAGAGAAATACCCAGAGTTTATGTCTAGAAACATGATGACTGTGTAGACAAATTTCGAGGATGAAATTTATTTTTACGGGGGAAGAAATGTAACATCCCCAATTTTCATGTTAATTAACTAATGGAATATAAGAATTTTTCGCCTAGTAGCACTAGTCATTGGTATTTATTTTTCCGACAGGATAAATTAATTATTGGAAAATAGGGTGGACATACATTAGATGAGATTTATATTATACAAATAAATCACTCTTTTTGCCATCAACATTCTTCACGTCACAAGTGAAAAAGGGGAGAGATTGTGCACATGGAATAAGATATGGAAGAGCATAAATTTTCTCCATTATTTTCCTATGACCTGACGTGTAGAAGAAGCACAAGGAAAAAAAAAGAAATTAATTACTTGATGCTCCTCCAAAACCGCAGAGAGAAAGAATGAAATGATGGTTTAGCTTTAGGTTAGGTGTACTCATAAGGCTCAGGAGACGATGGGTTGGAGCAAAGCAAATTAATGAAGGAGCAGGGGAAATAGTACACGCTGATTGAGACTTTAGTAAACACAAAATTCTTTCTTCAAAATTCATTGTTCCAGACATGGAAGAGGCCAAATCAAATGGAAAAAAAAATATATATATATATATATATATAATAATAATAATAATCTTTTTCTCATATTACCTAGATGCTGGACGTGGAGAAAGATTAAATGGAGTAATAGATTTTTGGCCTCCAACTTCTTTGAAAAAAAAAAAAACCACCGTATCAGAGAGAGAAAAAAAAAAAGTGTTGGAAAACACAATTCAACATTAAATAAGTAATGAAGCAGTGGCGTACGTGGAACAATGGAGAATTGAATTCAAAATATATATTTTTCAATAATTTCCCATTATAGTCGGACATCAGATGGAGTAAATGGGAAAAAAAAAAAAAAGAGATTATTGATTGGACAATTTAGCATTAATGAAGGAGAGAAAAGTATGATCACGTGGGGGGCAAGAGATTGACATAACTTTTCTTCTAATGCTTCCTTAAGCATCTGTACGTATGAAAGAAGCAAAATAGGATAAGGAGAAAAATAATAATATTCAATTCCTCTTATGTCTACCCTGCACCCAGACGTTAGGAAAAAAAAAAGGAATAGGGTGATTGGACAATAGGCATTAATATTAATGAAGTAAGGAAGGGGCTGATGCACATGGTACGGTTGAGGGAAAAGAAATAAAAATAAATCACACAATATCTTCATTAATTCCCAGCAGACAAAAAGAAAAAAAAAAATAGAAAAAAAAAGAGATATTTCACTACCTAAGCCGCAGGACGTATCTGAGGGTGAGAGGAAACTGAAATTTTTTTTCAAGAGCTTCCCAAACCGCCGACCGAGAGAAAGAGATCAAAAGAAACATACAAAAAAGAAAAAAAAAATCCTAGATTTCTCTAGAATAGTGAGGAGAAATCCAGAGGCAAGCTTGGACATCTATTTAAGGGACTCCACCCTTTCTTTTTCTTGGTGGTGGTCGGACGCGTTAAGAAGAAGAGAAAAAAAGTGATCAAAGATTGAGAAGAAGACACAAGGAGAGCCAAACAACACATCCCAGAGGAAGGTAAGGATTTTAAATATTCATTCCACCTTCTTCTATCTTTGTTTTCGAAGTTCAAATTTTGAAGGAAAACTCCTTCCATATTCTGTGAAGGTGAAGGACGCAAAGAAGGAAATCTGAGAATCAAGTTTCTTTTTAGTTGGTGGAACACTCATAGCAAGTAAGTTATAATTTTAACTACCTATAAATTCATGGATGCTAAGTTGGAAATATTTGTTTCTTGAGTGTAGAATCGTTTTTTTTGGGTCTGATTATTGGATAAAACGGGTGAACAGAGAATGAAATATGAAATTTTCGGTCTAGGAAGAAATATTACTATGAGATAAGAAAAGTTGGTGGTTAAAAATGGTGGATTGATTGCTTAATCTAGAGGAAGAATTTCGTCCAGCCTACTTAACACCAGGATTTGATTTCGTTTTTGGAAGTTTTAATGTCTTTGAAGTGCTTAAAGTGATTATTTGTATAGGAGCAAGGTTGGATCAGATTTTTTTTGTTTTTAAAAAAAATCAAGAATAAAAGTTCAAGAATAAAAATTTCAGAAATGTTGAAAAAGGATTTGGAGTTTTGAAGAATTGAGAAAGGCTTATTTTGAGTCATCAAATAAATGTTCTTAAGAAGGAGTTGTTTATACTTATATTTTGGTTATTTTAGGGATACTTTGATTTCAGTGCGGGAGAAAAATATTTACTGATAATTGTGGTCAACTGCCAGGTAGTAACCTTAATCCTCATATGTCTTGTGTTTCTTTGTATGTTTGTATTTTCCATGATTGTGGACCCGTGTCTCCTGAAAAGGGACATGCGTTTGTGTGCATTCGGTGTGGTGCGGGTTCGAGCCCGACTCGCATTTTTCCTAGCGTGTGGATCCGGGGCTTGCTTTGTTGAGATCTGCGTTTGTTTCTAGGACATGTAGTCCTTCCGCAGCTTAACACTATATACTTGGTATGTTGTATTTGTGTTCTTGCGCGTTTGTTACTGAATGCTACTGTTTGGTGTTTTCCTAATTATGGTTACATACATACACTGTTTATGCATTACATATGAGATTAATGGTTACTCTGGGATTCATTTTTGAATCCCAGATTTTTGTAAAGCTTCAGGAAGTACTGTGAGCATGGTAGTTAAAAACTCGTTTTATCACTGCGATTTTACGTTTTTACGATTTTTTTTCATTAAAACAATTTTACTACTTTTTCAAACGCTTTTAAGCTTTTACGATTTTTTTACGATTTTACTACATTACGATTTTACGATTTTTCATTCTCCTTCCGTTTTCAAGTAAAATCTACGATTTAACTACCTTGACTGTGAGGGCTGTATTTGGAGAGAAGGGTAAGACCGCTGGGCAGGAGTAGTTGGAGTTGAAGGTGGCGGAGGAAATTTATTTTGTGATTTATTTTGAGGTTGGATGACCGTATGTTATTTTGGCCTTTTTGGCATTGATGGATGATCGTATATCTAACCCTTTGGGGATTTTATTTTGTTCTTGACATTTAATCATACCGGATGGTCTAAAATCCAACCGGAAATGCTCGTTGCGATTAAACTCGATGCGTGTTAATAAATAGTAATTAAAGGATATATGGTAATTATTAAAAGGAATCCCTCTATCCGCCACCCGGAAGGGCGAGGCCGGTAGGGGTGTTACAACTCGAGTGCAGATAATATCTTATGATGGGTTGCCTTTTCAAAATCCTAAACGGTATCGTAGTGTTATTGGCAAATTGTAGTACCTTTGTTATACTAGACCTGAAATTGCCTTAATTGTGAATCGGCTCGATCAATTTTTACATGCCCCACATCAGGGACGGAGTCAGGTTTTGAGGTTTGTGGGTGCACAATTAGTTGTAGGGTTCGGGCGCGCCCCAATTTTTTTTTTTTTTAAAAAAGTTTTAAATGCATACAACAATATACTTGTTTTATGAAACCAATAATAACATGTTTTTATATATGTTGAATAAAAGTCAATCGGTCATTTGCTTTGATCAACATCTGTAGTATAATACAAAATTTAGGAAGTAAAGAGCTCCTTACTTGGTAGTAATATGCTGGATAACTCTCTCACTCAAACAAAGGTTTCGCTAAAGAGCCAAGGAGAACAGGTGAAAAGCTTTGAAAGTTCTTTGAACTTGTCTCTAACAGCTCTCAAATGAGGAGGAGTGGGTAAGAGATTTGGGGATTAAAAAGAAAAAAAGAAAAAAAAACACACAGATGTTTTGAACCCAGATTTGGGGATTGAAACAAAAAAATAATAATAATAAAAAAACGGGAGGAGGATGTTTTGAAACAAGATTTGGGGATTGAAACAAAAAAAAAAAAAAAAGGGGGACGAGGGTGTTTCGAACTGGGGACCTTGTAGGTATTGTGCAAAATCTTAACCATCCCTCCCAATCAGGTATATTGTTTATGAAGTCCTTCACAATATATATATTTTTTAAATTGTGTATGTCTGCACTTGGCCCCATAGGCACTAACGTAGCTCCGTCTCTGCCCCACATGTTTCTTAGCGGATTTTTGTCAAACGTGTGCTTCGTTATGGGTCACGTCTTTATTGCATGAAATTCATATTTCAATTCCACGTACTCCAACAGTGCGGTGTGACAACTCCGGATCTGTGTCTCTTGCTGCTAACCCTGTCTTACATAGCAAGACTAAACATGTGGAACTTGACATACATTTTCTTCTTGAGAAAGTATCCTTTGGTTTGTTACAAATCGGATATGTCCCTGCTCATGATCAAGTGGCATATATCTTGACAAAGCCACTGGACAAATCTTTGTTTCTCAAGTTCTGAGATCGTCTATGTGTTGCTGATCGTGATTCCCAATCGCTCAATTCTTTTCATCAACAACAGTAGTATAGGGAATAATAGCAATATAAGCACTAGATGAATACACGTGTCACTCATATAGCTATGGTCAAATAGTCCAAGTATAGTTGAATACAGCTTTCAGTTTGTTACAAAGTAGTTACACATAAGCTCTAGAGCTACTGGTCTATATAATGTACTTAGCTCATTTCAAGTAATCAGATTGATGGGACCATAATTTCATTTATACGGTTTTCAAGTGGCATATACGGTTTTCTTTAGTTCATTTTGGTCCTAAATATAAGAAACAATTTTTTATATTTATCAATCTTTTTCTAATTTGTCCCTATTGATCTTCCTTCAACAATAATCAATGGAGAGGTGGAATGAGGGGATTAAGGAAGATGACTATGGTGTTTTAAAAAATATATGTCATCTTAAATAACTTTCTTGAACTAATCAAATTAGATAAATATATCTTATATTAAGGACTAGAGAGAGTAATAGCATGACATGTTTAATCCCCCTCCCCACACACATATATATATAATAAGTTCATATATTTCATGTCACGGAAAAATTGTGTTCCGTAGGTACGAAACAGAACTCATTGAGAATGTGGTTGATCATTTATGGAAGCAATTTCGTTCAAAACTGCCACCTATTGGTGTGAGTGAAGCACTACTTGGAATAGAATGGGGAAAAAAAAGGTCACCATACCATTTTCGCCTGCGTTTAGGATTTGTTGTGGGAAAGTTAACTAATGGAATAAAAGTAAATACATGAGGGGTTGGCTTTCTCTCCTTCGAGTATGAACACACCAATATACCGGTTTGCAGATTATAAATGGAATCTGGTAGACTCCATCACCGTATGTCATTGCCAAAAAGTGAAAGAAAATGAGACATGAGACTGAGCAGAGAGCGTCTTCTTCATATGTATTATTACAACAATTTCTTGAGTCGCATGTTTGTTATATTGTCAATGTGGATTGACTTAACCATGGTGACATTTTTGTATCATTTTAGAAACTTCATGATGTGCCGTGAAGTGCACTTTTAAACCTAAGAAAACTTTAGGAGTATCATGTGTGCATATGTGAGAACAGTTCATAGATATATTTATACCTTAATTCTAATAAACTAAGAAGACAAGACATAAAATTCAGTAAAAACTTGGAATGAAATTACTCCCTCCTCTTCTTAATAAAGGACCTAATTATAGAGTTGATCTTAATCCTAAATGTAAGACCATATTTTATATATTTGTCAATCTTTTCCTTCAACTATGATTAAGTAAAAGAGAGATGGAGGGAAGTAAAGAAAATAAGTAGGGTGTCTTAAAAAAACATGTCATATTAACTACATGGACCGGGCCAACTTAATTAATCTAATATATTAGGTAAAGGAAAATACCTATATCAAATTCCTTATATCCATTTCATCAAGTTCTCCAATCACATATAATCATGTGTCCTGTTTTTGAATTATTATCGTTTAACTATAAACTCATATGAACAAAATAGGACACATGGTCTTATATGATTGGTGAATTTGATATAATAAATATACGGAATATGATCCTTAGACAAGTAGGTCGGTCTTATATTAAGGATTGGATGGAGTAAGATTTATCACTTGCAATATTTTTCTCTAATAATTCATCAATATCTTTTAGACCACAATCAAATACGTTTTACAGTCAGCACAATTGAGAACTTCAAAAACGATGTTCTTACCAATTTAACTTGTTCCGTTAAATCAAGCACGCAGCTCTGAATCATTCATTGTTTGAAAAAAAAAAAAAAACCTATTCTTACCCATTTGTCCTCATTCCAATATAATTGCTGAATTGAGACCACAACTTTTCAATATTTGTGCTACTACATCTTTTCTCTAGCCATCAAAGAAATACGTGATATTTAAAAATATAGTTTTCTAAGTTTCTTTAAAATATCTATGTTTGTATCTTCCTTAAACATATCCAAAACATCTTCCCATCCAAGTACACTTCTCCCAAAAATACCCAAAACAAAAATAATCAAGAGAAGACCAAAACGTGAGTACATATATATATATATATATATATATTATACTAAAATGATGGCAAAGTGTGCAACCACTCAAAGTTACGTCGGGTGCCGAAGTGAGGACCTCTCCCAGGAAAGTTTTTTGTATTCACAATGGCTCAAAACTGAGACCTCTTGCATAAGCGACCAGAACTCCTTCTACTCAGGCCAACTTCCGCTGGTAGTAGATAATTTTATGGTTCATCATTCCCCACCCTTAAAAACAAAAGGTGGGATATTACTATAAAAGAAAGGCCAAGCATTTCCCACTTCCTTTCTTGACCTGCGAGTGTGGATATCATTCCAGAATCAACCGTATCTGTTGATATTTGTTTCCGAAAGTAAAACAACACTAATTCTCTGTTTGTGATTAATCTTTTATAATCTTTCAATCTCTTATGGCTAGCTTTAGAAAAGTATGTTCAAGCAAGCTAAGATAATACTCCTCTTGCATACTTATCTTGTTGGCCATAAATCAGTTAAAAAAGAAGCTTCTACCGTAAATTCAATTAGGCACTTACTAGCGGAGCAATAATCACCATTGGTTCACCTGTTTCTGGGTGTGGGAGGATGAAGACAAGTTCATTCCCTGATGCCACAGGAAGGGCATGAAATCTTGTTAAGTACTGTCTAGGGGGCATTGGGGTACGAACACCCTGCACAATCATCACAATAACACAATCAAATCACAAAAATAATTAAGCTTCCTGCTACGTCATAATTAGGGATTGAGGGAGCAGTTTGAATTTTGAAATAAAAAGATAATGATCAAAGTGGCCTACTTGGTCCTCTTGTTGTTCCAATGTTGGAAGGAGACTTTGACTCATTAAGCTACTGCTGCTGTTCTCAAAATCACTTTTGCGTATGACTCGCCATCCACATTTGATTGAAACTTCTGCATCCACTTTCCCAATCTGACCAAGTCTCAAGGGAATTTGACTGTACTTCCATAATTGTAGCTTGTGACTGAGTTCCTCTTCTTGTTTCCAAAACACGATCCAGAGGTGACTTGACTTTATTTCTTTCTTATATTTACGCTCCTTCCCTTGAATCAAGGGAAAATGATTATTTGGGGAAGGAATTAAGGCAAATTCAAACAGCCACGTCAGCCAACTTAATTGTATTTTGCTGGTATCAGTGGAATAAAACTTATCATCCACCAAAATGCATAACCCAATTCCTAACATTTCTTCACAAGGAGGGATGTCTATCATCATTACAGCTTCACCCTTGTCATCCATACAAAGATCATTTTGGTTCTCAAACCACAACGGTATTTCACTCCCTGGAACAGTCACCGAGAGATTTTGATTTCCCCTCACCCTTTCCGCCTAAACCCAAAAAAAAAAAAAAAAAAAAAAAAAAAAAAAAAAAAAAAAAAAAAAACGTCAAAACACATTATGTGTGTGTGTATTTGTATGTATGTGTATGTGTATTTGTGTGTGTGTGTATCTGTGTGTGTGTGGTATGATTAACAACATAACATATGCAGGATAATATATGTATATACCTGGTCAATCAAAGCAAAGAGATGTAAGAATTGTTCGCCTGTGACTGGTTCCAATGAGCCACATTCTCCTGCGTCCATTTCCCTTAAACTTGGTGGAGACTGCGGCAATGACTGAAGTTCCGAACAGGAATTCAAACAAAGATATTGCAAATTCAAAAGTTTAGAAAAGTAACCAGCTGGTGGATTCTTCAACTTGTTTCCACTCAAATCTAATTTTTCCAATGATGATAAGCCATCAAAGTTAATCGGAATGGATCCATCATCAATATAACAACAGCTTAAATCTAATTCTTTCACTGATTTCATACTCAACATTGAAGCGGGCAATGTTAAGCCCTTATGAATTGAATGACCCTAGAACATGTGGTTCAACGGAAGAATCAAGCCCCAAGAGTTTGACGTTGACCTTTTACAACCATGAAATGACAATTTGTTGACATTTTTTAAACCACCAATGGAAGAAGGTACTTCTGTTATACCGGTTTTGCTTGCGTCAAGCACCTCCAAGGCTTTAATTTCATTCAACTTATCTGGCAATGCAGAAACTTTTGAGCAGCTAGCTATATCAATAACTTTAAGACATTTCAAATTGTGAATGCAAAATGAAGACAAACCAGATTTTTGCAACCCCTTAATTTCAAGGTTTTAAGACCGGTCAATAAGCTAAGTGACTCAGGAAGTTTCACTAAATTAGTCTCCCCAGCATCAAGCGTTTCTAGATTTTTCATACTTTCCCCAAACTCTGGGAGCCATTTCATTTGGATGCATCCATAAAGAACAAATTCTTTCGGAGAAGTCATTTCCAATTTTTTTGGACAACAGGCTCTGAGATTTTTGCAACCTTTCAAATTCAACACTTGAAGCTTTTTGTGTTGTCCAATTGAAGCATGAAGGTCAGCAAGACCTTCACAACCTTCAAGTTCTAATCTTTCAAGCCTTGTAAGTTCAGAGAAATCAGGAGTTTCAATCAATTTTTTGGAATAACTCAAATCCAAAAACTTCAGATTCTCCGTGCACTAGTCAAACTAATATCTGACAATCAGTGGGAAAAAAATACATTGTGCAGACTAGCATAATCAATTACACTATCTTTAATATCAAAGTAAATATAAGGTATCTTACCAGTGTTTTATTCCAAAGTTTCTTTAATTTGCTATGGCACATTCTAGCTAAGATCAACAAGTTTAAACAATTGGGTTTTACAAGGAAGAGTGTCTAAAGGATATTTTGTCCGATGAAGTACTTTCAAAGCATGAGAAAGGCATTTGAGGCCATGAGGAAGGTTGAAATCATCACTTGATGATATCATGAGTAATCTGAGGTTATGCAATCTTGAAAAGGCTTCAGGTTGCCAACATGCCTCACAAGATGTGGATGAAACCATGACTTGTATTTCTTTTGTGCCCTGGTAAACAACATTAGCCAAGAGGAATAAAATGATAATAATAACTAATTGACAAAAAAAAAAAAGATATAAAATATATTAAAACCAGTAAGGCCTAAGATCAACACTCACCAAATTGTTTTCCATAACTTCATCAATATCTTCCGTAGACCACAATCTACTAAGATTTCCAACATCATTAGAAGATTTTTCTATAACAATTTTCCTACCCATTTGTTCTAGCAAATCATGCATCACTAAAAAACTATCATATTCCTTTAGCAAAGACTTTTCATGAAGCATTGTTATTCCAATTTTTGCATTAAAACCACAACTTTCCAATATTTGTATTGTCACTTTTTTGCTCCAGCCGTTGAAGAAGCAAGAAATATCTAAAAATATTGCTTGTTCCATAACGGTTAGTGCATCAAAACTTATTTCAAGTATCTTAAAATCTTCATGTGGATTTTTCTTCAACATATCCAACGCATCTTTCCATTCCGGCACACTACTATTTCTTTGGCCAAAAAAAGAACCCAAAACAGAGAGAGCTAAAGGAAGGCCTTGTGCATAATCACAAACAGTTTTAGAGAGCTCCAAAAGATCCTCCTGAGGATCATCTCTTCCAAATGCTTTCTGACAAAAGAGTTGAAAGGATTCATCTGGGTTCATAATTTCAACGTGATGCACATATACTTGATGCCCTATACGCAACAAGACCAAATTTCTAGTTGTTATGATCACTCTACTCCCAGAACCAAACCAACTGGGGCTATTAGCCAAATTTTCTAAATGACTTGTATGGCTAACATCATCAAGGATCAGTAAAACTTTTTTATTCCTGCAATAGTTTTCGATTTGTTTCTTCCCATCGTATTTGTTTTTAATTTTGAGATTTGGAAGAAGTTCACTTTGTAATTGAACCTCGCCATCTCTTTCTAATGAAGTTGCCCTAACGTTGAGAAGAAATAAACTAATATCAAATTGGCTACGATATTTATCAAAAACAGCCCTAGCAATTGTTGTCTTACCAACACCTGGTAAGCCCCATATTCCTACAAACCAAACATCATTCAAACCCATCTATAAGAGTGGCTCCAGGTTTTCTATTTTATTGACAATTCCAATTAGTTCTTCACTACAAGGTGGTAGTCTAGAATGTAATTAATTTGTCTACAATTAATTAATTAGTTGTGACAGTTATTAGTTGACAGTTCGTTGGGTAGTCAGGTCGTCCATATATATAGTTGCTGGTTTCTAATATTAACACAGTGGTGTAAACTTCTATTTTTCATAAATAAGAATGGTTCTCTTTCTCTGCCTGGTTGTCCCTGCTGTAAATATCATCTGGGCATAGTGTTCAACAGCTACTACTAAAGTGTCCAAACTCTGATGATGCTTAATATATATACAAGCTTCAAGAGTTTACTTGCGATTGGCAACATGTGATATTTCCCTGAAATTTTACTTTTAATATTATTGGTCTAAAATGGAGGCTTCTTGCATTAGGTAGGCCTTTATTTTAGTTAGAGGATAAGGCAGGCGTGGCTAAGTCGTCGTTTTGGCGAAATATACAAGCTTGCGATTTGTTTGGCGTTGAAGAAGAACAAGGCAGGCGCGGCTAAGTCGTCGTCGTGTGAAGTTGGTGAAATAAACGCACCCTCTCTGCAATAATCGTTTAGATGTGTGTAGATTAATTATAGAATCAATGTAACACCCCCAAATTTTGGGACGAAGAGTTTAGGAATATGATTGAGATGAGTAGACAACTAAGTTAGTAGGAGTCAATAGTTTTAAACTTATTTTGAGGGAAAGGTTAAACAAAAATATTTTTGTACCTTGAAAATTTAGGAAAAAAGTATGAAATATTATTTTGAGGATCTAAAACTATTATTAGGGGTTTAATTATGAAAGATTGGCTTAAATAGTCTTAAAGCCATTATTTGGAATTTAGGACCTACTTTCCCGAAAATTCAAGGAAAAATAGTTAGAGGATAAATTTTTACACAAAAATTTATGAGCCAATATTTTTAGCCTAAAGAAGCTAATTGAGAAAGAAAAAAAAAATCCTTATATGGAATTAAGGATTTAATTCTAACACTTATCCACTATTTACAACTAATTAAATAGAGGACCAAGTTGCAGATAAGAGTCTTGTAAAGGATCAAATGGGATTAAAATGGTGTGGGACCCTCAACATTCACTACCAATTCTATCATTTTCACGTCACTTAATCCCTTAATATTTTAATTGTGCAACAATCCATTGGGCCAGCTCCTTCCTCTAATGTCCGAAACTTATTCAGCCAATATACCCAATAAAACTCATTTAGCCCATATTCATTACACTTATTCACCTTTATTTAATTACAAACACTCTACTCTCTCCATTGTTATTTCCCCAACGCATAAAGGAAGCCAAGGCGCCAGCTCATTGATGATTTCCCATCTCACGTTGGACTCCACTCATGCACATTTCGGTCAAACACTCCCTCTCTCCCAATTATTCATTTCGGCCTCAACACCCTGAACATGGGGGGAAAAAACTGAGAGCGAGAGATTACAACGCACTACATTCATTTTCCTCTCTAATTTGGTGACACATCACCCTTCCCTCTCTCAAATTCATGCCATGTGGACAATCATGCAAAATACTTCCTCCCTTCAACAATTAATATTTCGATCAGCATCCTAATATCGAATTCTCATTCATTCCATTTATCATCTGTTTATTCTTCATTTCGGCATCACAAAAACGCAGAGAGAGGGTGAGAAAGAAAGTTGTGCGAGTGAGAAAGAAATTACCGGAGAAACAAGAGGAGTTGGCCGATTTGCACATGCAACACTATAATCACACGTAGGTGAGCCCTATAAACATCTCCCTGCCTATGATTTCTTTAATTGGGGGTAGTTTATGAGTGAGAAGATTAACTGATATATACTGAAGCTAATTGGGGGGAAAGCATTGATCAAGTGGATATAGTGATAGATAGATTTTAACCGAAGTTCATTTAGGCAGAATCAGTCATTGCATGTAATTGAATGTCGTTGCATGATGATTGTTTGGTTTTGGGTCAATTACCGAAAATAAATTTCCTCTGGTTTGCCATGTTGATATAATGTTACAAAATAATCATGAATGGGTATTCATTGCCATTGGTTTAATTTGCCACAGTCTGTAAGGGTTAGTTAGCAAATGGATGTTAGAAAGTTTAGAGCTTACTAGGAATAGATTTTGCTGCAACGTTGAAATAGAGAGGTAAAAAAAAAAAAAAAAAAAACGCTTGCTCTTATATATATGGTGAATTGTATTGTCACTATTATTGTTAAATTTTGGGAATAAAACCTGATTAAAAGTTTGTTGTTTAATGCCTCCATCAAACAATTATTCTAGGTGGTCAAGCCTTCAGAGACTTTAGAATGATGATTTAATGGATGATTTTAAAGCTGGAATTTTCTAGACTTAAAAGAGGATACTTTGGTGGTTATAAAAGAAAAACTATGTATGACTATTGTGAATGCTATATTGATGCTAAACGGATTTCCTAGATGACTTAGGTTTGATTGAAGGATATTGTGGTACTTAAGGATTTTTTAAATCAGTAGGTAAATTCCATTAGAGGTTGATACATGAGTTTCAAAATTTATAGGAATTGTCAATTTCCAGAGCTCAAGAGAAAAGAACAAAAAGGGATTTTGGTAAAGGTATAGTTTCAAAAGGAGCAACAGGTGGGTGAATAGCGTCCCTAATTTTTATAAATAATATTTTTATTGTTGAACTTTTATGTTAATTTTCATATTTAAAAGTATGATTTTGAGTAGGAATATTTGTTGATATTATATGATTAAAGAATGATGATTTTACTTGTTATTATGTATTTTCTTCCAATTGTTTCAAAGTATAATTTATGATTATGCACTTGAATGGAAATGAAGACTTTTGAGATATTTTCATAAATTTTATATTGAAATGATCTTGGATTTTGGAAAAGTTTATAAGCTAGAATTTATTATTTGAAATGGAATATTTTTATGTGAGTGCTTGATGTTTTAAAAGGATTTTATTGATAGATTGAATTTAAAGAAAAATTTTGTGAAGTATTTGTGAAACTTCATGCTGGGGAATTTGATTATGAAGTATGAGATAGGATTGTTATTATCTTAAAGGAATAATTTTTAATGCTTTGACAAATTGACCCCCAAGCATGCTTGAAAATGTTTTAGATAAGACTGAATACAGAACGCTGGTTACTAACAGCAGTACTGTTAGTTCTTGGTGCACCATGGTTAACTTCGAGCTCGCTTGATATTCATGGGATTCGTTCTCATGCTTGTGTCATGGACTGTGTGTCCATGCTTATTTCATGGCCTTGATTCATGCTTGGTTATTTACCCTCATAGACTGTGTATCCATGCTTGTTTCATGGCCTTGAGTCATGCTTGGTTAGTTACCCTCGTGGACTGTGTGGCCACGCTTGTTATCCGTTCTGTAAGAAGTTCTATGGAAAGATGAGGTTTGATAATGATGTTTTAAATAATTATATTAATTCAAAGGATTTATTTCGTACGTGAAATTAATTTCAATAACGATAGTCATATAGAGTTCTATTTTATTCATGATCGTATGTTTTATAAACTAAAATTTGTTACTACATTGTTTTTGTCAAAAGATAAGGATGTTTAAATTATTTTGCTTTGTATTTTGTTAAATTAAAAGAATGGGACGTTATTCATCGGAAAAATTTGTTTTGATTCAGATGGTATTGCTGACCTTGAGCCTTCTGCTGAGCGGTGAAGGGTTTCCTTAAGGATTTAAAGTTCGTCGACTCATTTGGATATGCTATTAGATGATGTAATCATAACCCTAGACTTTTGTATTATTATTTAGAGATAGATGCTCCATGTAATTTATAGGTAGGATCCATGTATTTTGGAACACATATTTGTAAGTTTAAGGCTTAAGGAATATGATCCCACTTATATTCCTTCCTGGTCACTCCATTAGGTTTCAGGGCGTGACAATCAACGTCCTACTGACATTTTTGTTTGACTGTGAAGCACTGTTGGGAATATCATAATCATCATAGTTGATGTTTAATATAGAATGATATCACCCAGAAAGGAATCTATTTTGTCAACGAAAATGAAAGATTGTTGAGTCCTAAATAAAGAATGATGGCGAGAGTTCCATCGTCGTTTCCCTGATCCAACTTGCACATGATTGTTAATTTGATGTTAATTGGAGATTGATTAGTCAACTGTAACACCCCTAATTCCTTACTATTTATTATGATTGTTAACATGTAGTAATTAAGAATATCATCGGAGTTTATGAAACAATAGAGCATATGATATGGTTTGAGCGGATAAGTAACTGATAGTACGTGGCTATAATTTAAAACTAATCGTGGTTAAGCTTGTCGGTGATAATATCGGTACAATTATCCAAGCATTCAATTAAGTAACTAGCTATCAGTTTAATACAATCCAATAATATTCAAAATTCCTTCTGAGTCTCCTCACGATCTTATATGTGCTGCTTACCTCTCTTGCTCCAGAACCTTCCTGATCTTGAAGCTATGGTTAAGTCTAAGATTCAATGAGATTGAATCTCAGAGTACCAATTAACCTTATATGCAAGTATAAACAATATATGACAGATATTCACAATTTGGAACTAACACAACATTCAGCAACCACAACCAGAATACATAGCACACAATAAATGTAACGTTAACGGTGAAAGCACTCATCAGTGCTACGTGTCCCGAACATGTATCCTCAGCGTTAAGAAAACAAGCATACAACATTATCATACACAACAATAATACTCAGCCAGTTGAATGTAAACAAACATATGACTTAAGATTTAGTTTTAGTCACGAGTAAACATGATCCAAGACCCAGTCTTGTCCATGAATCCACAATCATGAATCAAACAATCATATACAAACACACAAAACACAGAAGATTAGAGTTACTTGTACGTAATTGTACCTTTTTCTGCGTAGTTAGTAATACGCTTGTCTTCTGAAAATGTTCCCAGACTTCTCACACATCCTATAGTATGATCACATTATTTCCTTTTCCATATTTTATATGATATTATGATAAATATCATATGACTTAGAATAATATCCAAAGGGATATTTTTACCATTTTTTTTTACCTTTTTACCCTTAGTGGATAAGTTATCCAATTTTTAACTTTACTTTTTCTTAAATTCGAATTTCTTGCTTTTCTACCAAGATTTTTCAATAACTTTGAAAAGTCATAACTAAATGCACAAAAATCAAAATGATGTGCTTCCAAAGCCTAAATGACCCTTGACATGTCTATTTTTAGGATTTTTAGGCATCATTTGATCAGCCAAAATCCACGCAAAACCTCTACTGTTCAGATTGAACTTTCATAAACATGGTGCAAGTTCAAAAATCTATAACTCTTTGTACAGAGCTTTAAAAATCACATATTATATATCAAAATAAAGCTCTATATGTCTACTTTATTTCTGGAAAATATCATGATTTTTAGATATCATTTAGTTAGCAAAATACTGTTCACAAGTCGACTGTCTCCAGTGAACTTAACTCTAATAGTTTTCTCAACTTTTACCATTTTGATCTTTTGTCTCAAAAAATCATTTCCTACCATGTTTTTACTTCATTTTTCGTTTTAAACCTCTTTCATCCATTAATCCAATTTGTCTTAGTTTAAGTTCAATTCTCACCCTTAATCCATGGCTCAAGTCTCCCATTGGTCCAATTAATTACCTAAGGGATTTAGCTTATTTTCTTGATTTTTCATTGCCTAGTTGATATTGTTGACTTTTCAAAGATGATTAAGTTTAATTAATATCTTAATCAAGTGATTATATTCATCCCCCTTGGCTGCACGTTTTTGCTGACTTTTGGGGAAAATTAGGATGTTATTTTAATGACTTAATTAAGTGCTTAAGTGTTCCTAAGCTCCACATGAGCAAGCCTAATTGTTTTGCCAATTAATCAAGAGTATTTGTGCATTATTAGTAAGCTTAAATCAAGTCTTTATTGGCCTTAATATTTCGAAAATATGCAGCCCTCCTTATATGTCTTTATTGTATTTTTACAACTTGCAAATAAATGCACAAGTTGGATAAAAATCAAGTTGATATTTATCCCAAGCTTATTTCAGCATAAATACAATAAATATTAGGTGTTTTATTCCCTTAAATATGTATTTATTTTCGAATATAATCAACCTCTCTTGGCCCTTATTATTTCCTTTTATTTTGCATATAATTAAATTGAAGAATTATGCCATTAATCTCAATTAATGCAAGCTTATTTCCCAATTTGACACTTAATTTAATTAAGTGTTTTTATAATCTTTCCATGACTCTTTTAAACTAAAAATAGTCATTATTTTATGTGATTTTATCTCACATATGTTAACCAATTTAATATGGTAACGTATTCCTTAAAATACAAGATTTTCGGTAATTGAAAATCGTGTATTGCACAGCAGGCCCTGTTAGATGGTACTCTGCACAGATGTCATGCAGCCTTTTCCTTAGGCTTTGCATTGAATCATGGTGTTCTCCAAATGAGCCAGTTTGAAGCAAACCTAATGAAACCACCCTTTTACATATAGTACTGCAAAGCTTCGGATTAAAAAGTGGCATCCCAAATTCTACACCCAAAGGAACCCATTCAAATTTATCTTTTTCGCACGAACACTGGTCTGATTCTCTTCCTTTAAATAATTTTATCAGGCGAATAAAACCAACTGTCCATAGTTCCATTTTGTTTGCCAAGTCAGTCAAGAGAGAATTCAAGTTCAATGTTCCCCTTCGCACAGTCCTAACTCTTTTCCTACAGGGGCAATTGAACCATCAGAGTTCTTTAGGGGCAAAGGAATGTCTACAGTAATCACTTTTCCAGATTTGTCAAGATCATACCTACTGAGAGAGAGGCTGCACCAGAGAACAGCTGAATGTTTTAGAAGTGAATTTAGACAATGCAAGGGTGTATTTCCTTTAACAAGATTTCCTTCTAGCTTCCCTCCCAACCCTCCTACAGTGGAACCATCGACCATATCAGGGTTTTCTCACAACCAGCCAATGGAGCAGGAAGTAAACGCAGGCACTGGCCTTTCATCAGAACAACCGATAGAGGCCCACTAGCCACAGTCGAGTATAGAATAAGTTTCATCCAAGGAGTCATCGAACAATACGAGGGAGGACCAAAATGAGCTGGAGCCGAAGGTCCAGGGAGAACCGATGATTGAGGAAGAGGCACTATGGACACAACCAAATCATAGTCACGAAGAAACAAATGATCTAGAGCTGCTGGTGGGAGAGATGCCAAGCTTTCAGAGCGAAGAATATCTACATGATATTTCTTTTTATTTTTTAACATTTCTGATTCAACATCCGAACCTTCAACTGCTATCAATTTCTTATCATTCAGGAGATATGTCTCTGACTTACTGGATTCTGGTGTCTGATCACAGTCACCTTGCAAAGTAATAGGATGAGATACATCACCCATGTAACTTGGAACAGGATCTGAGGTAACAGAAGCCTCCTCATACTTTTCTGAATCTAAATTTCATAAATTATAATTATTCTCCCCACCTTCTGAAGTGCCAGAGTCATCCACTGTGCCAGCCAAAGGGATTTCAGCTCTCTGATGACTTGGATCATCATTGCTTGATGTAATCATACCCATCTTACAAAAACCTTCCTCCACTTTAGCAGCATTAGTAGCACTGGCGATTCCACTTGATAGCAGGCATTCTGATACACAGCGCAAGCTGAATGCATGATTTGCAAATTCCTGTAGTACTCCCTCAAATTTTGCACCCTCCAAGGTACTAAGATCCTTTCAAAGATCAGAAATGCTAGCATGACCCAATTTCCCCACTTCATAGAGTGTAACAGCAAGAGATTTCAAACCTGACAAAATCCACCAGAAATAGACGTGCAATGAATTCCCATACATGAAAAGACCAAAGAATAACAGGTACGAGCCTTTGAAAACCATAAAGAAAGCTAATACTGCCTTGGTTTAATGAGCAGAATACTCATAAATTTACCAGAATAATCAAAAGCATATGTATTGCCCATGAACCTGGAAGTCTTTTTATGGCTTGATATTCTCCAATTTCGCAGAGCTTTAAGAGATATGGAGTGAAGGAGCAAAGAATAATGGACAACTAGCTCAATTATTTGCATGATAATGGCATGTAAAAACCAGAATAGAACACAAGAGATCAAGTTTTGCCTCAAAAGCAGTAAATACCTAATATTAGGGAAATTTTAACAAAGGAAACTAGAAGTGGATAAATGTAATTATGGCGCAATTATTTTCCACCAAGATTTTAGGGTCCAACAAAATTGGTTGATTAACAAAATGAAACGAGGAGAGAAAAAGGTGCATGGCCAAAACCTGGTGAAACAGAACCCATCATAAGATAGGATGTTAAATTAGCATCAACTATTAGAGCAACACGAGTAAATGAAGAACAGTGACCATAGTTCCCTGTCCAAGAAGCATCCTCTTGTTGATTGGAACCATTGCCAATGAGCATACTCTCAGAAATCAAACTAACACGAGGAGCATCTTCATCCCCAACAGGACTTCTAAGAGAACCAGTTATACTTACGTCTTGAAGAATAGATGGTGGATCAAATACTTTGGTTGCCCAGCCTAATCGACATACAAAAGATTCAGCAGCCTGAAGTTGCAACAAGTCAGCCTGTAGTGTTGTTGCCAATTCAGCAACAGTTACATTTTCGCTAGAAACAACAAAAACTGCATACAATAACCTAGAAAACAAATAACTCACGTTAAAGTTGCTCTTTAAGAAGCATTTAAACCAAAAGGATGCAAATAAAAACTCAAACTGCTGCATTACTCTTCAATAGGATCTTCATAAGACTGCTCTCGGTTGGAAACAAAACCTTCAAGCCTGGAAACTGAATCACCATCAATATAAATGTTAAGATATCTCTTCCCAACCCCAGGCAGCCCAAAATGAATAGACAGCATCATCAAAAAAACATGTTGCACATATCATATGCTTGATTATTTTTACTGTTTTTTATCCTTCTATGTTTTAATACACTTTCATACTTCAGAGCAAATTGGCCATAAAACCATGCATACTAAATCATATTTTAATTCCTTAACATATTTAGGAAATATGCGAGCTTTTAACTGTATAAGAAATTGAAAGAAAATAATATCTTGCATTTGTTTTATTTGACACTAAGAACTCATAAGTCATGTCCATAACAATAAGCAACAAGATGATGCTAAAGCAATCATAATCAAAACTCCATAAAGAAATTTTACTCAAAACTGAACCCTCAAAATTCAGTCTCTCACTTTCTCTTCCTGTAGCTCTCTCCCCTTTTAGTCTCTCTTTCGCTCACTCTCTTATGCATCAATGCTTTCTTACTCCTTGAAACATCTATTTAATCTGGTTAACTCAGTTTCTTCTTTGTCTATGAATCTTTGATTTTCT
Organism: Acacia acuminata; assembly: GCA_019022655.1. NCBI lineage: Eukaryota > Viridiplantae > Streptophyta > Magnoliopsida > Fabales > Fabaceae > Acacia > Acacia acuminata. The sequence continues at coordinate 4,075,011 of JAFJYI010000039.1, read as the reverse complement.
TTGTAGGTTGGATACAGTTGATATTGGAGTAAGCACTGCCAGATTTCAAAGCTTTTTGGGATTTGATTGAGATCTGATATGATTATTGATCTTATATATCAAGATCTTTGTCACTGTATCTCATGGCTGAGTGTTGAAGCTAAGTCGAGAGATTTCTACGACGAGACTTTCTAACTCTGCTGCAGTAGAGGATTTTGATGGGTTGCTAGTTGCAAAGGTTTCTACGTTTGTTACAGTTAGGCAGATATGATGCATTCCTTGGATTTCTTTTGCACATTAAAATGATGATTATACAAAAATATGTTTTGCAATCATGAAGATGTGATAATTATATTGACATATATTTGGTTTTTTTTCATTGCATTGTGCCACTCCAGACAAAAACAACCAGTAGCAATTTTATAGGACCTGGTATGATCATTTTGGTTGGTCAATTCAAATTAAAATACATCAGGAATCTTTTAGTTGAATGTCTCAAACGTTTTAGTTTTAAATAAGAATCCTAAAACATAGGCTTATAGAAATTTTACCTGAAGAAAAGAAATTAACAAAGCACCAAAACATAAACACTGAGGACTTACCTTTAAACCGGTCATCAGGACTTACAGAAACATCAAAATAGACCAATCGCCGTCTATAAAGAGCTTTTACTATGTCGGGATCAAACTGGACATACGAATTTCCTTCCTCCCTACTCACTTTGTCTATAATGGCCATTTCCTCTTCTCAGAGTTTCTACAAAAAGCAGAATATGTAAGGGAAAAATTATACCTGATGAGTGACCACAAACAATTTCTTACTGCCAAATTAACATGACAAAATTTTATTGGAACGAATGCTCCTTTTCATGAGGATTAAAGGCAGAACTCACCTTATATTCTTCCAAGGTCAAGTTCACAAGACAAATTCCCCACCATGGATCAACTTCAAAGTCTACAGGTTCTAGAGGTAAGGAATCTCTTGCAATTGACTTGTTCAGTTTCCACATGATTTTCTGAATATTCCAAAAGAGAACATGTTGAGTGAAAAACCATGATAATAAATTTCGCAGTTAAAAAGAGCTCATATCCAATTAACAAAGTTTGAACAAAATGGAATTACCATAACCCATTAAGGTTAATATGCAAGATCAAATCAAAACATATAAAATAACTATGTTTTCTTTGATGGCACAAAAGCAAAAAAGAGCAAATCATAGAGTTGGAGAGATGAAAAAGACCACCTTCTCTTTCAATGCTGTTTTTTGACATTTTGTTTTAGTTATAATGTCATAGAACTCTGATAATGCAGGAATTTGTACATATTGCATGAGAATGACACCTAATACCCCTTTTCTCCAGCACATCAATGCAGGGAAGTGTCCAAAGAAGAAGATAAGACATTAAAAATCTTCAGTTTGGCATAGACTTACATGAATTGTTTATTCCACCAATGGATTTCAGAAAGTAATATCAGCAGGATGATTGTTACAATCATTTAGACAGACACTGACATACAAGCCGAAGAATGCATGCAATGATTGTTAGAGATATTTAGACACATACAGCATGCAAACCAAGCATACACGCAATGATTGTTACAGATAGTTAGACACACACTGAAATGCAAATGCAAGCAAAGATGCAGACCAACTATAAGTATCAATGCCATATTTGTGAATACTATACATATAGAAAAAAACATACGCAGTACCTTGGATCCGACACTTGTTCATTATGTCCATAAATTCATTCCTCCCAATTCCTGTAAGTCTTAAGGCATCTGCCGCACTAAAATTCGGGATGCTTTGTCGATGCGTTGCTTTTGTCGTGAAAGCAATCAATTAAACTAGGTCCTAATTAATTATGCGGTTTAAGGTCAACCTAAGTCATTATTCTCCCAAGAAGCAATCTGTGGGTTTTTCTTTAGATTGAATTTAGGTGATGAAAAATGCAATGAAATGAAACTAAACTAACTAAATGCAAGATGAAAATGACTCTAAAACCTATATGAGAATGAAACTAATCTAGATGGGATGCAATTCTGTGGGGTTTTTGTTAAAAGAGAACTAAAATCCTAAGAAGAGAAATTACTAATAAATAAGAAAATCAAATAAGAAACGGTAGGATGGTTTACTTTAGGTACGAAGAATGGAATAACTCAGGATTTACATGGAGTTAACTTTCTTAGCTCAAATTCATTAGTTAGACCAAAGGGAGATTGATAAAAGATTGGAATTAATAAATTTAATTACCTAATTAAAAATGGGAAACCCTCAAGTTTAATAACACATATTCCACTAGAAAACTCATAGTGAAATAAGCGGTGGCTAATTAAACTTATTAAAAACCAATCACAAAATAATCTTGAAAATCTTGTTTACAATTATCCAATTGAACAATTAGATAATTTATCAACCTAATTAAACAATTAAGATGATAAACCAAATTAACAATTAAATTAATAATGAAAACTCAATTATTAATTTAATCGACAATCTAAATATTGCAAACAAGAATCCAGCAATAAGCCTAAAAACTTCAAATTATCGTCTAATCCAAAAAATAAGTTTACAATCTAAAACTAGATTGTTCTCAATTAACATAACTTGAAATCATTTAAAACTAAATTATCTCAATTCTCAAATTAAAAAGATAAAAAGAACAACACTCCCTTATGATCTTCAAGTGTAAGTTCTAGGCTCTAGCTTCCTCCATACTCATCCCAAGTTGCCTCCCAAATAGCTTAATCTACCATCAAAATTCCTCCTTCACGTGTTAAGCAGGTAGCAGCCATTAAAATTGATGAATAAAAGTTCAATTGATGCACAGGAGATAATGTGGGGCCTGTGAGTGGAAGAAAGGAAATAATGATGAGAACAATTGATGAATATAGGCTTGGACACTGTGCGTGGTGGCTGGGAATAGATGAATGAATCAATGAATCAAAGTCTCCTGTGCGTACATGTTGCGGCTGCGTCTCCTCTCTTTAATGTGCGTCTCTCGGCTCTCAATGAGAGCGTATCCCTACTAGGCGGCAGTTAGGTTAATTTTATGGGAGGAAAAGAGGGTTTTTTTAGTACCAACTTGAGCCCATTAAAATATAATAAGCCTAATAAAATTCCACCATTAGATCTTCGTTTAGCTTCTCTGAAAATTTCTGCATCATAGGATCTTCTAATATGATAAAATCGTAATCTATCATATCTTAAGAAATATTATTTAATCACAAGATAGTAATCAAAATATTAATCATGTAAGCTCAATAATCTTGTAATTAATTCAGATTTATATTATTTTCTAAAATTGGCTAACAATCCAAATATTATCTAATAATTCCAAATTAGCCTAAAATAATCCTAAAATAAATGATTAATGTGGGATAAAGTATAGTAAATTTGGGATTTATCAACTCCCCCACACTTATCATTTGCACTCCCGGGCAAAACAAATTAAGACCGAGGGAAAATAAACAAAAACAAAAACAAGAACTAAACTAAAGCTTAAAAAATGAATGTTCCAATCACAAGCAATAAGTAAACAAAAGTATTTCAACACCTCTCTTATCCAAGTGATCTTCTCATAAATTAAGAAAGCAAACATCATGGCAATTTACTTGAGAAAGGGGAACATAAGCTAGAAATCCCTCACCAAGGATAATGTGTATGTCACTCTTCACTCAAAAGTGTATAGGTCTGTGTTTATACTCAAATTCATCCCTATCCAATACTCTTTCCATAGGCTTGACAAGAATCTAAATTCTCCACCACTAATAAAACAAGTGCATGCATAAATCCAAAGGACTTTTATTAGGTTATAATGGGGCTAATGTTAAGAAAGAAAGGGTACAATGTTTAGAAAAACAAAGTTGAATATCTTAAAAGATGAAGAGAATGATACAATAGAGAATATGAGATGCAAGAAACCAAACTAAATCTGAACCGAGTCATCATTCTTTTTCTTTTTTTTTTCTTTTTCCCTTTTTTCTACTTTTTTTCCTTCTCTTTTTTTCTCTTTTTTTTTTTTAAAGATAACCTACCATATTCTTCACAATGACCCAATTCCTAATTTTATGTAAGTTCTTCCATCCAAAAGAGATAATGCAATGCTCTTCAACTCCCAAGACATTCAGAAGGGTAGAGATTTTTTTTTTTTCGGGTGTGGGTGTAGTCAAAATGGGAAATAATAATAATAATAATATATAGGCGCAAAGGGGCTAAACAAAGGATATATGTATAAAAAAGGTATGGTTTTTGGCTTATCTGGCTAAAATGAAATGAATGTCTTTATCATTTTTATAAATACACATGCATAAATGCAGCCTCAAATAAGATTCAAGTCAAGTAAAGAGATAGGGGTACACACTAAAAAGAAAATGTGTATTAGGCTCAAAATCTCACTAGGAATATGATCACTAGCCTAAATTCACCAAAGTCAAATTCATTGCCACTAGGTTCACCAACTCAGAACATGATCAATCACTTTTCAAATCAAGCATGCATCATACTAAAGTCACTTAAAACTTGTAGTTTTAACATTTAAAATTTTTCTTTCTTCTCTTAAAAACAAGGAACAAAAACCAAAGTAAAAACAAAATTACTTTTATTTTTCTCATTTTAAAAACAAAAAACAAAAACCAAAAGTAAGAACAAAATCCCTCCTCCACACTTAAATCATGCATTGTCCTCAATGCAAAATATAGGTCTAGCCAATAACAACAAGCAATGCAAGTGAAAGAGTAAGGAAGGAATACGACCGGACTATTAAAAGCTTCGACGCTTAAATGAAGTGGCGTAATTGGCTTCTCTCCTTTGTCTGGTTGTAAGTCACATGAAAGCACCGGTGATGTCCTCTTTTGACGTTCAAAGAAACATACCATATTTTAAGCTCCGCAGATAACATTTCAACTCAAGTATAGAAGGTGTTTGGATGGGAGGAATCAATCCATGTACCTACATAAAATCATAGCTCCAAGCAGTATCTTGTCCCATATAAATATAATCAGTAAAATTTGATTGATCAAGAATAAAGGAAGATCCCAAAAGAAATTGATCAATAGAAAGTATTGGAACTTCCAAGTATTTTGAACAACCTACAAAGTCAATATGACTCTCCTCAGTAAGAGTCAAATTCTCTAAAGAATGAATTAAGTGATCACTCAAAATGGTCTCACTATGCTTGCTCAAATCATCACACAAGACAAATTCTACCTATGAAACATTATGATTCAATATGGTTTTACCCTCTAAATGTATATCTAAATCAAGGTTTCCCCCACACTTATCTTTAATGGTACCCCCACTAACAATAGTCATGTCAATATTTTGAGTAGTATCAATAAAATCAATAGAGATAGTACTTCCTTCATTCAAAGCATCATCATGGTTATAGTTAAGCAGGGTATTTTTAAAATCAATAGTGTTAGAGGTGTCAACAATAATTTCATCATCAACTTCCTCATCCGAATCAATAGAATTCATAGGATTGGAGGCATGAGAGGAAGTATCAATGCATGCACTACAAGATTCAGTATAATTTAAGTCAATAGAACTATTCAATTCAAAAACAACATCAATGCATGCATACTCAGCTAATGTGCCAATCATCCCATCATTTGAAGTGGTAGAAGGAAAAAGGGATGAATTATTAGAGGGTGAGAGTATATTACCACATGGAAGTTTACCTTGAACTTCTAAATCTTCACTCTAGTGATTGTTAGTTGCATTTGACAACTCCTTCATTTTAGTTGCTAGAGCTTGAATCTGTCTACCTTGCACTTCCCCTTCTTGAATGATTGTCATCAAAAAATCCATCTATTTTGTAACCTTGAGTACTTGTCATCAGTTGGAACAGTTTGATTGACATATCCAAAATTTGAGTGATCATGCCATCCAGGATTATATGCATTTGAATATGGATCATATATCTGGTCACCTTTAGTCATGGGTCTAGAAGGATATATTGCATTGCAAGATTCAGCTCCGTCATTCAGGTAGGGGCAAGAGTCAGCAGCATGAGTGGCTAGAAAGCAAATAGGACAACGTGGCCCTATTAAAGCAGAAGACGTAGGCTGTGGGGTAAAAGAAGTAAAGGGCCCCATAGGATTGATCATATTAGAAGAATTTTGCATATGAGACGTAGCCATTTTTTCCATAGTAGATGAAAGCTTATCAATTATGCTCTCCAGGCGAGACTCAGAATTAGAAGAAAGTAATCCCACCTCAGATATCTACTCAACACCATAGTTAGAATGATAAGGTACAAAAGTATAATAGTTATTTTCATAAATTGAATCATTCCAAGCCATCATATGAGGATCAAGTTTAATTTTCCAAGAGCGGATTGGATCCAATAAACAACTGCCTAAAAAAATCACCTATAACTCAAACCTAAAGCCAAACCATTGCTCCCCGGGAACGGCGCCAAAATTGATGCGTTGCTTTTGTCGTGAAAGCAATCAATCAAACTAGGTCCTAATTAATTATGCAGTTTAAGGTCAACCTAAGTCATTCTCCCAAGAAGCAATCTGTGGGTTTTTCTTTAGATTGAATTTAGGTGATGAAAAATGCAATGAAATGAAACTAAACTAACTAAATGCAAGATGAAAATGACTCTAAAACCTATATGAGAATGAAACTAATCTAGATGGGATGCAATTCTGCGGGTTTTTGTTAAAAGAGAACTAAAATCCTAAGAAGAGAAATTACTAATAAATAAGAAAATCAAATAAGAAACGGTAGGATGGTTTACTTTAGGTACGAAGAATGGAATAACTCGGATTTACATGGAGTTAACTTTCTTAGCTCAAATTCATTAGTTACACCAAAGGGAGATTGATAAAAGATTGGAATTAATAAATTTAATTACCTAATTAAACATGGGAAACCCTCAAGTTTAATAACACATATTCCACTAGAAAACCCATAGTGAAATAAGCGGTGGCTAATTAAACTCATTAAAAACCAATCACAAAAATAATCTTGAAAATCTTGTTTACAATTATCCAATTGAACAATTAGATAATTTATCAACCTAATTAAACAATTAAGATGATAAACCAAATTAACAATTAAATTAATAATGAAAACTCAATTATTAATTTAATCGACAATCTAAATATTGCAAACAAGAATCCAGCAATAAGCCTAAAAACTTCAAATTATCAGTCTAATCCAAAAAATAAGTTTACAATCTAAAACTAGATTGTTCTCAATTAACATAACTTGAAATCATTTAAAACTAAATTATCTCAATTCTCAAATTAAAAAGATAAAAAGAACAACACTCCCTTATGATCTTCAAGTGTAAGTTCTAGGCTCTAGTTTCCTCCATACTCAAGTTGCCTCCCAAGTAGCTTAAGCTACCATCCAAATTCCTCCCTCCTTCACGTGTTAAGCAGGTAGCAGTCATTAAAATTGATGAATAAAAGTTCAATTGATGCACAGGAGATAACGTGGGGCCCGTGAAAGGAAGAAAGGAAATAATGATGAGAACAATTGATGAATATAGGCTTGGACACTCTGCGTGCATGGTGGCTGGGAATAGATGAATGAATCAATGAATCAAAGTCTCCTGTGCGTACGTGTTGTGGCTGCATCTCCTCTCTTCAACGTGGGTCTCTCGGCTCCTAATGAGGGCGTATCCCTACTAGGCGGCAGCTAGGTTAATTTTATGAGAGGAAAAGAGAGCTTTTTTAGTACCAACTTGAGCCCATTAAAATATAATAAGCCTAATAAAATTCTACCATTGGATCTTCTTTTAGCTTCCCTGAAAAATTCTACACCATAAGATCTTCTAATATGATAAAATCTTAGTCTATCATATCTTAAAAAAATTATTTAATCACAACATAATAATTAAAATATTAATCATGTAAGCTCAATAATCTCATAATTAATTTAGATTTATATTATTTCCTAAAATTAGCTAACAATCCAAATATTATCTAATAATTCCAAATTAGCCTAAAATAATCCCAAAATAAATGATTAATGTAAGATAAAATATAGTAAAATTGGGATTTATCACTGTCATATGGTTTTTCTACAAATAATAGAAACATGAATGATAGTTATAGTGTCCATCTTACAGGCAAACTAACCAATCAATATTTGATAAGGTATTAACAGCATAGAAATTTCCAAATGGAGATTCACGAACAGTTTACACAACAGATGCAGGTCTAGTTGAGATATTTGACCCAAACACAATTCCTTGGATAATCCAGAAACTGTCAAGAACACAAAGTAACTGACGAGTAAAAAGATACCAAATTTATAACATGGAGAAAGCCTCAATTTTGAGGTACAGAAAGCAAAATTTAAGTAGAATCTTAAAATAGATTAAACCATTTGAGAATTTTCACAATCAAGGAACGAGTTACCATTTCTCATTACTTCAAAAATCATATCACAATAGTATTGGAAAGGTGATACCCTCATTGCATAGCGGCTTGGGCTATGGTCCACTTCTCTTTCCGTCCTCTTCCTATCCTCTTCTCTATCTTAACCGTTGGATTGAAATCTCAACGATTTAGATATAATGATTTATAAAAATATTAATAAAACATTAAATTATTAAAAAATTATTTAAAAATAATATTTTTATAAATCATTAAATTTGAACCATTGAGGTTTCAATCTAACGGTTGAAATGAAGAAGAGGATGGGAAGATGACGGAAGAGAAGAGGACCATAGCCAAACCCTTGCATGGCAGACGTACTTTGCCAAATGATAAGGAAATATCTGCAAGGGAAAATAAAACATATTAAATGCAGATGTCCAAAAACAAGAGAAAAAGAAGATGTCCAAAAACATCCGAAGGGGGGCCAGAAATGCTTTGCACTATTTGCTTGGGTTAATTTCAAAATGCATTGAAATATATTTAATTTTTTATACAAATGAAGGCTAATAAGATTGAACCAAATAAACAAAAATAAGAACTAAAATAATTCATTTATACATACACGGATACACACACATTGTTGTCTGCCAGATTGGCTGGCTGGTTCGGACTACTATCCGGTGTCCCTGAAAGTATGGCCGAAGCCGTCTCGCAGTCGTCAGTAATGCGAACACCATCTTTTCCAACTTTTGATATCGGAGTTCAGCGTTTTGTAACGCTTTGCTCACAAAGTAGATGGGTGTCTTTCTGGCCTCGGTTTCTCTTACCAAGGCGGCACTTACCGCCTCGTCTCCCACGGACAGGTACAAAAACAAGGTCTCCCCTTGTTCTGGATTCGTTAGTACCGGAAGGGTTGCCAAACATCGCTTAATTTCTTCAAACGCTGCTTCACAATCCGAATTCCATCCTCCATGAGTTTCTTTATTCAATAATTTAAAGAAAGGTAATGCCTTCTCGGTCGATCTGGGTAAGAATCTTGTCAGGGCAGCCAAGCGACCTGTTAATTGCTGAACCTCCTTCTTAGAGTTCGGGGTGTGCATGTCTAGGACGGCCTTGCATTTGTCTGGGTTAGCCTCAATCCCTCGATTGGTCAGCATAAAACCTAGGAATTTCCCAGCGGGAACTCCGAAAGCACATTTGGCCGGGTTCTATCGGATTCGATGTCGTCTTAATTTTTCAAACGTCTGTTCTAGGTCCCGGATATGCTCCTCTGGTTGTTTTGACTTCACGATCATGTCTTCTATATATACCTCCACATTTCGCCCGATTTGGTCCTCAAAGACGCGGGTTCATCATTCGCCGGTACGTAGCTCGGCATTCTTCAATCCAAACGGCATGACGTTGTAGCAATAGTTAGCCTTGTCGGTCATAAAGGCGGTCTTCTCTTGGTCGTTTGGGTGCATGGCAATCTGATTGTAGCCGGAGTAGGCGTCCATGAAGGAAAGCAACTGGTACCCGGCCGAGTTATCAACGAGTTGATCAATGTTGGGCATAGGGTAGGAGTCCTTCGGGCATGCTTTATTCAGATTGGTGTAGTCGAAGCACACCCTCCATTTGCCGTTGGTTTTAACACCATGACCACATTCGAGAGCCAAGTTGTATATTGTACCTCTCGATGAATCCAAATGGCAAGAAGCTCTTCAATGTGACTTTCAAGGGCTTTACGTACGTCGTGCGCGATATTCCTTTTCTTCCGGGCACTGGCTTCAACCCCAGCCATATGGCGAGCTTGTGGCAGCAAAAGTGTGGGTCTATCCCGGGTATTTTGAATGACGTCCAAGCCTAGATGTCCTGATTTTGTCTTAAAAACTTGATCAGTCGCGCTTTTAAGTCTGCGTTCATATCTCTGCCGACTTTAGTTGTCTTGGAGGGATCCGTCCCCAGGGTCAACTCCTCCAGCTCCCCTTTCGGCTCTGGGCGTGGATTTTCTAGTTCACGGAGATCCAACTCTACCATATTAACCGACCGCCGGGGCTACCTATCATTTCTGACTTCGGCCATAACTTCGTTGGTTCGGAGCCATGGCGGGGATGAAGGTCCTTCCTCCTCGACTCGGAGAGTCTCAAAGTAGCACTGCCGTGACTCCTTCTGGTCCCCGGACACTTCGACCACCTGATTTTTATCGTTGATTAACTTCAGTTTCTGGTGCTTAGTGGATGCTAGGATGTCCCAATTATGTATAGTGGGTTGGCCCAATATAATATTGTAGGGAGAGCGGAAGTCAGCCACTACGAACCTTACACGTTCTGTCTTGAAAGCTTCCTTGGTTCCTACCGTCAGTCTGAGGTCTATATACCCTTTTGGGAAAGAATGCTCTCCATTGAACTCGATAAGGGTTGACTTGCACGGCTTTAAGTCTTCACCGTCTAGGTGCATCCTCTGGTATGCGTCCCAGCTTATGATGTTGGCCAAACTCCCTGCATCCACGAAGATCCGTTGGACTCGGCAATTTACTAGGATTCTGGTGATAACCAGTCCGTCCTGGTGGTCGGGAATAACATCCTTTAGCTCTTCATCGGTGAAGACTAATGGAGGTGGTTTCGGTTTCGTTGAGCCGCCTTTGAATTTTGGTATATCTCTCATTGTCAGCACCTCCCGCAGGTATTTCTTGCGCTGGCTTATCGTATCTCCACCTCCTCCGAACCCGCCACTGATGGCATTGCATTGGAAATCAGTCTCAGGGAAACCGTCGACAAGGCCGGTTTTTCGTTTCTTCTCTGGTTCCTGAGTGTCCGTAGCCGGACTCCTGCTTCGGTGCCATTATTCTGCCTGCTTGTTTTCCCTTGAATTTTGATTACGTATTGGCAAAGTTTCCCTTCTCTCACGAACTTTTCGGTAGCATCCCTGAGTTCATAACACTCGTCGGTTGTATGATCGGACCAGTCGTGGAAAGTACAAAATTTTCCCTGATCTGTAGTGGACCGATTTCTGATAGGCTTCGGCTTGGCAACCCTTTTCATCTCGGTCTGAGCTACCTCCTTCCATAAATGTGATCGCGAAACATTTAGGCGGGTGTAGTCACCGTACTTCGCCTTATTATCCGTCCTCTCTTGTCGAGGTCGTCTCTCTCTGCCGCGTCTACGGGTTCCACCTTCTGCTTGTCTGTCGGATCCCTTCTTTCGGGCGATGCATTCCTGGCCTTCTCAAGTTCGTCTGCATTGGCGATCTCCATCTGCTCGATATCCAGATACTTCTTCGCTTCGGTGTAGAATTCAGTCAGTGAATAGACTCGATTCTTGCACAGATGTCTGGCCAGGCGTGTTGTTGGATCCAGACCGTTGACGAGACAATGTACGTGGACCTCTTCAGATAGTGAGCGTACCTGCATTGTCGTGTCTCTAAACCGATCCAGGTACTTCTGCAGCGTTTCACCCTTCTTTTCTTTTACCTTACTCAAAGTGAACCGAGATTTCGCTTGTTTCTTCTTTGGTGGCAAAGTGCAATTCAAACTTGCGCCTGAGGTCTTCGAAGTTCCGAATGGAATTATTGGGTAACGAACTCAACCATTTGTGGGCCGGTCCGGTCAACGTGGCCGAGAAGAGCCGTAAGATGACTGGACCCTCTATCGACCTAACCCAATCAGCTTTTCGAATATCTCAAGGTGGTGGCGTGGATCCTGGGTCCCATCGTACTTGGGAAGATCGGCTAGGTCAAAATTCTTCGGGTAGGGGGCGTGGCCGTTGCTCGGAGAATGGGGTCCCACCGAGCCCGCCAAGTACTTCATCTTATATTGCCGCGGTGACCCATATGTCCGAGGCGCTTTGATCACCTCTCGAATCTCGTCCGAGTACTGATCCACGTCGAGGTCTCGGTCTTCATAACTATCACGGCTTCGGTCTTTATGACCGTCATGGCGATCTTCTCGGTCTCGGTCTTCATCATCCCGGATCCGCAATTGCCTCTCCATTTTCCGTGTGGAGGTCGGCTAGCGTTCTAGCTCCCGTCTCGCTTCCCCCTTTTTGCTGCCGCGGGCCCGTCGCCTTGACTCTAGGCTGCTACGCAGACTACTGCTGTCCGGGCGTATAACTTCCTTTCCCTTCCGAGAACTTCTCTGAGTTCCGCGTTGGAACATGTTTTCGAGCTTTTCCTCGATCATTAACTCCAGAGCGTGAAAATCCTCTTGTCGTTGGAGGAGATCTCGTTTTTCCTTGTTTTCGAACCTCTGAAGCATCGCCTCCTACGTTCTCCTCAAAATGCGGACGTCGGTGTCTAGTACCTGAGCGTCTGGAGCCGGGACTGTCGGAGCTTGGACTCTTCGCGGCTCTTCTTGCGAAGGTTCATCGGTTGAAGGAGATGTGGTTGCCGTGTCAATAACGTGACCCTCTGGAGTATTTTCTCGTACAGGATGATCATGAGTCGGCGGTTGACTCGGTCCGGCCTGAGGTTGATTCGGTAGCGAATTACTTTCATCCTACGGCCGGTCCAACTGCTGGCTTTGCCTGTGGCTTCTGGTATTTGCCATTAGTGGTCACGGGGATAGAAATTTAAGGTTCCCCACGGTCGGCGTCAATGTTCTGGTGTAGAACACAGATGTCCAGCTAAGGGCTGGTACTTTGATCTTGGATAACTAGGCTCTGCCTGAATATCTATGGAGGAGATAATCAGGAGAGCGTGGGATCACTGTACACGACAAAGGGGTGGTGTGTGTGCACAGTGAGACTGTATGTAAATAGTCTGAGTTAGAATGTGTGCACCTGGTTACCTGACCTCTGTATTTATAGAGGTGTCTGGGGTGGATATCTCGGCCTGGTGCGATATCCGGGGCGCGTAATATCCGGGCCGCGCTATCTCTGGGGCGAGCGTCTCGGAATGCCGTTACGATATGGATAGATCGTGCCTAGCCAAGATTCCAGATCTCACCCCATGATTAGCGGATCATACCTCCTGGTTCCGTTTAGGCCGCGCCATGGACTTGGGCTTTTGGGCCGGTCCATAACACTATCCAAAGATATGGATGACACGTGAGTGGTATATTATATTGAGCGTTTTCTATAACCACAAAATATTCTTTTATTTTGGTTATCTGATGACCTCAAATTCACTGTTCGCATTATTATATATAACTACATCCGATAGAGAAGTCGAATCAATCTGCTTTGTTTCGGTGATCAGACTGTAATACGTGAATCAATTAAAACTGAACACTTACATTTGATCGCCTGATTTATTTCATAAAAAACTAATCCCAATGGCCATATACTAGCTGGTACAAAATAGATTAACTACATATCACGTCCTATAGATTTGTTATGAAGGATATAAAAGTGTGGCCGGTGTTTTGTAAATATTAATAGATTTTATAAACCATTTCTATAAACATAAGGTCTAGAACATATTTTATATAGGCCAATTGTATTTAGAAAGTGTTAAAAATAATACGACCGGTTCTAAATATAGGATATAGTTTATAATATAATTTTTACTACAAACTATGTCCTATATTATTTAGGATTGGAGGAGTATTTAATACTACCTCCGGTCTTAATTATAAGACATATTTAAATATTTTGGAGAGATTAAAAATATGAGTTCAATTAGTTAATTTTACACATTTTCCTAAAATGCCTTTATATAAATTTAGTTAATTAGCTAGTCGACTTTTGCAACGCTGTATGTCGGATCCAACATATTTTATTCTGGTACAAGCCTAATGCATATTGATCCCTGGCACTTTCAAGTTTTAACATTGACCCCCAATGCATGCTTTTTCATGTGGTGTTGTATTAATTGATCGGTATTATTGAGAAAGTATCAATATGAGTATTTTAAGAAGAAATTGACAAAAAATAGAATGTTGTCATATAATTATGACTAAAACCAACTCCCAAATGTTATTATATAATTAGGACCAAAAGGAAGTGATATTTTTATTGGGTGTAGTGTTTAATACACCCGGTGTATCCAACATCGTGGTCGCCATTTCCTTTTTGACTTCCATTCATGGGTGTTTTCAAGATTTATTCACAGCGGAAACAGGTACGCATCATTGTATCCCTTTCCTTGGTTCGCCGTCATCACAAACTGTGGGTTAGTAGAATGAAGAGTTTCTTATATTTAGATTTTATTTTACTATATACTACTTTCGGTTCTAATTATAAGATCTAGTTGACTTTTTTTTTCAGAGATTAAGGAAGCTAAATGTTCAGGTGTAGAACGTTAATGTCCAGTCTCAGACTGGTACTTTGATGTTGGATCAAAGGGCTCGCTCCAGATATCTAAGAGGGAGATATCCAGAGGAGGTTGGGATTACTATACACAATATAGGGGGTGGGGTGTGTGCACAGTGTGACTGAAGGTAATAAGTCTGAGTTAGAACCTGTGCACCTGGTTATCTTGTCTCTGTATTTATAGAGGCCACCGTGATGGTGATCATGGTCGGGCATGATCCCCATGATGACTTGGTGGGGGGCGCACGTAATGCAACGGTGGTGTGGGTGCGCCCATAATGCTAGTAATCTGGATCACCAGGTCTTCCTATACCATAGGCGTACGGTTATGGTGGATATGCCCTCCATTGGGCCCTCGTGGCATTGGGCCTTAGTATCGGTCCGTAACAGTTGCCCCCCAGCTCGGTAGGTCGGGAGTTCCGAGCTGCCGAGATGTCCTATGTCCCCTACTGGCTTCATTGGCCGAGCTGCGTTAACCTTTCGAGAGTCCGAGGTGGAAACTCAAGGAGCCGAGGTAACCTCTTCGGGCCAGTTATCCGAGGCTTCGTGTAATGAATATATCCGAGCCGGAGATATATGTTACTTACCGAGGTGTTCTCGGCTACACCAGCTGGTTACTGGTGAATTCATTCTTTTTTGATGCGAGGGACTTTCCGCATTCGCCATCATTGCCCCCTGACATCTGGCGACTCAGTATTTGCGAGTGCCTGCAACCGCCGCGCCACTCCATGCATTGATCTTCGTGCGCATTTAATGCTCTCTGCACGCGTGATACGTGATTTTCTGTTTTCTCTACTCTCCCATTTTTCTGCAATCGCCTGCTCCTGCGCTCTCACATCTCCATTCGCGGCGCGCTCCTTCTCCAGTACTTCAGGTATATTGCCTTCTCCTGCTTTTTGACTAGTGTAACTTAATGGTTTCTGTTTATTTTTACCGGTTAGTTTTTCGTTGTGGTGATTTTCTGGGTAGACTTCCTTGGTAGCTTCTGTCTCTATTTCTAAGGTCGAAACCCCCTTTCAACCTGTCTTGTAGCCACAACATATCTTTGACGATCCTTCCCCTTATTTCCCCTTCTTCACATACCCTTTTGTGCCTTTCTAGGTTTCTATTCTTTGGCGATGGTTGGGAGTAATCGCTTACCCCTTCAAATCCATCATTAACCCCTGAGGAAGAAGAAGCCTTGCGTGTCCGTTACCCCCATATCTCCTATTGGATTCTCGGTTCTGAACTTTCCGAGGAAGAAAGGTTGGCAACCATGCTACGGAGGATCCGGTCAACGGAGTGTATCCGGGTCTCGATCCGCATCGCTCGGCTTCGAATCCGACGCCGATTCGTGCTCGATACGAAGCCGCTTCAAGCGTTCAGTTGGAACCTGTTGGACCAAGTAGTATGGCTCGTGCAGAGCATGACGCGCTCTCCGCTCAACCCCTTAATTTCTACCGTTCCCCCTTGGCTCGAGGTTCGGATGCCCATCCTCCAGGATACCTCGGCCCCTACTGGGATTGTCTCGCCGAAAGCTCCTTCCTCATCACCCAGGGGGAAGATTCCCAGGCTTCCTTAATCTTAGGTTCTTGCCGCCATTTGGCCCCTTCCAATCCTTCTTCTGGCAATCTCCGCCCCCCGGGTCCGCTTGTTTTCCTGCATGCCAATATACTTCAGTCAGGTATTTTTTCTCTTGCTGATCCTAGCATTTTTTATTTTGCTTATAGGTGAATGGCTTCATAGTCTTCTCCACACAGCATCCAATCCGACGCCGGGGAGTCAAACTCTTCTAGTCCTCCCGAGGCGCTATGTAGACAGTATTCCTGGGTATCCCGTGAGGTCCTAAAGACACGGTCGCTGATGTCTAAGGCCGACATTGCTCGTCTTAAACTTCCCGAGATGGAAGGCTGTACTGTCAGTCCTCCGGATGCGGGCGAGCCTATATGCTCTACTCGGTCGGTGGGGCGCACCAACTTCTTCTTCTTCTACCGAGACTATCTGACCCGTGTTAAAGTTCGTTTTCCTTTTAGCCAATTTCAAATGTCGGGCTGATGGCTCTGCGGCTAGCACCCTCTCGCCCATCCCAACGGATGGGCCTACTTAGTGGCCTTCGAGCGCTGTGCTCTTCTTTTCTGGTCCCCATTCCTTGCACCACCTCGTTGTTTTTCCACTATTTTGGCCCTTTTACTTCCCGGACATCCAAGGAAGAAGAGAGATTGAAGGGGTTGGTTTCCCTTCGTGTGGATCCGGATAGGAAATTAATGAGTGCATTCTCGGACTCCTTTAAACATTTTAAGACGACTTTCTTTAAAGTCGAAGCTAAACCCGGACAGGCCCCGGTTTTTGAAAGGGCCCGAAGGAGAGGACGTGGAGTGGGAGTTTCCCCTTTCGGAATGACACCCACTACGACCTGAACCCTTCTTCGTACCAAATCCAAATTGAGGACCTTTCGCCTGAAGAGGCCGCCTCCATACCTCGGTTTGCCGCGTATGTTGAGAAATACGGGGTTCAAAGTGTAGCCTTCTTTATTAACGGGGTTGGGTCTACGCCGATGTCTATTGATTGTATGGTTCCATGCCTGCTAATTTTTTTGCTTTTTGGTTTTCCCCTGTCATAATCTTTTTGGTGCGTATCTTACCCCTTCTTTTCGATCTTTTTTGTAGCTCAAGACATGTCGGAGCTTCCCCGTTACCTGTCCTTCGTGAATCTGACGGTACCCGCGTCGACTCGTAAGCGCGCTGCCTCGGGCTTAGAAGAAGAAAAATCAAGGGCATCATCTGGGTCATCAAGGACGAGGAAAACCAAAGCCTCGGATACTCCGGGCTCTAGGCGTTCTACCCGGGACCACGCCCCCCGAGGGCTCGCGCTCTTGTACCAGCCGCTACGGCTTCAAAGGGTCCTATTCCAACCGTCCCGGGCACCACTACCCCCGCGGGGTCCCCTCCGGCCCAGGCCGTAATGGCTTCGAATGCTAAGGGAGCCGTTGCGTCCGCTTCCCCCGTAGCTGCTGCTCCTCCCCTCCGAGCCTCGCGCCCTCACCCGTGCCTCGATTCCCGAGGGCTTGCGTGGGAGAAAGGGGTGACCGAGGAGCTCGATATCGCTTTCCTTCCACCCACCGGTTTATGAATGGGGTCCTTTGGCCGCCACGAATGAGACAGTCATTCATGAAGTTCAAAGGTTTCTCTGCAAGTCCCACGGTCTTCACCAAGCGCCGCTTATTCTCGAAGGAGAAGCACGTGGGACCCGAGGTAGAGATCCGACGTCTGAGGCTTGCCGAGGAAGAGGCCGTGACAAGATCCAAAGCTGCGAAAGAGGAGGCGGCCAATGCCAAGGCCCTAGCCGGACAGTTGAAGGTTTTGGAGGAAGAGGTAGCTGCCGCCACGGCTAGGGCTGATCAAGTGACAGCTTTGGAGGACGAGTTAGATGTTGCCAAAGCTTCATCTGGAAAGGCGGCCGAGGAGCTTCTGATGACGAAAGAGGCATTGGACAAAAAGACCTCGGAGTGTCATCGTCTTCAGAAGGCTCTGGATGAAAGCCTGGATGCCGTGAAGACTGTCCAGTAGCAACGAGGCGATCTGGCCGCCAAACTAGGGTCGGTTAAAGAGGCTCTTACTGCCGAGCGACAAGCTAATCTGGAGTCTCTCGAGACTCTCCATGAGTCAGCCAAAGAATGCTTTAAAATGGTGTTGGAACAAATCCAGGTTTTGAACCCCAAGACATCCTTGAACGTCGACGGCTATCACTACCGAGCTTATGTGAAGGACGGCGTGTTTTATCCGGCTCCTCCCTCCCCCGAAAATGAATCCATATCTATTGAAGATGAGGACTGTGGGGAACGGGCAGGTGAGGAGCAAGTAGAAGGTGAAAGGTTAAATACCGAGGCCGAATCAGGATCTGCCGAGGTGGATCCATCCGGTGAGGCGGGGCCCTCGGACAATGTTGTCGCTTAGTTTCATTTATTTTCATTGAGGCGTTTCGCCTTTGTAAAATTGAATTTTCTCGGCGCTGTGTCCGGTTATGAAAACTTCAATGACAAAGTAAATTTTACGAATTTGTTGTCGTTTTTATTTTTGAATTCTAAACATAGTTAGAGATTCGTCGGCGCAAAGGGTGCCGAGCTGTGCACTCTACCAGATGTTAGCGTCAGTCGAATCAGTTGGGATAATGCCTCTCTCTAGCTAGTCTTCAATGGGCTTCCTCCAATTTGTAGCTGCCGAGATGGTCATAATACAGCTCGGCTCGGCCAAGTTTTGCTGTATCACCGTTCTATGATTGCCGGCTTCTTTCGTGCTTGCCAGTTTTGAAAGGATATCCGCCCTGGAGTTTTCTTCTCTTGGAATATGGGTGACAATTACTTCTTGGAATTCTGATATGATCTCCTTAGCTTTGTTGAGGTACTTGGCTAAGAGTGGACCTTTGGTCTGGTAGGTCCCTTCAATTTGCGGCCGCTACGAGCCGTGAGTCGGTGAAAACCTTGACCCTCTCGAGCTTCGTTCTCTTTGGCCTGTAGTAGTCCGGCAAGTAGAGCTTCGTACTCGGCGTGGTTATTTGAGGTTGGGAACTTTAATTGGAGGGAGTGTTCCATGGCGACGCCCTCCGGGCTCTCGACTATGATACCTGCTCCGCTCCCCTTTGCGTTGGATGAGCCGTCAACGTATACCTTCCATATACCTCCGTGATCCCCCTCGGTCGCCTCTGTCGGGGTGAGTTCCATGATGAAGTCCGCCGGTGCTTGTGACTTAATTGCGCGTCGGGCCGTAAGATATATCGAACTCGACAACTCAATCGCCCAATTGACTAGTCATTCTCCGGCGAGGTCCGGCTTGTGTAATACTTGGCGGATCGGTTGACTAGTTCGGACTACTACCGGATGTCCTTGAAAATACGGCCTTAGTCTTCTTGCCGTTGTTAATAGGGCGAAAGCCATCTTCTTGAGCTTCTGATATTGCAGTTCTGAGCTCTGCAGGGCTTTACTTACAAAGTAAATCGGTGCTTGTCCGGACTCAGCTTCTCTTACTAATGCGGGGCTTACAGCCTCTTCTCCAACTGACAGGTACAAGAATAAGGTCTCCCCCGGCTCGGGTTTTGTGAGGACTGGAGGAGTTGCCAAGCATTGCTTGATCCTGTCGAACGCTACTTCGCACTCCGTGCTCCAACCCCCCTGGGTTTTCTTTTTTAAGAGCCTGAAGAAAGGGAGCGCTTTCTCGGCCGACCTCGGTAGGAATCGGTCAAGGCGGCTAGTCGGCCAGTCAACTGCTGAACTTCCTTCTTCGTCCTCGGGGCTTGCATGTCCAACACGGCCTTGCATTTATCTGGATTTGCCTCAATCCCGCGGTTGGTCAACATAAACCCTAAGAATTTCCCAGCCGGGACCCCGAACGCGCATTTGGCCGGGTTTAACCTTATCCGGTGCCTCCTTAACTTCTCAAATGTTTGTTCCAGGTCTCGGATGTGGTCGTCTCGGCGCTTTGACTTTACGATCATGTCGTCAATGTATACTTCTATGTTTTGCCCAATCTGGTCTTCGAACACTCTATTCATCATTCTCTGATAGGTAGCTCCGGCGTTCTTCAACCCGAAAGGCATAACATTGTAGCAGTAATTAGCCTTATCGGTCATGAAGGCTGTCCTCTCCTGGTCATCAGGATGCATGGCTATTTGATTGTAGCCGGAGTATACATCCACGAACGATAGTAACTAAAAACCGGCCGAGCTGTCAACCAATTTATCAATGTTTGGCATGGGGTAGGAGTCCTTCAGGCAAGCTTTATTTAGATTGGTGTAATCCGTACATACCCTCCACTTGCCATTTGGCTTTAACACCATCACTACATTGGAAAGCCAAGTGGTTTATTGTATCTCTTGGATGAATCCGGCCTCCAGAAGCTCGGTCACATGCTTGTCCAGGGCCTTTTGTCTGTCTGCTCCGATGTTCCTTTTCTTTTGGGCCACCGGGGTAGATCCCGGCCGGACGGCTAACACAGGCAACGAGAACCTAGGATCGATACCGAGTACCTCAGTCGAGGTCCACGCGAATACGTCCTGGTTGCTCCTTAGGAATTGGGTCAGCCGGGCTTTGAGGTCACTATCCAGGGCCCCTCCAATCTTGGTGGTTTTTGAAGGATCTGAGAGCCGAGCACTAACTCCTCCAACTTTCCTTCCGGTTCCGGGTGTGGGACCTCAGGCTTGTCCCTGAGGTCGAGCCCTACCATGTTTACTGATCGTCGGACCCTTTGATGTCTTTCGACTTCGGCCGAATTCTCCCTTCTTCGAGGTGAGGTGGAGACGAGGGTCCTCCTTCCCCGCTTCGGAGGGTTTCGAAATAGCATTGCCGGGATTCCTTCTAATCCCCGACACCACTACCACTTGGTCCTTATTGTTGAGCATCTTAAGTTTCTGATGCTTAGAAGATACCATCATGTCCCATATGTGAATGGTCGGCCCGCCCAAGATCACATTGTAAGAGGACGGAAAGTCGGCCACTATAAACCTTACCCGTTCTGACTTGAATGCCTCCCTCGTACCTAGCGTCAGCCTGAGGTCGACGTAACCCTTGGGAAGGGAGCGCTCTCCGTTGAAACCTATGAGAGTCGTCTTACACGGCTTTAAATCTTCGACATCCATACGCATCCTTTTATACGCATCCCAGCTAAAAATGTCGGCTGAGCTCCCCGCATCTACGAATATTCTTTTGACCAGGCAATTTGCTAGGGTTCCGATGATTACCAATCCGTCTTGATGCCCCGATACGACATCATTCAACTCTTCCATGGTAAAAGTTAAGGGCGGTGGTGCCGGCCTCGTTCGTTCGTCCTTGACTTTTGGGAGGTCTCTTACCGTCAGGACTTCCCTCAAGTACTTCTTGCGCTGGCTCACTGTGTCTCCACCGCCTCCGAATCCTCCGCTAATCCCATTGCAATGGAATTCGGTTTCTGGGAAGGCGTCATTGGAGTTAGACCTTCTTCTTTTTTCCTCTCTCCTTGGGTCCGGGACCGGGCTCGTGCTCCGGCCTCCTTGATTGCGCTTGCCATTTCTCTTCCCTTGAGTTTTTATTACGTATTGGCGCAACTTTCCTTCCCTTATAAACTTCTCTATTGCGTCTCGGAGCTCATAACACTGCTCCGTTGTGTGACCCATCCCGTCATGAAATGAACAGTATTTGGACTGGTCCGTAGTGGGTCGGTTTCGGAGAGGCCTCAGTTTTCCAACTCTCCTCATATCGGTCTGAGCCACCTCCTTCCAGAGCTGCGCCCGGGGGACATTCAACGGGGTGTAGTTGTCATATTTCGCCTTTCCTTCACGTCTTTCTCCCTTAGTCCGACTGTCTCGGTTGCGTTTTCTGGAATCCTCTCTTCGTTTATTATCGGGGTCGGGAGATGTCTTCCTCGGTCTCTCGGGCTCCACGGTATTGGCCAGCTCCATTTGTTCGACGTCCAGACATTGCTGTGCCCGGGTGTAAAACTCGGTGAGAGTGTAGACCCGGTTCATACATATGTTTTTGGCCAGTCGTGATGCTGGATCCAGGCCATCTATGAGGCAATGGACATGAACTTCCTCTGAGAGCGAGCGCACTTGCAGAGCCACATCCTTGAATCGGTTCAGATATTTCTGCAGTGTCTCTCCCTTCCTCTGCTTTATTCGGCTCAGTGTGTATTGGGACTTCGGCTGTTTTTTACTGTTGCGAAGTTTAGCTAGAACTTCCACGCCAGGTCTTCGAAGTTGCGCATGAAATTATTCGGCAAGGAGTGGAGCCACTTCTGGGCCGGACCGGTTAGAGTCGCCGCGAACAACCGTAAGATGACCTCCCCTTTGATCAAGCGGACCCACATGAGTAACTCGAATGTTTCGAGGTGACTGCGTGGATCCTGTGTTCCGTCATACTTCGGGAGATCGGTCAGATCGAAATTCTTTGGATAAGGTGCCGTGGCGGCTTCTCGCGAGAATGGGCTTGCATCAGCTTCTGTCAGGTACTTCATCCTGTATACTCGGGGAGATCGTCGAGACCATGGTATCCTGGCGACTTCTCTGTCTTCTCCTTTCGACGTCCGAGACCGAGATCTCCTCTCCCTACCTCGGCTTTCGTCTTCCATTTTTCGTCCTAGGCGCACTTTCATCTTCGGCCTTCGGCCCTGGTTTCTCGGTGCGGACACCGATTCTGAGCTGTGAGACGGATTGCTATCATCCTGCGTCGCTTTCTTTTTTTCGCGTGATCCTTCTCGGCCTCCTTGGTGTACCTAATCTTGGAATCTTTCGAGCTGGTCATCCATCATCTGCTGGATCACTCTAAAATCCTCTTGGCGCTGGAGCTCGTCCTGCTTCTCCTTAGTCTCGAACTTTCTGAGGATCGACTCCTGAGTTTTTTGCAGAATGCGGACATCCGGGCTTGAAGCCGGGTATCTATGGCCGTCGCGCCTTGTGTTTTGTTGGCATCAGGAGGAGAGGAGGCCGTATCTGACATGTGACCCTCAGGAGCTCCTCCTTGGTGGGATATACTTTGATCATGCGGCTTGCTTGCCTCCGCCTATGGTTGATTAGGCTGAATACTCTGACTGTTGCTTCTTGTGTGAACCATCGGTAGTCACGGGAATCGTAATTTAACGATCCCCACGGTTGGCGCCAATGTTCAGGTGTAGAACGTTAATGTCCAGTCTCGAACTGGTACTTTGATGTTGGATCAAAGGGCTCGCTCCAGATATCTAAGAGGGAGATATCCAGAAGAGGTTGGGATCACTGTACACAATATAGGGGGTGGGGTGTGTGCACGGTGTATCAAGGTAATAAGTCGAGTTAGAACCCGTGCACCCGGTTATCTTGTCTATGTATTTATAGAGGCCACCGTGATGGTGATCATGGTCGGGCATGATCCCCATGATGACTTGGTGGGGGGCGCACGTAATGCAACGGTGGTGTGGGTGCGCCCACAATGCTAGTAATCCGGATCACCGGGTCTTCCTATACCATAGGCGTACGGTTATGGTGGATATGCCCTCCATTGGGCCCTCGTGGCATTGGGCCTTAGTATCGGTCCGTAACACTAAATAAGTTACTTAATCACTTTATATGTTTTTTTTATATATTATAAATTAGTTTATTAACCAAACTATTTAGTTTGAAGAAAAAAATAAAAATGAAAATACTCTAAGCTAATTTAATTAGTTTCCTTAATCTCTCCAAAAAATTGAACTAGATCTTGTAATTAGAACCGGAGGGAGTATATCATATCTAGATGTTTAAAGATCATGACGTCGTTGTTAATTCTTAATTGTCAAGGTTATCCTTGATTCTTTCATTTGGCCTCGTAAGTTCAATTTCGCGTTGGAAATTTTAGATTGCAGGGAATAACTAAGGGCTACCTTGAATTCAATAGTTCAGTTATGATGATGTTTGTTTGTATTATCTTCATTTGTTTATATATCTTCATTCCTCTATTTTTTTTTTTTTTTCATCCCTTAATGTTGTTTGGATATGCTTTTTTGCTCCTGCCGTTACTGCTGAACTGTTTGCTGGAATTCTATGAGATAAATATTTCTTCTTAGCATTTTCAAAATTCCGCTTCATTTATATTAGATCTCTCAGATTTGGATCAGATCTCATACCTAGATTAGATCAATATTTTTCTGAAATATTTATTTTATTTTTTATAGTAGGAATTGGTTTGGAAAATGATTTTTTTGGCCAGTTGTACAAACTGTCTACAAATTTGTGTTTAGCGATAAAATCTGATTTTCTAATGGAATTTACTATATATATATGAGATAGATATGTGAAAGAAGTCTTATTTTGATTTACATAAAAACACTTATCAAACTAACACAATGGGGCTAATGACTTTTTAAATCGCCTTATCTAAACCAGTCTAAAAAGTTAAGAAAACGGTTTTTGTTATGTCCTATTGCGTGCCACTTAATTGGTGATAGACATCTCGCGATTTGCTTATACTTGAAATTTGTGCAGATTTCCTTTATTTTTTTGTCTGGGGATATCGATGGGATCGAGTGATAAAAAATATAAGAGATGCGGCTTTGCTCCTTCACAAGGACCCTCCACTACAAAAAAAAAAAAAAAAAAAAAAAAAATGGCGCTGTTTTAAGCCAAAACAATGAGCAGCTTTTTTTTTTTTAAAAAAAAAAATATATATATATATATATATTTCTGGACACTGATTGTTACTAAAAAAATACTTCGATATCAAACCGATACTGAAAAAATACTTTGTGATCTTGAAAAATTATTTTATGAAGTATTTTTAAGTACTAATCAAGATCCCGAAATATTTTTCAAGACTGCGAATCAATATCCTCAAGTATCTTTTTAGTAATAGTTACTGCTCATATTTTTCCCCCAAAAAAGATGCTTATTGTTTTGGCTTAAAAAGGTGTTGTTTTATGCAGAGGGTCATTGTCAAGGACTAAAGCCGCGTCCAAATATAATTGCATAGACTTTTTGATAACCACAATTATTTTTCTTAAAATATATATATATATATATATATATGGGAATATGGTTGCCAGCCTGGAGTTCCTAATATATGTTTGAGTTGGCGTTCAAGAAGCACATTTACGTAATACAAGACAAAACTTTTCCTATATACTTACTTCATTAATGTAAATCACATTAGAAAAATAGTTTCTACCGCTAACCCAAATAGACACCTGATGACGATCCAATCTGCGAACAAGCTTACGATGTTGACGTTGGCACGATTTCAATGAAATGCTTTGGCTTACCATATTTATAATATTTTCATAAACAAAGAGTAAAATACTCTAACCACCCCTCTATTTTACTTTAATTACACAGACATCCCTTATATTTTGAAATTCTATTTCCATCCACCCAAACCGTTAGTTGACCGTTAAATTTGACTTTTGAACTTTTATTTTACCAAAATACCCTACTTTAACATTAGAATTATTTAAAATATATATATATATGTATGTGGGAAAAAAATTTATACCACCAAATTTAACTTCCTAATATGTTAAAAATTTATGAATTTTGAGATTATAAAATTTATAATTTTAATTTTTTACCATATTTATTAAAAATTTATTTATTTTTAGTTTCTTAAATGACTAAAAATATATATCAAATATATTATTTTCTATCAAATATAATAAACTATATATGTTTGAGAGATTTTACTAGGTCCTTTTAAATTTAAATTATGATATTTTTTCTACAAACAATTGAAAAACTTACTTAAATTTTTAAAAGTTTGTGATATTTACAAGTTGTCAATTAAAATTTAGAGTAAAATATTCTAACCACCTTTTTGTTTTGTCTTAATTACACAAATCTCTCCTCTATTTTGTAACATATACTTAAGTCCAAACTATTAACTCTATTAAGAATATTGTAAAAAGATTCTAAAAAATATTTTTAATTGAAATTTATAAAATTTATTTACTAATTTACCCTTAATGCTAAATCCTAAATTTTAATTGACAATTTGTAAATATCACAAACTTTTAAAAATTTAAGTAAGTTTTTTAAATGTTTGTAGAAAAAATATCAAAATTTAAATTTAAATGACTTAATACAATCTCTCAAACATATATAATTTATTTATATATTTTCAGTCATTTAAGAAACTAAAAATAAATAAAATTTTAATAAATATGGTAAAAAATTTACAATTATAAATTTTTATAATCTCAAAATTCATAAATTTTTAACATATTAGAAAATTAAAAAAATATATTAGGATAAAAATTTAGTGATATATATATATATATATATATATATATATATTCCCACATACATATATATTTTTTAAATAATTCTAATGTTAAAGTAGGATATTTTGGTAAAATAAAAGTTCAAAAGTCAAACTTAATGGTCAACTAACGGTTTGGGTGGAAGGAAATAGAATATCAAAATATAAGGGAGGTTTATGTAACATAATTTTAGTTTTAAGGGAGGTCTATATGGGTTTTCAAAATAGAGGGAGTCTCGTGTAATTAAAGTAAAACAAAGTGGTGGTTAAAGTATTTTACTCTAAACAAAAATGGATTACTTTCAACTATTTATATTTCTTCCCTTCCTTGTTATGGCGCATTTCAAATAAATAAATAAATACTTATTATAAGTAACTAATTGAGATATTAATTACTACATTTTCCATGATTACTCCAATTAAAAATATCATTAATTACAACTGCTATAACATGTAATTCATGGTATTAAATAGGGAAAAAGACCACACACAAAAATATATATCTATATGAATTTCAAAATCCATCACTAATTTCCTACTAAAATGAGTTGTTAATTGTTATACTCTTGTATTTAATAGAGTAAATACCCTTTCGGTCCCCCGACAAAAAATACGGACCCCATTTTGGTACCTTACAAAAAAATCGACCATTTTTCATCCTTTTTAAGGGACTAAAAAGGACCTTTTAGAAATTTTTGAGGGATCAAAATGTCAACCAATCGACCCTTATTCGTCCTTTTTATGGACTAAAAGGACCTTTTTTTTGTAAGGGACCAAAATGGGGATCACGTTTTTTTTCAAGGACCGGAAAGGGTATTTACTCTATTTAATACCTATACTCTTGTAGACAATTGTCACTCTCTGAAAATTAAAGGGGTCAATGGTATGGGATATGAGGGAAACTCACATTCTTTAAGCCTTAAAATATAAAAGAACTGTCAAACCCAATAACCATAAGATGAAATATACATTTACTGCCTCATATTCACATCTAAATATTCTACAATAATCAAAATATAGTAAATTTGTTGTAGAAATTCAGGCAGGGTTTCCTTTGTAAGTCAAATTTCTTGAAGATATTC
The DNA here is from genome assembly GCA_019022655.1 of Acacia acuminata. Lineage (NCBI taxonomy): Eukaryota > Viridiplantae > Streptophyta > Magnoliopsida > Fabales > Fabaceae > Acacia > Acacia acuminata. The sequence continues at coordinate 4,047,679 of JAFJYI010000039.1, read as the reverse complement.
TCCAATGGTTTGAAATATCAAAATGGCATTTAGAGCTTTGCTCCATCATTATATATGCATATACATATGTTCCAAACAAAATAACGACAAAGATCCTACTTATAGACTACATGGAGTATCTAGCTTTTAATAGTAATACAAAATTCTAGGTTTATGATTACAACAAGTAGTATTACTACAAAATGTCTTAGCAAATTTTAAATTATTAAGGAGGCTCTTCACGACTCAGTAGGAGGTATAAGGTCAATAATACTATCTGAGCCAAAACATATTTTTCCGTGAATAATGTTTCATTTATAAAATTTATTAAAATAGTTATGAAAATAATTTAAATACATTTAACTTTGAAAGATGACAGCATGATAACAAGTTTTAATTTCTAGAGCATATGATTATAATCATAAATAAAAAATAGAAGAGATTATTATATGAACAAAACCAAATTTGTAGTAAAACATTTCATTTAACAAAATCAGTTTATAAACAATAAATCTCACATCTCATCTTTCATAAACCTTCAAATAGAAATGATAACATGTGTGGACATAGCCTTTTTTAGTAAAAACACAACATTTTAAAATCCCAGATTAGTCACTTGAAACCTAATTATCCTTTCTATATGTTAACAGACTTTTTGAGGTTTTTCAAGTTCGAGAATTACTTTAATCCATTTATTGATTATATTCTCTCTCCTCTTTCTTCTTATTAAAATGTTTTGTCTCCAAAATTCAATTTCTCTGCAGAGGGTCGTCATCGATCACTCTTGGATTTAGAGGGTTTTCAAAGGCACCACAAAACCAGTTCCAAGCCTCTTGGGCCGCTCTTGGCATAGCCATATAATTATGCTTTTGCAGCTTGTGAATGCTTCATGAGTTTACATTATCAACGTTCGAATGAATGCTTCACAGGTTCACTAATAGCCACTAGTGGAAAAAAGGACTTTAAGACCGCCTCATTTAAACCGGAGTATTGAAGCTCCAGTCTTAAAAGTATGACCTAGTGGCGAGTTTAAATAAATATAAAGAACTTTTTGGACCGGATTATAAAGGATCCGGCCTTAAAAATATGACCGGTAGCACTTTCATAAATATATAGAACACTTTTAAGACCGGATTATAAAAGATACGGTCTTAAAAGTATGGCCGGTGGAAATTTCATAAATATATAAAATACTTTTAAGACCGGATTATAAAAGATCCGGTCTTAAAAGTATGACCGGTAGAAATTTCGTAAATATTTTGAGAAGACGCCGATCAGAGATGAGTCCGAGAATGCGATGATTTATTCCTTCGTTTAATTGGAATTATATACAGATGCTAATAAGTAAATAATCTTCTCGACCTAGGCGCTTCCTATAATCTAGGGATTACAATCGAAATATAATTACGAAATTCAAAAACCATAATCTGCTAACTTAATTCCTAAAATCTCTCTAACAACTTAATTAAGATAATTGCATAATATAACTGGGATTACAATCGGGAATATAATTACGAAATTCAAAAAATCATAATCTGCTAACTTAATTCCTAAAATCTCTCTAACAACTTAATTAAGATAATTGCATAATATAATCGTATATACTAACTAATTAAATCTGAACTTCCAACAAATATATAGAACACTTTTAACACTGGATTATTAAAGATTTGGTCTTAAAAGTATGATCGGTGGCAATTTCGTAAATATATAGAACACTTTTAAGACCATATTATAAAATATCCGGTCTTAAAAGTATCACTAGTGGAAAAAAGGGCTTTAAGACCGTCTCATTTAGACCGGAGTATTGAAGCTTCAGTCTTAAAAGTATGACCAGTGGTAATTTCGTAAATATGAAGAATTTTTTTAAGACCGGATGTTTAAGAAATCCAGTTTAAAAATTACACTTTTAAGACCGAATTTTTCAGAAGTCCGGTCTAAAAAATCCTTTTAAGACCGGATGTTTAAGTCCGGTCTAATAAAAAAAAAACCCTTCTCTAGAACTCCGCCCTTCCTGTCCGCGTGTTTCACTCTCTTTCACACATACAGAGACGACCGTGTAGAGAGACTTAGTCGAATCTATTCCTCTAGGCGTCGACTCCGTTCTTCCGAGCATCGACTCCATTTTTCTGAGCATCGACTCCGTTTTTCCGAGCGTCGACTCCGTCACCGGTAAAGAAGTAGTGATTTCTGAAGATGACGAAATGTCTGCCAAGATTTTCCTTCCCAAAATCACGAATCCAGATCTAGAATTACCTATTCCATTTACTTGTTTTGAGGAATGGTTCTGATCTTGTCTCGTTCTAAAGAAGAGATCTGGCTCAATCTTCACGCCGATTTGGGGAATGGTTCCTCTGATTTAGGTATTTTTAGGTATTTTCTTTCTTCTGATTTCTTTAGGTATTTTCTTTCTTCCAAAGAAGTAGTGATTTCCTCGATCGACTCAATCATCTGTTTAGATTTGTATTATATTGGTTGAGACTTTTTTCCCCTTTTTGTAATTTCCTCTAATCTGGCTCAATCATTTGTTTAGATTTGTTGATTTTGGATCTTTTTTTTCCTTCTCGCGATTGACTCTGCTGAAATTAGGAATTTTGGGTGCTCAGTTTCAACGAATCGCAGAATTAGGTTTTTGAGCATGAGTCTCCCATTCGCTTAAGGTATTATTTTTGTATAGACTTTTTTCTTTCTTGGTTTGTGCTTGTTGCTGGTTAATTGGCGAGGGAATTCAATTTTTCATTGTATTGGAGTGAGCGCGAGCCCTTCTTCATCATCATCAAGCAGCTGGTGGCCTCCAGCAGAGGTGGTTTCGGCACAGGTGCTCTAGGGAGGGGAGATTTTTTTTTTTTTTGGGTTTTTGCCAACTTCTTAAGATCGGACATTTAAAAAGTACGGTCTAAAAAGTCTTATTTTTAAGACTGGTCGCAGTAACAGACTTTTGATACCGCCCGCATCAAGACCGGTTGTATCAAGACCGATTCCAGATCCGGTCTTAGAGGGTGCTTTTTGTCCGGTCTTAAAAGCATTTTTTTCCACTAGTGAGCACTGCCTGGAGTTGGATTTTTGTCATCTTGAAGTGAGTATTGAAAAGCTGACAATAAACAATCCCAAATAAAAAAAAAACTTGTGATTCTTTCAATAAATGAATTACGTATAAAAACTCTAAGAAAACATAATAATAAACACTCAAGCTTATAATGTCAAAAGACGAAAATACAAGTGAAAACAAAGGTAGAAGAACTGAATGCTTGCTCGCTTTCTGGGATGTTGTAAGTTGTCGAGGAATTGAATGCAACTCATTTATAGCCGTATAGTATTAATAGTCGCTAAATTTGATAATAAGACCGTTGAAGATGTTCTTTAGAAGATGTGAGTAGCTTAGGCCTTCTTTCTCTCTCTAAAGCTCACTTAATCCAACACCGGTCGGATGGTCGAGTTGACTCTCTTCGTTAAATTAATCCGCTGGAGAAGATGTTGCTACAGATGTAGAAATCATTCTTTAATGCTTTGCAACTGTGCAGAAGATTAACCAAAAGAATGCAGCTTTCCGGGTTGAACATTTAATGTTCTCACATCACTTTTGCTTTGCTTTAAACCTCGAAACCTTTCCTTAACTCAGTTCAAACTCACCAAAAAGAAAAAAAACGTAATGAGAAATATAGCACATATCCATGTGAGTTCACGTAAAGTATACACAGGAACAGTGGCGGATCCAGGAAATTAATGAAGGGTGGGCACTAGTGATGGAGCTAGGATTTTTTATTTGTGTTTGCCTAATTAGTGGGGGGATTTTGGGGTTCGAGGGGCGCCCCGATTTTATTTTATTTTATTTTTTTAAGTAAAGTTTTAAATGCATTAAAAAACAAAATAATATAAACAAGAAAAGAAAAGAATATCAAAAAATATTCATGAAATCAAGTGAATACTGATGATGTAATAAGAAAGACAGTTATTTTACAAATCTGCCATTTATAAAAGCAAGACTAAGTGCTGTTAGAAATGCAACTACATAAATTACAATGGAGGGTGGCCACTCAATATATTCAAGTACATATATTTTAATAATAAAAGTGTATTATAATAAAAATAATTATAATGTCATCTTTTTAGGCCTTATTTTTTGAAATTCCATCATAATTGCCTTATTATCAATACTATCAAATACATCATAATTTTAATTCCCTTTTAAAAAAAAAAAAAAAAAATTTAAAAAAATCTATCATAATTTAAGGATGGGCACTTGCCCCCCTTATCTTCTACCTACATCTGCCTCTGCACAGGAAGAAATCTTTCCTTCACACTACTACTTATTTGTTTAATAGATAACAGTCATAGTATGTAAATAAGCATCATGTAGGACGCTAAAATATAATGAGTAAATACACACACCACCATGTATTAAGAGGTAAAGTTTGCAAAAATACAAATATAAAGGTGGTAGTTAATAAGCGTCATTTCTTGAATACAAGAATGACGGTTCTTATGATATAGCCGTTATGTAATAGTTACAAATTATTTGTCCTCCACTCTTATATTAGTGAAAACAAAAATATAATAATTGAATTATTAACTATCATTTATTGAATCACAAAATGATGGTTCCTACAAAACAATTGTCCTATAAGCTTTTCTGTCCCTCAACTACTCTTATATATTGTACCTTTTCATAAATCTATGATTAAACTCATGTATATAAACCCCTACAAGGAGCTTTTCCTCCACAAGTTCTTCATCATAATATTCTCTTTGATCTGGTTATCAATGCGATTCGTGAAGAATGGATTTGCAAGACTTGTCGTATGAGAAATGTACAATTTCATTGAAACTTTATCATTCTCATTATGACATGTTTCGCAAATTAAATAATCATGAATTCTATGGAGACAAATTTAGAGGGACATGCCTCTTTGGCTTGATAACCTGCAAAACCCTTTCCATTCCTCCAAAAGCTTTTCCTCCTTCATCATGATATTCTCTTTGGTTGCCAATATTGGAATTTACATGAGTGGATTTGACAAACTTTTCATATGAGAATAATACAATTTCATTCTCATAATGACAATTTTTGTAAATCCCATTATCGTGAATTCCATAAACACCAATTTACAAGGACATGTCCGTTCGGTTTGTTAACCCGTGAAACCTTTTCCTAATTGAAAACTTACATTTTTTCGTTCACTCTTTGAACTAGAAGGTCAATAAATTACTGAAGAATGAAGAATATGATGATGCATCAAATCCTTTCATCTCCATAACTTTTTTAAATTGTCTTTTTATTTTTTAGTTTGTTTTCCTGTAATATATGACAGAGGATTATTCAACCATGAATGTATCAAAATTAAAAAATATGTTAAATAAATAATGGTTATTAAATAAAACCCGTTACTTATTGGAATACCATTTCAAATTCTTAGCTAATAGTAAGAAACAATTGTCACTATTTATAAAATTATATAATTATCTTTAAACCTAAAGGATGAGACAACTCAACAATCCACAAAACCTCTATATATAAATGTTTGAAAATTGAACTCTACTTCTCCGCTTCCATTTCAACTTTTCATAGCCAATTGCAAGCTTTTATTTTTCACCAAAATCATGGACAAAAACAAGAGAACTCTGATTCATCATCTGGGAACAAACTAAAAGATGAACTCCCTCCACCCACAAGTATTGAATGGCTACTCCATGTGACCTATGAGCTCCATTATATGTTTCAGTTTTATCTGCTAGAACAAGGACAAATGGACCACTGCTCGAACGTAGTAACCTCAATGTGGACAAGTTATTGGATAAAGAAGAATATGATGATGCATTTGATTCTCAAAAACATATCCATAACATTTTATTTTTAGTTTGTTTATGTTCATTTTCTTTTTGTTTGTAACAGTTGTTAAGTGACACCCATCACTTATTAGAATTTCATGTAAATATATAACGGTTATAGTTTGTAACCATCATATATTGTCTCACAAGAATGACGGTTCTTATACGTAAACTATCATAAAACAACGAATGCCATGATAGTTGTTTGACTATGCAAGAACCAAGTACCATTTCATTTTATTAACGTCAACTAATGTTCAAAATCTTTCCCTTTCCCTATGCTAATAATTAATACTTTGTACATGCTTCTTCATCTGATGATCAGGCATGAGAACTAAGTACCGATTTATTACCCATGATAAAACACCTAAATTGTGGTCAATACATATTGATCCTGAGTTTTTTTTTTTTCCCCCTCCTGTTTAGCTCATAAAAATGTGAGGAGGACCACACTAAAGTTGCTTGTACTCTAGCAAAGAATACATTAAAGAGACAAGAAGTACAAATTACTAGACCAGACGAAGAAAAATTTTGGACAGCTTTGTACTCAAAACTTGGCCTAAGACGATATAGTTTTTAGAGAAATTCTCGTGTAAGCCTAGAGCACCACATCATTGTATATCCAATCAAATGCAACAAATCACCTCACATTTCAATTTGAGCTGGCAACTGCTTAATTTATGAGTAGTTTATTATTTGAAAAAATTCCAAATAAATACTATTTGAACTTGAAAAACCCAAAAAAAAAAGTATGTTAACACATGGAAATAACAAATATGTCTCAAGGGGCTATTCTAGAATTTTGAAATGTTGTGCTTTTACCAAAAGACCCCTTAATTTGTTTTTTTGTAAAAAAACATAAAGAACCCTTCGCTGGCCCGAGCTCTACCGTTGCTAGAGCTCCGCTAGATGGCACCATCTACCATCGGGACCGGCGACGAGATGCCAAAGTTCCGGTGACAACTTGAGTGATGAGATTGACTACTTTAGTATCGAGATTGACTACTTGAGCTCCATAAACTTATCTAGCGTCATTAACAAGTTGAATATAAAGACAATGACAACTTGAGTATAGCAATCGACAAATTACTTTCCCAAGGTTATTAGTGGCTACACTCAAGTTGTCATTGTCTTTATTCAACTTATCAATGACACTTGATAAGGCTTAAGGAGCTCAAATAGTTAATTTATATCTCAATTAGTCAATTACATTACTTAAGTTGTCAGTAGAGCTCCGGTCACTGGTATTGGAGGGTGGTGTTGGCAGGGCTTTTTTTTTTATAAAAAAAAAAAAAAAAAAAAAAAAAACTTGAGAGATAATTTAGTAAAGGCACAACATTTCAAAATCTCATATTAGTCCCTTGAAACCTATTTATCATTTTTATGGATTAACAGAACTTTTGAAGTTTTTCAACTTCAAATGGTAGTTATTTGGAACTTTCCCTTATTTTGTTGAAGAAAGGGAATTACTTTAATTGATTTATTAGATTCTCTCTCTCTCCTTATTAATTTTTTCCCCTTCAAAATTCAATTTCTTTTCACAGGGTCGGTGTCGATTGCTCTTGGATTTAGAGGGTTTTCAAAGGCACCACAAAACCAGTTCCAGTCTCCCACTCTTAGACCTTGCACTCACAGCCTCTCACGCCGCCCTTGGTATACCCATCCTTCGACGTTGAAGTCCATTTTGAGATCTCTTTCCTATGGTCGTTGTCGGCTTGTCCATGTGATTCAAAAATGGAGAAAGGAAAAGATCATCATAAATATAAATGAAAACAAAATCTTAGTTTTCAATCTATTTGAATAGAAACATAGGATTTGAGGAAGAAGGGAGGAAATACAGAAAATAACCTGACTTATGGGGGAGAAGGTCTTGATAAGCTCATGAAGAAGAAATGGGAGAGATTGAAATAAATTGAGTAGATTCTTTTTAGGGAAAAAAGTAAATACGGGGTTGATTTTTTTTTTTTTTTCACACAAGTGCCTTATCAAATTAAAATACTAGACCTGAGGTTACTTGCTTGTGATGGGTCAGACCACACCACAAGTGACATAGTAATGAGTGTTCTGTCCAAGAACAAGATCTGGCTAGCCCTAATGGACTAGCATGTTTGATATTGATTGAATTGGACTTGACCTAGGAACAATGCTTAGGACCTATGTACCCTCTAGAGGGATCAAAGTCCCACGTAGTTCGATACACAAATAGGCGTTTAGCTAAAGGGGTGGTGTGTGTGCTCTGTGACAGCTAAATTGTAAATAGCCAGAGAGAGCTTAGAATGTGTGTACCTTAGGGTTTACCCTCTATTTATAGAGTGTACCTTAGGGTTTGGGTTTGGACTTATGGGCCTTTGTGCGTCCAAGCCCAAGTGATGTATCGTCATATCTACGCCATGTGGATTGCCCCTTGTTGGGCCACACCTTGGATATGGGCCTTATATAGGTCTGTACCCGGGCCGTAGTCTTGGTCTCCGGGCTGCCAGGTACATTTATTGTTTAACCTTGCCAAGGTGCGTTTATTGTTTAACCCGGATTTCATATCCGAGTTGTTCCAGCTTGACTTGCTTTTGTCCGAGTCTTGACGAATTCAAAGTCATTCGTATTCTGCTACTGATTTTCCTAGACATAAAATCCAGGTTACTCCGCTTTGAAGACTTTATGCGCCAGGCATCCCGGTTTTCGGGTTCATAAGTTTAGGCAACAGGTTTTCCCTAATCAGGGATTTATTTGTCTTTCACTCAATCTGCATTCTCGTTTGCCTTGATCCCGGTTACTGACAAAATGCTTTTTCACTAGCAACGTTTAGGTCACCGAGATAACATTTGAAAATGTTCATATAAATTGGAACCGGTATGACAACTTACAGTTGCCCCCAGCCCGGTAGTCCAGGTCTCTGGGCTACCGGGGTGGATGTACTATTTAACCCAGACTTCGTATTCAAGTTGCTGCGACCTTTTTGATACTCCAACATCTTCTGTCCGAGTTTTGACGAACTCCAGATTTATTTATTTTTCTGTAAATTGCCCCCAAATCTGTACTCCGGGTTAAATCGATTGGAACTATATCGGACTTGACCTAGGAACAATGCCTAGGGCCTATGTACCCTTTAGAGGGATCAAAGTCCACGTAGTTCGAGCTTCCGGGTTTGTTTGCTACAACATCGAATTCTCCCAATCCGAATTATCCTATAGAGGAACGGACGCATTTGCTTATATCGCTGAAAGTTTTATAGTGCCACACTTGTCTTGTCGCCCCCCAGCCTGGCAGTCAATGGCTCTGGGCTGCCGGGATGCATTGACTTTTTAACCCGATTCTCATGTCCGAGTTTAATCTTCATTTCAACAATAAGTTGATTATATGAACTCAAACATATGTTCAGAGTTCTATTCAATGACCGAGCCAAGGTCACAAATGTATTATGCAGAATATGCGAAAACATTCTTCCAGCACTAAAAAACCGGGTATAAAATTTAAGTGAAGATCTATAATTAAACCTCAATGCCGGTTCCGTTGACCGGGATTCAATCCGAGATGAGGGCAAATTATCACATGTTCAAACTCGATTTGTGAACGAGATATTTGAACATTTCGACCTGATCAGGGTCATCATGAGAATTCGCGTCATCATCCCGGAGCAAGTTATGATGCATCAAAATTGAGAAGGCCGGCTATTGCGGCTTCGCTTGACAAATAACCCGGGCTTAAGGGCCCTGGTGATAATCTTCAGTTTATCTAGGGTCCAATTAAGAAGCGTGGATTTAACTGGATAATCTTCAGTTTATCCGGGGTCCAATTAAGGGGCGCGGATTCAACTGTATAATTTTCAGTTTATTCGGGGTCTAAGTAAGGAGCACGGAGTCAACTGTCTTCAAACTCAATTTTACCGGGTTCCAAACTGGTCATAGAAACGAGGATTTAACCGTTCTTTCGGTGTTACCGGGTTCCAAACTGATCATGGAAACGCGGATTTAACCGTTCTTTCGATATTACCGGGTTCCAAAATGATTTATGGAAACGCGATTTTAACTGTTCTTTCAGTTGTACCGGGTTCCAAAATGATCATGGAAATGCAGTCAGTTTATCCGGTCCGACGGAGATTTGCCGTAATCTCCCAAAATAACCAGATTAGAAAAGGATTTGCGGTATAATGTAACTCGAGTCGTTTCCCAACGAATTCGCGATCGGTTCAATTCGCACGACAATAAAACATGTGACGATAAATGGGGGTTTTTTGATTCGAGAATAATATTAAAGATGAAGTAACAAAGACAAAATGAAATAACACGAATTGAACAGAAAACGAGGATTAAAGGATCAACCCACGATTTCGGATTCACCCACTACCCTTCCTTGAACGAAACAGTTTATAACCGAACTTCGTAATCGACTCTAGACAAACCGAAATCTCTCGCATTTGTCTAGAAATTCCCTCAACTGAACAATCGTTCAGAATTTGTTCGAATCGGTGGCGCACCTCCGTACGATCGCACGAAATACTTTAACCCGATCGACTTCGTCCTTGGGAAATATCGATTTGGGTTTTTAATCAAAAACCCAATCCGAACCAAAAATCAAATCTGATTAAGGGATACGAAAACGAGTTAGACGGTTACCGATTAGGCGCGAATCCTCGGATAGTGGATGGAACCCTCATCGTGGATCAATCTCGAGAAATTTAGCCGAACATAATTAAGAAAGACGAAAAACAGATGACGAACTCGAAGAACACGAAGAACATTGCGAGAATTTGAAAACTACTATTTTGATCCTCTCGAATTCTCAAAACGTGAATGAATCAGATGTTTTTGGCTGCCACTAACTTAAACCTAAACCTCAAATGGAAATGGGTCAGCCCAAAAACGAAATTAAAATAAAATTGGGCTTCGAGTTATAAAGTTCGAGCCCAAAATAAAATCCAAAAATACATATGCTTCGGCTCCCAATTTGACCACCCTCTTGTCCGAATTTGCTCTTCATGTCTTCATAACAATTGTAGCTCTCTGAATCATCTGAAATATGAGACAAAAATGAGGCAAATCCGATGTCTGGTTCAAGAGTTATGGTAAAAACAGTGAAGCAATGTAAAACTGGAATTTATTATTAAATAATGGCTAAAATATAATAAAAGGCCCAAAGCCCAAATAAGTATAAAAGCCATTATTTATTAGCTAAAGAGTCCTAAATTATAAATCAAGAGACAAAAAGTAGTCTATGAAATATTCAATTATCAGGGTCCCACTCATGGAACACGGTCAATTACACGGAGTCCGGATTTTAACTGGAATGCAGTTTAACAAGGTTCCGCCTTCTTTTTGTTTCCCGCAAAACTTTACACGGAACCCAATTTTAACTGGAATGCAGTGTAACTGGGTCCGTCTTCTTTTCACTTCCTGGAAAGCTTTACACAGAGCCCGACTTTTAACTGGCATACAATGTGACCGGGGTCCGTCTTCTCTACATGGAACACGGATTTAACCGTATTCCTTTCTCGTAGAACTTTATACGGAGCCCGATTTTAACTGCATTCAGTGTAACCGGGTTCACCTTCACATGGAACACGGATTTAACCGTATTCCTTGGTGTTCTTCACATGGAACATGGATTTAACTGTATTCCTTTCCATCTACTCCAGCTCCATGGCTCAATTTATGTAAAGCCGGGTTTAATTACCCTGGATTCATTTTCGCCTTGCTCGCAGCATTAGATGGGTCTATCCCATCAGGTGCTTTGAGGGGATGGATGCGTCATAACAAGCAAATGAAATTTATGATAAAATAGGCTAGGGATGAAAATAAGATTTCAAAATACTAACCATATGTACTACACTGCAAATCCAGTGAGAGCAATTGGCTTGGCAAGGATTATTGTAGTCTCCGCGGCACACCGTAGTTCCCTAAGTCGAATGACAAACATTATTACTTGCAAACATTAAATAGATCGATGATCCATTTGATTTGAGACATGGAGGTTGATGCATCCATTCTTTAGTATTTTCTTCATAAATAAATCGAGTCCCATGATTGAATAGGACATATTGGGAGATTTCTTCTCTCTATTCAACTTTAGTTCTTCAATTAACTTAGTTAGCAGACTAAGAGAGCAAACAATTTTTTCCCAATTTTCAACACAAATTGAAGTAGACCCATTAGGTTGTTGAACTTCATACTGGGCAAGAAAGCAAACCATCTGGAAAACTAGATGCTTTTTGCTAATGAATTCTGCCTTTGATGTTTCTACCAGTGAACTACGATGCTCATTAATGTAACGCTCAGCTTGAGACACAAACAAAAGAGTGAAAAGTTCGCCAAGCATCATATTGTTCAAAAGACCCCAGTAATTCAGATATATCAGCCCAGTAATTCAGATATATCAGCCTTTATTCTCTCACTACACATCATCATCATGAGAAACACCCAACAATGACCCACATTCACCCCAACTGTAGTTTTCTGGGCATAAAGTTTTGAATATAATAAATGGCCTTCATCAACCCTCAGCTTGCGTAGAAGAAAGGATAAACATCTCTCCCAAATCTTCTCAACCTCAGCTTTTCCGCAGTATTAGCTATCTCCATTTGCTTGTTTGCCGTGCCTCAAAACAATTCTGATAGACCAAATAATAGTTCAATGAGATCAGACGCTATTGTTGTATATTCAGAGTGTTTTATTAATCCGCTAACTCTTTCTAATGTGAATGATATAGAAAAGACAAACACAAAGTAGATATATCAAAGGCAAACATAAAGCAATGTGATCCTATTATTGACCTCCATGCATCACCGAGTCATGAAAATAACTCCTTTGAACTAAATGGCATGGAGAATTCAAATGTTGTGGTTGCTTATGATCCAAATAGGGCATCTAAATTTATGCCAGAATTGAAAAGTCTGGGTTCCCAAGGAGAGAGGATGACAATCCTCAGGTTCTTCTTACTATCTTCTCACATGTGGAGGAGAGTTAAAAGAAGAACCATGAAGCGATCCTTCCTACTATCTTCTATCATGTGGACACATGGAGAGTTAAATATAAAGAAGAACCATGTGAAGCAAAGAACAACCGGTCTTAAAAATTGAATTGAAATTTCTTACAAAACCAAAGTCGTTGCTCAAAACATAATAAGGAAAAATTTAAATATAAAAAGTCTAGAGTTTTAAGACCCTTATTACTTAGACGGGGCCACCCATATCGTCGATTAAAGAAAGCCTTTTTTGGTGGCCAAGAGTATGAAGATGCTCCGGTGGCATTGACTGGGAGCAAGTTTATGAAAAGGTGAAAAATATCAATGTCGTCTTCTGTAAGACCGCAAAGAGTAGAAAAGAAACAAATATATGGAAAAAGAGATCTGTATTCTTTGATCTTCCATATTGGCGCAATCTTGATGTGAGACACAAAGATTGATGTCATGCATGTGGAGAAAAACGTATGTGATAGTATTGTCGGCACGCTTCTCAACATACAAGGTAGTTCCAAGGATGGTGTGAAGGCAAGATTGATCTCGATAGCAATGGGAATACGCGAAGAGTTACATCCAAGGCTAAATGGGAAGAGAACTTATTGTCCCCCACTTCTCATACTTTGTCTAAGGATGAGAAACGAAGTTTTTGTGAGTGTTTACATGGCACAAAAGTTCCCACGGGGTATTCTTCAAATTTGAAGAGGCTTGTATCGATGAAGGACTTGAAATTAGCAGGCCAAAAGTCTCATGACTGTCATGTCTTGATGCAACAGCTACTCCCAATAGCTATTCGAGGCATCGCCGAATATGATCTTCGGTTCGTTTAGACTAGACTTTGTGTCTTCTTCAATGCGCTTTGTAGTAAAGTTTTCGAGATTGAAAAGTTGGATGAATTGGAGAATGAAGGATATCTTATCTTGTGCCACCTTGAGAAGCTTTTTGTTCCTACATTTTTTGACATCATGGTTCATCTAATTGTTCATCTAGTGAGGGAGATAAAGATGTGCGGCCCTATCCATTTACGGTGGATGTACCCAATTGAAAGATCTATGAAATTCCTAAAAGGGTACGTGAAGAACGCATACCGGCCGGAAGCATCGATTGTTCGAGAAATATGTTTTGAAGAAGCCTTGGAATTTTGTCAAAATTATTTGGCCAAAGTAAGACATATTGGGCTTCCAAAACGTCGCATGCTTTGATGGGGGTAGACGAGGGGCTTCCGTAAAGAGTGTGGATCCCGATGAATTGTCACAAGTCTACTTATACATCTTGAATAATGTCGATGAAGTTCAAGCACGATAGCTGCACATAAAGCAGTATAAGGAAAGAAAATCATCGAATGACTGAACAAAGGTTGATTAGGGAGCATAACGAGAACTTTTGCAAACCGGTTCAAACAAAAGGTCGAGGGAGAGGAATGTGTTTCGATACAATCAAATGGTTAGCGGTGGTCCTGAGGTTGATGTCATAAGTTGGAATTCGTATGTGATCAATGGTTATACATTTTACACGAAGTCCCTAGATGATACGAGCACAGTCCAGAACAATGGTGTTATGTTAGAGGCTGAATCTATGCACTTCTCCAATTGGAAAGACAAGAGCCCTTTATTGGCAGTCATGCCATATTATGGGGTTATTGAAGAGATTTTGGAGGTGGACTATGTGAAAATTAGATTTCCCATTTTCAAATGCAAGTGGGTTAATGTCAATAATGGTGTTCAGATCGATCGGCTAGGATTTACATTAGTCAATGTCAATGGTAGAAGTTTTAGAGATGAACCTTTTATTATGGCAGACTAGGCAAAACAAGTGTTCTATATCACCGATCAAGAAAATAAAATGTGGTCAGTAGCTCTCCAAAGAAAGAGGGTCATTGATATTGATGAGGAAATGAATTCAAATTATGGTATTCCTGAGAGTACTCCTTTTTCAAGGGGTCTACCTGACATGAACGAAGAAGATGAAGCGGATAATGAACCCGGCATAAGAAGTGATCATCAAGAAGGGATATGGGAAGATATCACTTTATAAAAGAGTCAATTCATAAGGTAATATTCATATGCAGATTTCTTTGAAGACTTTAAGGCTTTAACTATATATATTATATTCCTTCTATCTATGTTCATAGTTAATGTCACCGACTATGAATTTTGTTCTTGTTTTATTTTTGTGGCGGATCCGATCCAAAGGGGCATGTTATATAAGAGGATGTTACGTTGTTGGGTGGGGGAATCGATGAAGGCATGGTGAATATTATTTTGGGCGCATGTATGTTGTACTTGTAACTTATTGTATTTGTAAGTAAGTTATCTTATTGTATGAATTAATTTAGGTGTTGTAGTCATAGTAATCATTAATTAAGAGGCCAAATAGCTCATGGTGAATAATATTTGTATTCTTTTTCCAATTCAATTTATTCAAATAATTGTTTATAGCTTGTAGCTTAAAGTATCGACTTTTATGTCTTTGATTGGGTGGTGGATTTGTGTATATATATAATCGGGAACAGCAATGGGGAAAAATTCGGGAAAATTTAGACCGAAAATAATAAGCCGGTCTTAAATGTTCACTTGTTAAGACCGGATGAAATTATATGACCGGTCTTAAAGGTCGACCACTTTTGAGTTTTGATATTAAACCCGGTCTTAAAAGTTGGTCTTTTAAGACCTGTATATTTAGACGTCCGGTTTTAAATCAAAATCTTTAAGACCGATTTAGTACAACTTTTAAGACCCAAATTTTTAAATGTCGGTTTTAAAAGAGTTTCTTTAAGACCGGTTCAAGTCCGGTCTTAAATGGTAGACTTTTAATATTGGCAAGAACAAGACCGGTCGCATGTTCGGTCTTACGACCCTCTTTTGTCCGGTCTTAAAAGCATTTTTTGCACTAGTGCAAGGAGAGAGGATGAGGATCCTGGGTTCCCGAGGAGAGAGGATGACGATCCTGGGTTCTCAAGGAGAGAGGATGACAACCCCTCCCACTATTTTCTCGTCATGTGGACACATGGAGAGTTAAAATAAAACCCATGTGAAGGAGCTCAAAACCAAATTTGTTGCTCAAACAACAATTGTTTCTCTGAATCCCTTCACAGGTTGCTACTTCTGGTATCGACTATCTTTGGTCGTGGGAATCGAAATTTACCGAGTTCCCACAGACGGCGTCAATGTTCTATCCAAGAGTAGGATCTGGCTAGCCATAATGGACTAGCATGTTTGATATTGATTGAATCGGACTTGACCTAAGAACAATGCCTAGGGCCTATGTACCCTCTAGAGGGATCAAAGTCCACGTTTATGCTCTGCGATGGCTAAATTGTAAATAGCCAGAGAGAGCTTAGAATGTGTGTACCTTAGGGTTTACCCTCTATTTATAGAATGTACCTTAGGGTTAGGGTTTGGACTTATAGGCCTTTGTGCCTCCAGGCCCAAGTGATGTACCGTCATATCTGCGCCATTTTGATTGCCCCTTGTTGGGTCACACCTTGGATATGGGCCTTATATAGGTCCGTAACAAAATTCATATAAATATCTCTCATCTCATAGTTTCTCCAACCATACATTACAATACAACCCCTAAATATAGTTTACAGAATAATGTACCAATGGTTCTTAATATATTTGCTTTTAGGTAGATTAGCTAAATTAACTATGTTAGTTATCTGTAACAAATATTGGTTGATTTCCCTAAATATTTTCTTTCATCATGACTACTTTTACTTTATGCATTCAAAATAGGGATACTTTGGTTAAAAATTATAAATTTGAAAGACATAAAGTAGATTGGAGGGATCAAAGTTTTATATTCAAGATCAAATCCATCCCCAAGCAACTCTTATCTTAAGGACATGAAGTAGTATTAGAAAGCATAACTTCAAATGGATAGTACTAAGGATGAGTTATACCTTCTCTGCATAAAAAAAAATACAAGTATAGCATGAACATAAAGATGAAAAAGAAAGCTCAGCACAATATGTAAGATATAATATGATGCAAAATAAAATTTTAGGTGATGTCTTTGAATTAGATGACTTTCAAAAATATAGTAAACTAACATGAGAGGAGAATTACCGCGGACCACGGATTGAAATTAAATAAAGTATTAAGCTGTTTTAACTTGCAACAAAGAACATCCAATTTACTTTCTTTTAAAATTTAAAAAAAAAAAAAAAAGGCTATTCATCTATAAAACATGCGCGGGAAATATATATGAAAAGCAAAATAGTTTGTTTCTTGAATATTTGGATTATAATGAAAATAAAAGGATAGACAAACTTTCAACCAAAGATTTAAAATGAATCATGGACTCGTTTTTTATCACGTGTGTATTCAAAATGTTACGTCTCAAACACTATGACCTATATTCATAGAACCATTACAAGATGTATAACAATCTTCTGATGGTTAAAAGACAACAATTTTAAATATATATAATATTTTGCCAACCAATAATTTTAAATATATTCTGTATATCTAAAAGAAAACTCAGAACTTAGTTAAGCTTAAGCATATAAGGTGAGGCGTGTTTAATTTGAAAGAACCAAATATGTACAAAATTTTAGTTTAAATCATATTATAGGATTATAGCCTACACATCCGACATCGCATGTTCGAGTAGATAGAGAAATTGAAATATAAGGTGAGGATTCCGTCGGATTCACGTGAGATGAAAGAAGATAAAACACCACGTTTTGGTTATGAGAAAAGGAGGAGTTTTAGCTATTTTACTTGCTTTTGCGAAAAAAAGCTAACTTTGTTCTTGATGAAAATACAAATGGTGGCCTTGTGCACTTGAAACATGAGCATACGTTTTTCAAAATGGAATGTTCGTTTGCAATGCTGATTTATGCTGATAAGACAATTTTAAAACAGAGAGAGTAACAACTAATACACATGCATATATATCTAGAATGAAATAGCTAATGACTGCAAGATTAAGCTAATAACTGTGAGATAAAGCTGATAAGACTGCAAAGGATGTAAAAATCAAAGTAATCTGCGTGATAAGCCATATGAATCCTTTAAGAGTTGGTTTATCTTCCTTTGCAACAGTCATTAGCTTAATCTCACAGAAAATATGTTTCGTAGCTTAAGCTACATTGGCACAACAAAATTAATAGAGACAAACAGTTTAAAAGTGTTTCAAGAACGATATAACAGTGTTCCACCCATGAAGACAGAAAGGGAAATTCTCACCAGCAACTGTGTGAGGACAACCTACTACCTTGATTCCTAAAAAGCTTTATATCAATAAGCAGTCATCAACGGCACAAAGCTTGTCAACAATTGAAGCCTCATTATAAGCTTACAAAAACAACTGTACTTGTTTTAGAAGTGCATCTTTAAGCAGGAGAGGTATTCCTCTCTTGTTGGTTTTCTATTTTGGTATTAGAGCTTTCCCCTCATGGAGACAATCTTTGCAACTGTTTGATGATGAAGGTGATGAAGTGTGGGTTTATCATCTTCTCCAGATCGTTTGCTCGTTCTTGCATTTGGCGACTAGATCAGTTTGTGGGTGTGAGGATGAAGCGGCGGTGCATGACGCTCTCCGGAAAAAAAAAGGGAGGTTGGAGATGGTCATGTGTGTTGCTACGGTGTTGTAACTGTCTCGTTTTCCTTGTTCTTCCATGGTTCAGTTCGTGATGCTCTTCAATCTCGTGATTGTTTCTGGTTTGGAGGTGATATCATTGCCTTGTTGTTAGCTACAAACGGTGGCGGTGGTGAACGGAGGAGATCACCGAACTCTTTTGGTCTGTGTTGCTCGGCTGTGATCTAGGGTAGGAAACGGATGTCGCCGGTTGAAGAGTGGTGGTTGAGTTATGGAGGTCGCCGGCGATGGAGAAGAGAAGATGAAGGTCGGTGTGCTGGTTTTCTCTAGCTGTCTCGGTTTGAGGATCTGCAAAGTGGCGATGAAAGTGGTGGAGTGTTGGTAATGAGGGCCGAGGGACCATTATGTGCTTCGGCTTTGCAGTCTTTGTCGGTGATTTTCCTTGGAGAGTCGGTTATGGTTGCACCTTGATCATTTGTGGTTTAATTCAGAAATGCTTTGTCCCCGTGAGATAAAGTTTGGTTTCGATTTGAGATCTCTGAATGTGCGTTTGGTCTGTTCTCTCATGCCTTGTGTATTTGTTCGGCAACCGGGATTGCGTTTGAATCATCTAGGTGCTGTTTGGTTGCTGCATTTTCTGGTGGTGCTTTGTTCTCCGACGTAGAGCCTTTATTCCCGGTGTGTGACGGCCGGTTCTTTGCTTCAAAGGTTGCGTTGTGAGACTCAGTTCAGATGTTTCCACTATTACAGCGCAGTCGGCATTTCGTTTTGTGCACGTTCACTGGCTTCTAGTGGCTGGATGTTTGGTTGTTTTGTCTTCCAGCACGTTCGTGGAGTGCTCCTTTGTCTTGAGTGCCAATCTGCTGAATTTTGCGTCCTCCGGAGAGGTGTTTGACAATATTTCTGGGTTTGTTCAAGCTGTTTACAGCTTGAGGGGGATTGTGTGCGAATTGTGTAATTTGTCTGTGTTGGGATTATCTTTGTAACAAGTTGGATCTATGATCCAACTTGAGAGGGAGTGTTAGGAAATATTCTGTATTTTCTAGGAAATATTATGTATTGATTAGGTATTGATTAGGTATTATTCTGTAATTATGTTTAGGGATTCACGCGTCTAATTGTCTGTCATTAAGTTTACACGTCTCGTCTCTCTTGTATAAATACACCTCTCTTATACATGAATATATACAACTTTCTGATTCTTTTCATTACAATCATCAACTTCCGTAAGCAGTGGTGACAACACTAATCAAAATATCTTTATTCCCAATGTCACCACCAAGACCATTCCATTGCTGAGTAGCCTCAACCAAGCAGGCTCTGTCAAGCAGGACAACTACCTTAATTGGTATTCACTTTTGCTGCCTATACTAAAAGGCCACAGACTCGACGGCTACGTTTTGGGAACCAAAGTGTCTCCACCAGAGTTCTTTCCAGAAGCAGATGGCGTTCGTGTCAACCCTGCATTTGAAGAATGGCTTTCCAACGATCAACTCATTTTTGGTTGGTAGCTGTCTACCATGACCACGGAGGTTGTGTCTCAAGTTTTGCACTGCAAAACTTCCTCCCAACTTTAGCTTGCTGCCATTGATTTAGTAGGAGTTCATACACGCTCCAGAATAACATTGCTTCTAATGAGCTGCAGCGAACAAGGAATAACACCTTGACTATAAAAGAATATCTGAATCAAATGAAGAGTATTTTTTATGATTTGGCTCTAGATGGGTCTCCTTTATCCAACAGTGATCTGGTTCTGCAAACACTTGCTGGTTTAGATGTAGAATACATACCCATCGTTGTGCTACTTTTAGATAGGGAGAATATTTCTTGGATTGAGCTTCAATATCAACTCCTCACCTTTGAGAGGCGCCCTTGAACATGTTCAAAGCACCACCAATGTTACACAAATCTTTGCTAGTCTCACTGTTGGGCCAAACAACAACACTACTGCTGCTGCTGGTGGCTCTCGACCACTTTGGAGAAACAATGGACAACGTATATAGAGAGGAGGACGTGGAAGAGGTCGTTCAGGATGTTCTACTATTCGTCCTACATACCAAGTTTGCAACCATCTGGGCTATGTTGCTTCCACTTGCTTTTATAGGGTAGACAGAAACTATACACCTGGGGAAAGAAACAACAATGCTAATGCTGCTACTGCCTTCTTTGCTGCTCCAGACACTATGAATGATCCAACATGGTACATGGACAGTGATGGTACTAATCACATCACTTATCAAGATGTGTACAACCTGGTTCCTTCTCCTACTGTTAATGGAGGTGCAGGTAATCTTTAAGTTGGTAATGGACAGAAATTTAAAACGCATGATGTTGTTTCTGGATCTATTTAATGTGAATTTGACTCAGACAAGGCTCTGTCTTTCAACAAAGTTTTAGTTGTTCCTGGCATTAAAAAGAATCTATATAGTCCTGTTAACTAATGATAAAAGTGTGATTGTGAAATTTGATGCTTCTGATTGTGTTGTGAAGGACAAGGGGACGCATAAGGTTTTGCTTAGAGAAGAGAATTGTCGGTGGTCTTTATCAAATGGCTGGGTCACCACAACTTAGAACAAACCAGTTTTTGAATTCAATAAACATTTTACCTTCTTATCTGT
Source organism: Acacia acuminata (assembly GCA_019022655.1). NCBI lineage: Eukaryota > Viridiplantae > Streptophyta > Magnoliopsida > Fabales > Fabaceae > Acacia > Acacia acuminata. The sequence goes on along the minus strand of JAFJYI010000039.1, from coordinate 4,026,761 downwards.
CTTAGACACTTGGCACAGTAAATTAGGACATGCATCAATAAATGTAGTGAAGAATGTCTTGACTCTAATGAAAGTTTTTGTGATTCTTATCAATATCAAAAGTCTCACTACTAAAAAATAGGGAATAGTAGCGCACAACCTCTTTTGAATTTATTTTTAATTTTTTATTAAAAAACTATGATGAAGCACTACAACTACTTGTGAGACTTATGTGCGCTTGCTTGACCAAGCGTGTTTATTTATTTATTTTAAATTGAAGTAGTAGCTGTGGCGGTTGTTCAAGGAAGTGCCACAGCTACTACTCACTTTGTGTGGCGGTTTCAAGTATGAAAGGCACACACACAAGTGAGGGCAAGTAAGATACAAACTTAGGGTCAGTTGGCTTTTTTTCTTGTTCCACACATGCATTCTGTCTCGACTTGTGGTCTTGAATTTTACTCACCTCAAAACCATTTTGCTTGTCTTTATTTTTCCCAATAATGGCTAACGGCCAATTTTTCTTATTTAGGTGAGAATCGTGTTGCTCTGTTGACCTTTCTGGCGTCTATGCATTCCCTCATGCCTTTAGAAATTTCTCTATTATTCTTTTTTGTCAGGTCCACTTTATTCCTCACTAATTCAACTTTCATTTAAGACCTGGAGTCAACTTTGTCCAAGCAAAAAAAGTATGACTGCTCAAAATCGTGAGATCACAAAATCGAAAACAGTAATAAAAGTATGAATGCTCAAAGGCTTTGGTATTTCTTCACTTGATCACAAAATCCAAAACAGTAATAAAAGTATGAATGCTCAAAGGCTTTGGTATTTCTTCACTTATCACGTGTTAGATCACAAAATCTACCATGTTCAATGGTGACATATTACAAACAAGACTTTCTTAACTGTGTTAACGTTACTTCATTTGAGCCCAGCCTTAATAAACATTTCCCAACAGCTAATACTATTTACACTCACAAACCAAGCTTCTTTGATCTCAAAAATGTGGATGATCCCTTGCGCAGACCAGGCATGGAGACTTGCTGCTGATTCTTGGCCTTCTTTTGCTTCTCCCTCTCTTTCCTTTCTCTCTCAGCCTCAACCTGAGCCTTTTTTAAGTTCTCCATCTCCTCTTCCATAGCTGTTTTTTCTTGTTTCTGTTTCTTTTTGTGCTCCAACAACGATGTATCAGACTCCTTGACAGAGAAGAACATGGGTCCCAACTCAGCCAGCCACTGGGGCTCCACGGCTGTAGCACATTGCATGTACTCTTTCGTGGTCAGAACTAATTCATGATAGACCACGTACTCTGGCGTACAACCCATACCAAAGAGTGCACTACTGGGATGTAGGTGACATGGCATTCCATTCCGGCAGTTCACATACTCCCCCACTCCCTTCAATCTTGCCGCATTATGAAAGTAGGCTGAACAGATCGCTTTCCTAACAATGTCGGTATCCGGCCAAGATGATGTCAGGGGAATCTTTAGAGTCTTGAGAATATCAAGCAGCTGGGATCTCACCTCTCTAGCCTTTCTAAGACCTTTAACATGCAAAAAATGATCATTGCACCAATCACCCCTGTAATCATGTTGTTTCCATTGCTGATAAACGTTGTACAAGGTTAAATGATCAGATTCTGGCACAAAGAATTTCTCACGAGCTGCGTCACTCTCCTCTGCCCTGTCCTTAGGTCTAAAGAAAACAGATGGAACTGAAAGCATCGACACAACCGTCAGTACCTCCTCCACACACCCTAGCTGTTCACCCATCAAAAGCATCTTAGCAAGGGGTGGGTCCAATGGAAACTCAACCATCTTCCATCCAAGATCAGTCAAGCCCCCACATTATTGAGTGCACCCAACACCCATAATTGATACATTGAATTGAGAATGTTATCCTGGGGAGGTGGGTCCATGAAGTCAAAATCAAGCAAGTTCTCAACCTTCAGAGATTTCAGCAATAGGACCACATTACCTAGGTTAGTCCTTTGGATTTCTGGTACAGCGCTAGGCAACATTTCATTCAGGTAGGCACTCTCTGTATAAAGCCGATAACATGTACCCGGGCCAGTTCTGCCAGCTCGTCCAGAACGCTGGTTGGCAGCAGCACGACTGACAGGGAATACTTGAAGGGCATCCATACCCATCCTAGGGTTATACACCTTCATTTTACCATAGCCTGTGTCAATGACATAAAAAATACCATCCACAGTCAAGGACGTCTCAGCAATATTAGTGGCCACAATGCACTTGCGAGCTCCGTCTTCTGCTTTCTGGAATATCTTTGCTTGCAAGTCTGCAGGCAGTTGGGAGTATATAGGAAGAATCAAGAGTTTAGGAACCGCCCTACTAGAAGATGATATCATCTGCTCCATTCTCTCGGCAAGGGTGTAGCAGGCCGCCTCAATCTCATCTTGGCCGGTCATGAAGATAAGGATGTCACCTGGTGGGCTGGTTATATGAATGGTCATGGCCTGCTTTACTGCAGCTTCAACATAGTCTTCACATGGAGTTTTACTCCATAATATATTAACAGGAAATGTTCTCCCAGGAATGTTGAATATTGGCACACTGCAAGGACACCCAAAATTAGTTGAACTGAGTAAGTTGATCCAAAGAGAACATACAAAGTTAAGGATTCAAATTTACCTTCCAAAGAAATCTGAAAACTTTTGTGCATTTAGAGTTGCAGACGTGACAATTAGCTTGAAATCAAGACGGTGGGCAACCACTTTCTTCAATATTCCAAAAAGAACATCCGTGCTTAGTGACCTCTCATGGGCTTCATCCATGACAACAACCCTGCAATATTTTCAATCCTGATGATCAGTAACAGTTTTACAGCACAGAACAATGAAGCATAAATCTAGAAGGGAGAATTTTTCATTATCTTCAATCAAATTTCCATACCGATACTTTTCTAAATCAGAGTCTTTGAGTGTCTCACGAAGAAGTACCCCATCGGTCATGTACTGCAAAAGTACACCACAATGTTTAGACTTCAGAGCATATGAGGAATTGATAATCACATACCCATAAATAAGATAGTAACTACCTTAATAACAGTATTTGGCCCGGTTACATCTTCAAAACGTATAGCATAACCAACTTTATCACCCAACTCTGTCTCCATCTCCTCACTGACTCTCTTAGCAACACTCATAGCCGCCACACGCCTTGGTTGGGTGCAGCCTACTATACCACCTCTAGTATAGCCATCTTCATGCAGATACTGTCCAATGGCAACGTATCAAATTTCTACTGTTAGTGCATTAACAAATTCCAACAAACCTATTTCATCTCAAGCTCTCTCTTGTTTGGAGAGTGGAGGCTGCAAAACTAAAGATATGACAATTGAAAGCCAAACCTGTGTTAATTGTGTTGTCTTTCCAGAGCCTGTTTCTCCCACCACCACCACCACCTGATTCTCTCGAATTACCTGTACATTGCATACCCAGAACAAGTTATAAGATAATAAACATGACAACATACAGAAAGCAACACAAGTAACAAAAATAATCATGACAATATAATGAAACTCATCACATATGGGTTAATATTGTGTTTGCTATGAATTCCACTTGCTGGTTGGCAATCAAGTTGATGGTCATCAAGTTAACAAAATTAAAAAAATAATAAAAAGGCTAGCTAACCTGTAATAACTCCTCACGCACAGAAAATATGGGTAAATATTGCCTTTGCTCAGAAATGCTTTTTGACATTGCAAAGTCACTCACAGCTTCTCCCTTCTTCATATGCTGGGCAAACTTGGCATCCTCCTTGAAATCAATTTCTCCCTCTTCACCCACTACAGCGGTATCTGCATCAATCTACAAGAAGTACATTCAAAAAATAAGACCACAATTTGTTAAACATAAGAAAACAGAAATACCAATTCCCAAAAAAAAAAAAAAAAAAAAAAAATACCTGCTCTGCCGTTTTTTCCATGCCAAGAATATCACCAAGTTTTGATCCCGCTAATTCCCAAAACCTCTGTCGGGACTTATTCATGCTTTGCTTCTCATGCACTTCTCGTACTAAAGCAGATCCTTTCCGAGAAATGATAGCCATATCAGAAGTAGGATCTTTTAATGGCATTATAGGCTCTGCCTGCTTTGTAAAAACAACTCTTCCATCTAGGAAAGGTGGCTTTGTATCTGTTTTAGCAACGAAAGCAAGATAATAAGATATAAAGGAAATATAATCAATCATCCACGGCTGTTCAGATTAAAATTTGTCAGAAAGCAGTCATACCATGTACCAGAAGAATAACCTTGCGCTCTTCCTCATCATCAAATTCAGTCTGAACTTCTCTACCTCTAACAGCTCCTGATCTCAGAAGTTGTCGATCCTCCCACTGAGCATTATCAGCTGTGAGCTGAGACAGCTTTTTGCTCTGAGCAAGGGACATCTTAGTCCCATCTCTTCGAACCTGTGTTATTGATCATTATCAGACAAATTATAAAAATGTAAAACTTTTTCATATGCTTTTGAAACTATTTGCTAGTTCTACTTATGATATATAGCCATGACCCTAAATAATCCAATAGGAGTTGGAAGCACCATACAAGTAACTAATTCTCCTTCGTTTTAAATATAGGGTTATGGTGTAGATTAGCCAATCAAGTGTTACACTAGGAGCACCCAACCAAGGTAGTTAAAATCGAGATTTTACGTAAAATTGGAAGAGAGATAAAAAATCGTAAAAACGTAAAATCACAATAATAAATTGAGATTTTAACCACCATGCACCCAACACAAAAATGTTTTAAGTGGACCATTACTGCCAAAAAACAATTACAAAATGGACAATATCACAATGCCGTTAAAAAAGTGGACAATATCACAATGCCGTTAGAATTAAAGTAACGGCCGTTTAAAAAAATAGTAGGGGAAAGTAAAGGCCATTACTTTAGATCTAACAGCATTGTGATATTTTCCACTTCGTAATTGTTTTTTGGCAGTTATGGTCCACTTAAAACATTTTTGTGCCGAGTGCTCCTGGTGTAACACTTAATTGGCCAATCTGCACCTTAACCCTAAATTATATAATAAACTTGTTCTTAACAAATACCAGTTTTTTGGCCAACTCTGCTTCTTTTTTCTGAAAGGAAGCCTCATTCCCCAGAAAAACCGATGAATTATCTGCATCAAATGTACTCCCTTCCTCTCTATCATACCTGCACAATTTGGGAATCATCTGAATTAGATAACATGGAAGTAATGGAAAGGAAAAAAGAAATCCAAAAAAAAAAAAAAAAAAAACGGTGACTATGCATTATTATATGAGGCCTGACATAATTATCTCCAACACAGGTTGCAAGACCACCTTAGCTAAAAATCAAGACATAGCCAATGAAGGAGAATTTAACAGCTACCAATCATTCAACATATGCTACTATTAAGCATTTAAGTTAACAAAACCTACAACTACAACAGCTTTTTTTTTTTTTTTTTTTTTTTTTTTGGCATTATAAAAAAAAAAAAAAAAAAAAAAAAAAAAAAACGAAGCTTGTCTGGAACTAATATTATTTACCATGCTCGGTCAGCATCATATTCCATCTCTAGACGCATGCTTTCAGAAATCTCATAGTGGCGTTCTTCACCCAAATTGGCATTATCCGCAACTTCATCCTTTACAAGCAGAATAGAAGTTAACAATACAGTCAAAGAAAGCACACCAGTGAAAGTAAGCAACCATCATTATAACTTTTTTATATCATTTATGACTGAAACTAGGAGTGAAAAATACCTCATATGACTTTGAATTTTCTGAAAAAAAAGTTGGGTGATGGGACCTTCCACTATGCCTTGTTCCAGAAGATTTGACTGACGATCCAGAAGCACGTATTGGAACTGGAGATGGAGATACATTGTCCCAAGGAGAAGATGAAGCAACTGCATTGTATTCAGCGATGAATTAGATTAAAATTACTTAATAAAGACCAGTGATGAGTCAATTATATGAAATTCCAAAACAAAACCTTTGACATTCACTAGGAGATATGAAATAACGTACAGGTTGAATGTGGAGTATGACCCCCCAACCATGGAGACACTAATCGTGCATCAGGTGAGGCACCAACAAACTGGGGGGACGGTGAAGGTGAAGGTTGATGACGGTTAGAAGAATAAGAGACACTATCCCTTCGTGGAGTCTCTTCCCATTCCCATCTAGCATCATCCCAGTCAGACCTGCCTGTGAGATTTGAAACATCATACCATTTGAATATTAAACATCATTCATTGGCAATGACAAATGCTTATTCGTGATAGTCACAGAAATGGAAATAAAGAAATGACATTTACTTGGCTGGATTCAGAATTTGGATTAAATCATAACTTCCTCAGGAATTTTTTTAAAAAACAAAAAACAAAAAACAAAAAAAAGGGGAGATTTTACACACCTGGTGTTCTCCTGGAACCTTCATATCTGTTTCTATTTCTATCATATTCATGGTCATATCTACCACGTGAACCCATATGCTCACTTGACCGAGACCTATAATGATCTTCAGTCACCAAACTTTCTGCAAGATTTGAAACATCATACCATTTGAATATTAAGCATCATTCACTGGGAATGACATGCTTATTCATAATATTCACAAGAATATAAATATATATCTCTGTGTGTGTGTGTGTGTGACATTTACTTGGCGGGATTCACAATTTTGATTAGATCAGAACTTCCTCAGGAAATTTTTTGAAAAACAAAAAACAGAACAAAATAAAAATAGGGCAGAGCTTTTACACACCTGGTGTTCTCCTGGAAGCTTCAAATCTGTTTTTCTTTCTATCAAATTCATGGTCATATCTGCCACGTGAACCCATATGCTCACTTGACCGAGACCTGTACTGATCTTCAGTCACCAAACTTTCTGCACAAAAAGTCAAGAAAACTTTTTAATATTAGTATTTAACTGGAAAAAGAAATATTTGAATGAAACAAAAAAACAAACCAAAAAAACAAATTACTCATAAGAAGGCATACAGTTGCACAATAACAAATTAACAATAATGAAATCCAAAACAAATCAACTGTGTAGAACATAACATGCTTCTTCATATTGATGGATTTTTCTTCACAATATGCATAAACAAACATAGATATATAAGTACCTGATTGCGGCGTTTCACTATTTACTGCACGGTATCTTCTATCAGCATGCTTCTTTGTATTAATCGATCTTTCTTCATCAAGAGAAGAAATCCCAGATCCTTCATCTTCCGTCGCACATGCTGCCATAGAAGCAATTCTTTCTTTAGGTACCTTGAATCCCACATCAAGTTGAGAACTTTCCCGCTTTGCATTGGCAAGGACATCCAATCCTGTTACATCATTTATTAATATCACCATACAGATAGAGTGTGTCTGTATATGTAAAAACGTGATGGGAACCAGTGAGATAGGACCAGCAGCCTTTGATGGTTTATTCCAGAAAAAGGCAGGGGGAAAGGAGTTGATTTAAATGTCAGATATTTTAAGTAGTTATGGGAATGGTTATCTGCAGCTATTTTATGTTCTAGGAAGTTATTTTCACTTATTCTGTGTCTTATCACATCACTATTTACGTATTGTGGCATCAAATTTAATGATCATCAGAAGTATTATTTAGTAAACAGACTCCCTCTAATCTTTTCTAGAATTACAAATTCTGGTTCATGAGTTCTTTTCTTTCCTCTTTCTAATAATTCTCTTTCTTTCCTATCAGTTCCTATAATTATTTTTGGGTGCCATCATAACATTAAAGTAAATTAACAATATAAAGTATACCTAGAAGAGATTTTCTTTCTTGAGGTATGTAGACAGCCTTATTTTTCCCTGGAACATAGAGGCCACCCTCACTGGATTTCTCTGTTTCCAACAGAATTGTTGTCTTGTCCAAGTCAACGACTCCAGTATCATCTTGTTTCTGCCCATAAAGAAGATATAAAAAGAAATTGGTGATTAATAAACAAATATATTGCCCATATCAATAATCCATGCATAGTATTACAGGTAAGTTAAACACAGACCTCCATGAGAATAGTGTCAATCTCCTACGTTCCACTTCCCCTTTGTATAAAATCTCTGTTCCACTTTGACTAAACCTTGGCTGCTTCCTACTTTTTCAACAAGAACCCTAGAAGACGATCTGGTGTTTGTATTCTACCATTCATGAAGGGGCTCCCTTCCGTCAACCTTCCAAACATAAGCATCTAAGGGTCATCCTTCAATACTATGATTTAAAAATATAAAAGACTAAGAGTTTAGGTTTGTTTTTCTTGACTAGCAGAGTTTAGGATTCTTTAAACTTAACAGTGTTTGGATGGGGGAGAATATGAGAAGAAATAATATAAGAGAAGAGAAAAGTGGAGAGGTAATACTATCCCTCCTTAAAATGATAGAAAAATGACACAGATTTTACTTAAAATGATATACAAAAAGATATGAGAATTTCTATTCAGTTTAGCTTGTAAGAAATATTAAAATACCACAGATGTAAACATGCAATAGACGGTCCAAGTAATACTATGACAGGAATGTGTATAAGATCATGGATTTTGGACGCTTATTTATTCCTCAACTAAGTCACTGCTCCAATTATGAAATAAACAAACAGACAGGCAAAAGCCTCAAGCCGACTCGTCCAGTAAAGTCATGCAACGGTGTGATAGCTACTATTTCATACAGTTACTTTTGTTTCCTTTCAACATGCAGTAATACATAAAATAAGCTGCTTTTAGGATAAATGCAGATTAAACAAATAAGATTGTCTTTCCAACTTCAAATACAAGTCACATAGTAAACAAGAAAATTAGAAGTCTGGTTTCAGTATCTATCTTCAAAACAAGTGCATACCATATTGAATCCAACAATCACCCTACTCACTATATATATAAATACGGTGTTTCCAAATCTTAAACAAGCAGAACCATAACAGCTATACCAAAGCGACACTCCAGATTCTGTAACTTGTGCAAAACTTAGTAGTTTCAGTATCTTGTAAAAATGGTCGAGCTAGTCAAACTTATGTACGGTTCAAAATAGCAAGAATATTATTGTGCATATAGTTGGGTAGATATAAACCATACACATGAACTCAATTGCCTGATTCACACAGACTATGAACATCTTTACCTAATTCAACTTTAGATCCTAACCCACACCCTCAATCAGTAAAACAAATATTTAAGGATGAAGAAGTCAGGATTCAAAATACACAAAAGTATGAAACAATTATTCCAGCACTAAACGTCAATTCCAGATTCAGACTCCAATATAAAAAATGATTCAGAACAATTATTCCAGCACTAGACTTCAGTTCCAGATTCAATACATAAACTAAGCAGTGAAGTCTATCCGACAATTGTAGTAAGAGCAACAGCATATTCAGGAAATGCTGTACGCATGGGCCATGTTTTCCCTGATGATGGACTAGCAGAGTATGCAGAGCACTGCTTTACAATTTATTATATGATATATTACATGAGTTCTCGATTGGAAATGATATACGTGTCTCCGTTGATCTATCTCCTTCCTTTTCACTGTCTTGTTCTGATTGGCATTAGGTTAATTAATTTGAAAACGGCAACAGAAACCAGCAAAAAGTATAAAATTTTAAAAAATAAATGACCGACTAAATAGCAAGCTTAACCTATCATTATCCACTTCACTGATAGCTTTCCAGAATTTTTTTATATTTTTATCACAAGTACAAAAATCAGAACAACAACTCAATACTAATACTTTTCCTTTCGAGAAAATTTTATAATGCAGAAGGAAATGGTAACATTAAATACAAAATCAGTATTAATTGTGTGAACTTGCTGATGCACACCATGCAGAATCAAAAACGAAATTCTTCAAGCCACTTCCCTAGAGAATTGTGCAACAAATATATCCAATTAGAGGAGAATTCTACCCAAAAATCAGATTCATATATGAATTTACTCTGTCAAACCAATTTTGATGGTCAAACCTTGATTTTCTGTCAAAAAGCACAGTGCACGAAAGCAACTACAAGTTCCAAAATTTAATTTCAATGATGGTAACAATAGTATGTAATTTGACCCAAGTACTCAGTTAAGCTACAATTCGGAATTTTTTTTAAGCACAACTCCAGAATTTCACTCACAAAATAGTATGCTTAGGTGATATGGAGACAGCTAAAATGTGAATTTCGAGATGCTTAACATAATGCTGCAGATGCTCAATTTTTTTCCTTTTTCAATGACTTAGCTTTTACTCAAAATTCTACAGGCACAATTCCTTTCTCAGCAAAGTTCTTACAATGCAAGAAAGAACTATAGTAAAATCCAGATTGCAGAACCAAGAAAGAATGTCCAGCAAATAATTCACAGAGAAAACCAATTTGATGCAAAATGACAGCAAGCTTGAAATCCATGAGGTTGTAACATTACTAGCAGATCAATTTAATCTTAGATTCACAAAGAATTAAACATTCTTCAGCAGAAAGCTTTACAGCCAAGACTTTGGTGCAAACTGACACAATTAGACCTATATTGATTCAAATCAGTGATATTGCTCAATTCTAGAACTTGAATGAAGCAATATTCCTTCTGCTTTAATTACAAGATTGTTGTTTTCTTTTCACATAAAAACAAAATATGAAGCATACAGTATTTATTTTGTTTTTTCGAGAAAAAAAAAAATTCCTACAAAAATGAAAACAAAAGAATATACCTAACCTATCAGTCAACTACGCCCCGATTCAAAATGATTTCAAGCGAACTCTCAGCAGTCAACAATTAGAACAGCATAGCTTTCATGAAACATAGTTTTCTTCAGCAAATATTTATTGCTTTCAAAAACTCAAGGTCAGTAAGTTGCTTCAGAAACAATCTAATTAACTTCACACAGTAGACCGAAATTAACCAAATTCTTAACTTGACAGCAAAGTTTTTTGTCACACACTTTGAACAATAAAAACTTCGAGAAACTAATCAGATTCAACACTATACTGTCCAATTCAGCAACCGCACTGAATTATCAATCATCAATTAGAAATTAGAGAACAACTAAAGGGGAAAATTCATAAGAAATTCCGTTTTCAAAAAAAAAAACTCCGACAAAACAGACAAGGAAAAGGCAAATACTGATAAGTGAGAAGAAAAAAGAAAGAAGATAGCTCACTTTCAACAAGAGCAAGAGCTTTGGCTTTGGGTGGTGGAAGCGCGACCTTGTTAACCAGGGCGTCGTGGGGCGGCGGAACCTCAGCTAGAGTGAGGTCAACGGGTTTGGAATGGAGGGATTTGGCGTCGACGGGAGCAGAGGCGGAGAGGGATTTGGAATCCTTCGTCGTCCGTCGTCGGAGACGACGGCCGTCGCAAATTAGGAGCAAGACGACGTCGCAAGTGAGGGGTCGTACGCAAAGAAAGGGCGAAGCCGATGGCAAGAGGAACCGACACAAAATTTGGGAGAAAATGTGATTTTCTGCCCAGATCTTCTAATTTTGGGAGAAATTATGGGGGAGCATCTGTGAACCGACACCCTTGGTTTATAAGAGGGAAAGTCACTCCCAAGATCCAAGACACGATATTAATCCTAAAAATAGTTTCTAGGGACTTTTTTATTATTAATAATTGTGAGTAAATTACGGAATTGCCCTTATAAAAAAATTTTGTGTTAAAATAGCTATATTGTTATGAATATACCAATATTAGTGTGAATGTCCACAACCTTTTTAAGAAGAGTCTTTTGGAGTTTCTAAAGCCACGTAACCTATGATATGAATGGCATGAGTTTTATATGTAACTTACAAAACTTCATAACATACCATTATGTAGATTACCCTTTCTATGTAACTCTTGTAATGGTGTTAAGGATTCATTGCCTATATATAGTAGGCATGTATCAAAAGTTGTAAGAATACAATAGAAAGAAGAAGCACTCTCACTTTGCTCTCCATTTCTCTCTTTCATTTCTTCATCTCCCTTATCTTAATCTCTCTTGTATTTTACTTAGTTTCATAACACGTTATCGACGATTGCTATAACGAAGGTATAATTTCTTTAACGATTTCATCTACTTTCTTTAATGATTTTATTATATGTTTATTTATATATCCTGGATAATCTAAACCACTATATGGAATTAAAAATATTATTTTACCGTTTGTTTTTATACATCGGGTTCCATGGTTAAGATTTGAGATCATTTACTATTTTTACTATACATCACTATTCATTTTTATTCATGTAGAGTATTTTTAATGATTGCACAATATATTATATATTGTTGCTTATATTATTGCTAACTTTAACATTTATTTTTCTTGCTAACATTTTATTATTGTTTTAATTTGAAATTTTATTATTATTGTGGTAATTTTACTCCTACATGGAAGGTTGTACCTCCTACATGGCGGTCTAAATTTAATTTTTCACTTTTTATTGTGGTAATTTGACTCCTACATGGAAGGTTCTACCTCCTACATGGAAGTCTAGATTTAATCTTTCCTTTTTATTGTTTTAATTTAATTTGAGATTTTATTATTATTACTAACTTTATCATAACATTTATATTATTGTTACCAACATAACATTTAAATTAAGCTTTTACTTTTATGTTACTAACATAACATTTAAATTAAGCTTTTACTTTTATGTTACTAACATAACATTTAAATTAAGCATTTTATTTTTATTGTTGCTAACATAACATTTTACTTTTATTGTTATGTTATTGTTGCTAACTTTTAATGTTATGTTATTTTATATTTAGTGCAATCTCTTTTATTTTATTAATATTATTATGGCCGTAAGCCATACACCTTTGTTTTCCTATTCTAAAATTATATGACCAAGTCCTATCATTTTAATTTCTTAATTTATGGCGAGAAGCTATATAAATTTAATTTCTCGTTACGAGAACTATATGGCCCGAAGCCATAAAGTTTTAATTCTTATTATTATACTTTACTTGTTGTCTTTCTAAATTTTCATATTATTATCATTAGTATTTCTATATTAATAATTCTTGTTTATTTCTTTTATTAGTCTGAACCATGACAAACACAACAAATCCGAACCTTGCAAAACTTGAATTTGTGGCTCTTGACATTGCTGGAAATAATTATTTATCTTGGATCTTGGATGCTTGAAATCCATCGAATGCCCATGGTCTAGAAGACACAATTAAAGAAGGAAATCAAGCATCTAATCAAGATAAAGCCAAATCTATGATTTTCCTTCGCCACCATTTACATGAAAGTTTAAAGATTGAATATTTGACGATGCTGAAAGACCCACCGGTTCTTTGGAACAATATAAAAGAAAGGTATGATCACCGAGAAGATGGTCATCCTCCCAAAAGCTCGTTATGACTGGATGCATCTCGCATCTACAAGATTTCAAAACGTGAGCGAGTATAACTCGGAATGTTCGAATTACTTCTCGCTTAAAATTATGTGGAGAAAAAGTTAATGATGAAGATATGTTAGAAAAAACATTCTCCACATTTCATGCAACCAATTTGCTCTATGCAGCAGCAAAGATCGTGAAAAAGGATTCAAGAAATATGCTGAATTAATTTCTTGTCTCCTCGTGGCCGAACAAAATAATGAGCTTTTGTTGAAAAATCATGAATCACGTCCAACAGTTCGACTCCATTCCCGTAGTGAATGTAGTCACTAATGAATATTTTAGTGGCCGAGGACGTGGGCGTAAAGGTGGCCACATACGTGGACGTGGTAGAGGACATAGTAATTACCGTTATCATGGTGGTAGAAGTAATGATTATAACTCTTATACCCACCAGAAGAGGAAATATGATGAAGGGCAGAACAATGACGATGGTGGTCCTTCAAAAGTTGTTGAGAATAAATGTTATCGGTGTGGTATGAAAGGGCATTGGGCACGTACCTGTCGTACGCCTGAGCATCTAGCAAAACTTTATCAAGCCTCCATTGAAAAGAGTGCAACTAATGTGGAAGCAAACTTAATTTTTCAAGATGACAATGTTGAGACACACAAGAATGATGATGGCATTAATGGCGTAATGCTATGACACATTTGGAGGTGGTTGATTTTTATGATTAAATGAGTTTGGTTGGAAAAACAATATTTTGTTTTGTTTTAATGGTTTTTTTTTTAAATTTAGTTTCGTCTTAGTTTTTGCTTTACTTTCATTTCCGCTTTCATATGCAATAAGATCATGGTTGCTCATCATGTATTTTGAATTTGTTTTAATACAATTTTTCTTTTTAAAATACTTGAGCTTTAAAGTGACATATAAGTTAATTAGCCCATCATAGATTGATTTGTCTTTGAAATACAAATATAAAGGAAGTATGATTATATAACTCACACTTGAGGGGGAGATTGTTAGAAAACAAGTGTGAGTTCAAATACAAGTATGAACTAATTTTTGAAAAGCTATATACTTCTCACATAAAGCCTAATATATCTCCCAAAATGGATGTCGATTATGTTTCAAAAGTTTATGATTGATTGAGACATATGTCACAAGAACCGGAAGTTTACTTGATTCAAAGAAATTTATTGTTGGCATGACTTGTTTGATCATCTCGAGTCATATAATACAAATAAGATTACGTTTTGACATCCATCGAAGAACCAGAAGATTCTTCAAGAATAACCAACATATTATTTATGAATTATGTGCTTGCTTGTTCTCAAAACAAATTGTCCATGAGAATATCATTGATCATGTAAAGCCTCCATAAATAGTTAGATCAATTCTTATGAGAACAAAATTTTTATGTTGGTATGTTTGATCTTACATATTGCAGCACTTATAAGCCAACAAAATTCTCCCCATATAATTGGTTTTAGGTCAGGAGCCAAACAAATTCCATCTTATAAACTTTGTATGTGCGATGATTATTAATCCACCACAATGCACATAGATGGATATAGAAAGAAAGTTGAGATAAATATTGTATAAGGACCTTCTTCTTCTTGTTTGTCTCTATGTGAAACAAAATGATGTTTCTAAAGGAAACAAATGGATTAAGAAAACTTATACTTGTATGATTAGTCAATTGATATTTGACATTATTTTCTCAACATGAGGGGGAGAAATTGAATAGTGGACAAGAGAATACATGAAATGCATTATAGCAAAGTATATATCCTCGAATAAAAAGTATGAACCGTAAGTTCATCGAGTTATGCATTCATGATATATTTGTCGATAGAATTATCTTGACCTAAATGAGATTTATTAAATCTCATATTCCATAAAAATGCTCCAATTAGTAACATGTCTGAAGCATGAGTAAGTATTCGGTTCCAAATATAAATATTATGGATAAATTGGAGCATATGATTAAGATGATCATATTAAGGAGGCAAGTACTCTAGAAGAGTATTGAGACATAACTTATTGGAAAACCTCAAGAGAGGTTTAGGTACCTGAGTAATATTGATATTGCTATGTCGAATTGGAAAAATAGAACCGAAAAGATAAAGTTGTCGACAACAATTTTGATGATGATATCACGTGATCAAATGAGGATATTATATAAAGATTATTGGCCAAGAGGATAAGTAAAATTGAGAGTGACGCAAATATAATCATATTATAATAGTTAAAGACCAAGTCCAAATTGGAATATATGATTTTGTGGTGGATATGATAAATCGGCAATTTATGAATGATAATTATGCGTCTATTAGATATTGTTATATAGCATATGCATATTGCTTATTAAATTATGAAGATTGAATAAGAATCTTCAAAGGATCCAAGAGTGCTAGTAGCACATGTCCCGAAGGACTCAAGATGCCGAAGCATCTAATTCAAAGTTCTCGAGAACAATACTTAAGAAGTTTTGTAAGACTTAAAACTATTAGAGCATGTATGATATAATCATTTTAATGAATATCTGTTGATATGCATCTAGATATATCTTATAAGAATGCCTAGAAATCATGTTAGTATTATTATGACTTTGCTTTAAAATATTTAGTTCTTGCAGGTACACAATAGAATGTTTGATGACAAAAAGGATGATATGCTCAAAAGACATTGGAAGTAATGTAGTCCTCAGGGGGAGTAATACTAATGTTGTCAAAAGAGGGATTCGATACACGCTGTACTCTTTTTCCTTTATCTAGGTTTTGTCCCACTGGGTTTTCCTAGAAAATGTTTTTAATGAGGCAGCATTGGACAGTGTATCAATGGATGTTGTACTCTTTTCTTTGACTAGGTTTTTATCCCACTGGGTTTTACTCCTTTCTATGTAACTCTTGTAATGGTGTTAAGGATTCATTGCCTATATATAGTAGGCATGTATCAAAAGTTGTAAGAATACAATAGAAAGAAGAAGCACTCTCACTTTGCTCTCCATTTCTCTCTTGCATTTCTTCATCTCCCTTATCTTAATCTCTCTTGTATTTTACTTAGTTTCATAACATATATTAGTTTTTAAAATTCTCTATGAAAATCTCGTTGTGAAAATGACTTCTTATGTTATCAAAATGGTTTTTTATGTTGCCAAAAATTATTAGGGTTTCTAAAATTTCACATGCCAGTGGGCCATTTTTTGAAAGTAGAATTGGTGATGCGGGATGAACCAGAAGCCAGTTTACGGTGCCCAACTGCGCGCTAACCTAGATCTCATAAAAGGTGTTGGTCAATTAAAACAGCAGGACGGAGAAAAATTCGAAGAATTTTTGACAAAATGTAAATCTATTTTGATAACATTAAAAGTCATTTTTACAATGAGATTTGCATAGGCACATTTTAACAACTAATAAACCTATTTTGATAACATGAAAACCATTTTGACAACAAAAATTTCTGTTAGAGGAATTTAAAAATTAATCACAAAAAAGTCGTTAAGGAATTTTTTGTGAGAGGAATTTAGTATGAGACTTTTTTGTAATTAATTTTATATCTTGGGACCTGACAGTGATTTTCTCTTTATAAAATTAGTAATTAGTAATTAAAATTTTATATTTATAAACGGGATAAGATATTGTCACTTATTTTTATCACGCATAGAAGTTTTTGGTTAACATCCAGGTTATATGCTCAAATATAGAGAAGATATGGGTATGACGATACTATAACCAACCATCAAGCCTCAAGGGTTGACCAAATATGATCCGGGTCATGGAAGGATACATGTCCTCTTTCATACAGGAATACTTTTACAGAGAGTAAACATCTCTCAGACCTTCCTCATTCAGACCATACTCAGCACAGCCTTCCTTCGTTTCCTACTGGAGGCGTAATCTAAAACTTGATTTTATGGTTTTTTATATGATCATAACCAAACATTAGCCTTATATGAGTAAATAACCATGTGTGTCTTAGAGGACCATAACTAATAAATTGTTGATAATATTACCCCTAATTTGATCCCCTTAGAAAATTAAAAAGACATACATTAAACTTGTTCTACAGATATTTGAAATATGCTTCAAAAAGGGAAATGATTAAACTGGTGGAATTTTATTTCTCAGGAAAGTGTGTGTAATACCCGATTTTTAATTTACTGAAAATCTGGTATTTTGAAATATGTTACCATATTAAATTGGTTAACATATGTGACATAGAGTCACATAAAATAATGGCTATTTTAAGTTCAAATTAGTCATGGAAAGATTATAAAAACACTTAATTGAATTAAGTGACGATTAGCAAATAATAGGCAAATAAGCTTTGCACTAATTGAGATTAGTGGCATAATTCTTCAATTTAATTATGGGCAAATTAAAGTCATCATTTTATAAATAAAATAGGGTTGATTATTTTGAAAAATTAAAGGCCAAAGAAGATGAAATAATACTTGGTTAATAATACATAAATACACTTGATTTAAATAAGCAACCAATTGTAGATTGGCATTTGACATTAATGGGATATTTGAGCACCTAATTAAGTCATTAAAAATACATTATTACTTGTCCAAATATTAGCAAAATACATTCAGCTCAAATGAGAAGGAAGAGAAGAGTATTAAAGCATAAAGTTAAAGTTGAAAAGTCAAATAAAGCAACTAGTCAATTAGAAAGCTTGAAAGGTGTTTTGTTAATTAAAAAAAAAATTAAATGGCCAAAAGTGATCTGCACGTGAGAGAGAGAATCAATGATGATGAAATTAAAAGCATTATATAATTAGAGTGAAAAGTAAAAAAAGATGACGCATGAACCAAAAGCAAAACACAATTGAATGGATATATGGAGATGGATGGAATGCATTATTAAAATGTTTTGGCAATTAAAAAAAAAACAACATAAATGGATATTAGAAGGGAGGATGTCGGCGTACTCATTTGAATGGCTGAGATGAAGTTTCAAAAAGTGTATTTTTATCCAATGGATGTGGTGAAAATTTATCACTTGCAATTACTATTTTAGCCTTGGGGTTTTTCCTATAAATAGGAGGCTTCCCCTCTTCAAATTCTTCACAACAAAATCAGTTTAAAACATCTGATTTTAAGATTAGAGAGTGAGTAGAGTGAAGTTCTTGGAGCAAGAAGGAAGAAGGAGTTGAGCTTCAAGGGTAATGTTTTTGAACTCTAGTCTTTAGCTTTTTAATTCTTAGTATAAATGTAGTTTAATTCATTAAATTGTTAGGAAAATCCCTATACTTTTTTTTAGGCCTCATTGCATTGAAAGATGCTTGACGAGGTAAAAACATGGTGGGAAATAATTTTTGGAAATCAATGGATTAATGTTGTGAAAATTGTAAAAATTGTCGGTTTAAAATTCTGTGCAAACACCGAATTAGAAGCTATTATTTTATGTTGCAAATGAAGTCTTTAAATCATGAAATTTTACATGAATAAATTATACATGTAGGGATTTCCAAATATATAAAATATGTAACGTTTGGATCTCCGGTCAAGGAGATATGAATTTTTGAAGTTAAGCCATTTTCTGGGATTAAATCTGGGCAGCGTTGAGAAAACATTAAACTGGGAATGATTCTTGGTGTTATAGGTTCTGGGAATATTTTTCCTTGAAAATAGACATGTCATGAGTCATGAGGAATTTTACGGAGCCTCATTCCGATTTTTGTGGAATTATCTATGATTTTTCAAAGTTGCAGCAAAATCTGCCCAGAAAATTCAGTAAATGAGTTTTTAATAAAATGTAAGGGCAAAATTGTAAATAACAAATCCACCAAGGGTAGAGAGGTAAATAGAGGTGGAAATATCTCTTAGGATATTATTCTAAGTGATATGGTGATATGTTAGGATATCCGGGAAGTCCGGAGTCGGATTCAAAGGGTCAGGCGTTTGACAATTACACTGTGAAAGGTACGTTCGCGTACAGTAACTTTAACTCTCATATGTCTTGTATGGCTTTGATATGATTGGTTGATTCATGATTGATTGTTTTTCTAAACTATGAATATCTGTCATATATACTGTTTATACTTTTCATATGAGGTTAATTGTTACCTGAGGTCCGATGGGTATTGGACCTCAGATTTGACTAAAGTTCAGGAAAGGAACATGGAACAGAGAAGGCACCGGTAGATAGAGCTGTGAAGAGGCACTGATCGACAAAGCCGTGAAGAGGCACCGGTCAAAGCAAATGCCGGAAGAAATTTAACAGAGCCTACCTTCTGGCATGAATCTAATAAGGTTACTTCAAACCATTTGGTGTCTAGAAAGGGTTCGTCTATGTGGTTCAGTCAGTGAGTCACCGTGAATTCGAGGAGACTTCCACTAGACACCGGTCTGGCCAAATTGTTTGATTAACTGAGTTAGGTTCATTGCCCCAAGTCTAGCTACGACTTGGTTGAAGACTGTATAGTTACCATAAAGACTTGTAATTATACAAAGCTCTGTACTACTGTATCACATGAATATTCCTTCGGGAAATTTTTAATATATCAGCATATATCAAGGCATCAGCATATGTCTGGGCATTTTGTATCAGTCACTCATCGTCCAAACGTTAGCGCATGCTCTCCGTTTCCGCATTACTCTGAGTGGTAGCACCTCAAACTCTGTCGATTTTTCTAAAACTAAGTGTCAACCAACATATTTTGAAGTATGAAATTTGGGGTGTTACAGTGCGTACAAGAGAGCAAACTAGTAATGTGAGTGATGTTTCGGACTCGGTGTGTCTTACAATGGAGGATTACATGGCTTTTTATAGACAGTCGGCATACCAACTGTTTCCTATCCTAATCTGACACAAAACACTTAAGAAAATATTTTACAAGACATACTAATAATGCCTAAGACGTAAAGTTGAAAAACCTAAGACACAAAACAATTACTGGATCAATTGATATTAATTAAATAATAACAAATATTGTTTTATAAAATTAGTAATAAGAAAATTTGTATTTATATACAAAGAAGTTTATGGTCAGTGTATTTCAATTTTAAATTTTATATTTATTCCAATTTTTTATTTTATATACTTTCCTCAAGTTATGAATATTTAATTATAATATTAGCTATTATTGGATTAATCATGTAATCTAAAAATATTGTATCATTTATGTATAATATACATTGGAAATTATCCAAAACAATTACTTTTAGGATCAATTGATATTAATTAAATAATAATAAATATATTTATATTAGGGACAACTTTTGGCAAAAAAAATTATATCAAGCTCCTTATATTATTATGTGAACTTGTGAAGACACTAAAGTTCTCCAATCACACATGGATATATCTCCTATTTATTTCATGTGAAGTTATAAAAACAGTTATTTTGTCTCGTTAGAAACAAAAAACAAAAGACAACTTGTTTCAAAAATTGTTTTCAAACAGTTGTTTTTAAGAAATTAAAATAAAAACAATAATGGTGTGATGCATGTGTTGCGTGACTATAATAGTGCATGGTCCTTATGGCAGATTTTAAAACCTTTTTGTGTTGGAACTGATTTTGATAGATTGCAAGGCAGCGAGTGGATGCGCTAGAATTTAACAAGAACTGATGAAGATTGGGGTCTCATCTTTGGCCTTGCTTGCTGGTTTTTATAGACTTGGCGCAATAAGGGATGTTTTGATCAAGATTTCAATAGGCCTATTGACTGTGCTAGTGTGATTTACAGGTATGCGCAGGAAGTTAAGGGAGCTAGAAGAGATTTTGCAACTGTTAGGGGCATCAAAAAAGAAGTTGCTATTAGATGGAAAGCACCAATGGAGGGTTGGGTAAAACTCAATGTGGATGGAGCATCCAAGAGAGAAGGGAGGGTTGCTGGATGTGGAGGTCTTATCCGGGATTGTAGAGGGAGGTGGATTTGTGGATTTTCTCGGAAACTGGGAAGTTGTTCTGCTATGAGAGCATAAGTTTGGGCGGTTCTCACTGGGCTTGAATTAGCAATTCAATATAATTGTATTAGAGTAGTGGTTGAATTAGATTATGTTGCAGTAGTTAGCATTTTGAAGTCTATGAAGGTGGGGTACAGCAAATTGATAGAATTTTATGTCATTTTTGTAGTATTGATTTTGTGCATGTATACAGGGAAGCAAATATGTGTGCTGATGCTATGACTAATCATAGCATTAGGCAAGCGAATTAGAGTGGTATTTGATAGGCCACTTGCATTTGTTAAGCATTTGCGATAAGTGATTGTATGGGTATCTCCTACCCAAGACATGTATTGATTCAGTAATAAGATGGGCTGATGCCCCGTGTTCTTACCAAAAAAATAAAATAAAATAAAAACAGTTTTTTGTTGGGAAAATCTCATATAAAGACGGTTGAATTAGTCAGATTTTAATTTGGGTCACTACACTTAATAAATTATATCAGGTTAAGTGTCATAATTAGGGATTTAAAATTTAAACCAAATTACCTATATATCTCTTAGTTGTTAATACAGATTGAAAATAACTCTATTATATGCCCTATAAATTAACTCATTAGAAAGTACTACACGATGGAGAATCGTTTGTTGGGAGAGAGTGTCTCCGTTATATCATGTTGAACATCGATCACTCCTCTGTTGTTATTCCTTAGTTTAAGCGGGGTTGTTTTGCTCATCAATTGGTGTTAATGTCCATTGTTCTCTTCCTTCACGCATCACACCATCTTCATATCTATTCATTCACCTGTCGTTTATAGTGGTCTTATTAACCAGTGGCGGACCCCACCCCTGGCCCTAAAATTATGTCTACTTTAGCATCGCTCATAATACAAACATTATAAGCCCCTGGTTGGGTTTTTATCACATATGCACCGCCTGTCTCGTCGGACACCACATAATCGTTATTCACTCATAAGAGATTTATTTTTGTTTTTTTTAATGCTCGTTTTAAGTTTATACAAAATAATTGTTTGATTAGAAAAATATAATTTTTAATCCTTAATTTTCTTTTTCCTCAAATACTCATTCGGATCATTGACACTACTACAAAATATGGATACTACTACCCTAAAAGACGCCTTTATTTTAAAAAAGGAAGTAAAAAATGAAGGCAATGGCATTGTCGTAATTATTTACTTGAATTTGAGGAATTTTGGCGACTTTGAATTTTTATTCAGTCTCCAATTTGAGAAATTTCAAGAATTTTGGTGCGATTTAGGAAATTATTGGCGCCTTTTCAGAATTTTGATGGCGACTTGAATTTAATTCAGTCACCAATTGAGATTAAAGCGACTGAATTAATTAAATTCAAAGTCGCCTAAAGTGGAATTTATGCGATTCGACGAATTAAATTCAGTCGCCAATTGAGGAATTAATTATTTGGTGCGATTTAGGAAATTTTTGGCGTGATTTAGGAAATTTTTGGCGTCCTATGAGAAATTTCAAGAATTTTAGGAATTTAGGCGACCCGAATTAAATTCAGTCGCCAATTGAGGAATTAATTATTTAGTGTAATTTAGAAAATTTTTAGCGCGATTTAGGAAATTTTTGGCAGCTCGTTGAGAAATTTCAAGAATTTGAGGAATTTAGACAATTGAGGAATTTAGGCGACCTGAATTAAATTCAGGTCGCCAATTGAGGAATTAATTATTTGGTGCAATTTAGAAAAATTTTAGCGCGATTTAGGAAATTTTTGGCGCCCGGTGAGGAATTTCAGGAATTTAGGCGACCTGAATTAATTTCGGATCGCCAATTGTGGAATTTAGGCGACTTTAATTTAATTCAGTCGCCAATTGAATAATTGTAACTTTTTATTCTCTCACCGTGATCGCCTATGGGTACTCTCAATTTTTTTTTCCTTCACCTTTTATGCTCCAAAGGCTGCCTCTCTCTCTCTCTCTCTCTCGGTAGCTCCTTCACCTTCACCTTGCCGCTTCCCCGCGTCGCTCTCCCACCGCGTTGCTCTCCCACTGCGTTGCTCATTTGCCGCCAAGATCTGAGACCCAGCGATGCTAAAAACCGCCTTCAATTCATTGTAGATCTGAGTTTCCTCTCTCTCCTCTTTCATTGCGATTTGGTTTTCTCGAGTTTGTTCTCTTTATTGTTTTTTATTTGTGATTTTTTCGGGTTTGTTCTCTTGCTTTTTATATTTTTCTCGGTTTGCTTTTGTTGCCTTCTTTTCGGAGCCTCCAATCCTTTAGCATGTTCTTTTGTTTTTGTTTTTTTGGGTTGGTTCTTAGAGAACTACCTAGGTCTAGAGCAAGGTTTGCCCAAATTGTTGCTTGGCCGAGACGAGACGCCGGCTTCGCTCATTAGCTCCCCGAACCCGAGGTTTGGGGTTTTTTTTTTTTTTTACAAAAAAAGTAATATGGCGTCCTGAATTCTATTAAGGTCGCCTCTTATGCGTCCCGAATTGTATTCAGTTGCCTCTTAAGAGGGGACCTGAATTCTATTAAGGTCGTCTCTTACCTTAATAGAATTCAGGTTGCCAAATATGAGAAAAACAACGACACCCTCCCGCACGTCCCTCGAAAAGGGATGTTAATTGGGTCTTATTTAGGTCGTTTTTTAGGTATTTTGTAGTAGTGTGATTTTCACCTAAAAGGAGTAGACTTGTACTCATCACTCTTCTAATTTCTACAAGAACTACTGAAATATCTTTCTCTCGCTATGAAAATAATCAAGAAGATGCTTCAAAATAAAATGGAAGACCAATTTCTTGATGATTCTTTGATTATGTACATTGAAAAATGTTAAACCAGAGAGAAAGAGAGGGAAATATAGTCTAGAAAGTATATCTTTTCATGTATAAGAGAGGTGTATTTATACAAGAGAGACGAGACGCGTAATCGACGTGTAATTATAATGACGACAATTAGACGTGTGAATCCCTAAACATAATTACGAATAATACCTAATCAATAATACCTAATCAATACCTAATCAATACATAATTAATACCTAATCAATACCTAATCAATACATAATATTTCCTAGTAAATACAGAATATTTCCTAACACTCCCTCTCAAGTTGGAGCATAGATATTGATCATGCCCAACTTGTTACAAAGATAATCAACTCGAGTTCCATTTAGGGCTTTAGTCAAGAATCGGCCAATTGATCGCTAGACCTCAAATGTCCCGTAGAAATGAAGTTTTCCTTGATTTTATCACGCACAAAGTGACAATCGATCTCAATGTGTTTTGTCCGTTCATGGAACACCGAATTTGAGGCTATGTGTAAAGCGACTTTGTTGTCACACCACAATTTCAGCAGCAGACGTGGTAATACCAATCTCCTTCATCACCGATGAACCCGCACAATTTCCTTTGTTGATTGAGACATAGCCCTATATTCGGCTTTCAGACCGGATAGTGAAGCCACATTTTGCTTCTTACTCCTCCAGGATACTAAATTTCCACCCACAAACACACAAGATCCTGTAGTGGATCTCCGGTAGCCTTCGACCTGCATAATCGCATCACAAAAACACTCTATCTCGGTATGACCGTGATTTTCATAGAGCATGCCACGACCAGGTGAACTCTTCAAGTAGTGTAAGACATGTTCCAAAGGCTTCCCATTGAGCAATTGTTGGTGCCGACATGAATTGGCCGAGCACACTAACCGGGAAGGTCACATCGGGAGACGGTCACCGTAAGATAATTCAATTTCCCAATCAATCTGCGGTATCTCGTCAGATAGGCAAACGACTTGATCTTTTCCGGTCAACCTTTTTCTTCACTTCCTCGTGTAGTGCATCAAATGGTATGCTCTCATCCATGTCCAAGAAAGGATTAGGAATCATAGGAAGACTACTCGGTGTTGCTCCAAGCTTGCCAGCTTTCCTTTAGAAGATCAAGAACATATTTCCTCTCGTGTCAAGAAAATCCCTTTCTTGCTTCTCATAACTTCAATCCCAAGAAAGTATTTTAACGAACCCAAATCCTTTGTTTGGAACCGAGAGTTAAGGAAGGTCTTTAGTGATGAGATTCCTAAGATATTGCTCCCCGTAATAACAATGTCATCAACATATACCACAAGGAGGATCATGCCAAATCCGTCTCCACGATAAAATACTCGAATGATCACACTTGCTCGATTGAGACCAAACTTCTTAACTACGAGCTAAACCGGTCAAACCAAGCATGAGGACTCTGCTTTAACCCATATAATGACTTCTGAAGATGACACACCTTCCCACGTTCCCCCTGAGCAACAAAACCAAGTGGTTGCTCCATGTAAACTTCCTCAAGGAGATCACCATTTAAGAAGGCATTCTTAACATCCAACCGATGAAGATCCCAACCATAAGTAGCCGCCCGAGAAATAAAGAGTCGAACGTAAGACAATTTCGCCACGAGAGAAAGTTTCCTCATAGTCAATACCATAGGTCCGAGCATACCCTTTGGCAACCACCCGAGCCTTTAAACGTTCCAAGGTTCCATCGCTTTGGTTTTCACCGTGAACACCCACTTGCACCCAATAGCCTTCTTACCAGGAGGCAAATCAACAAGATTCCAGTGTACCTTTATCAAGGGCCATCATTTCTTCTTTCATAGTAGCACACCAACCAGAATGGGCCAAGGCGTGCTGGAGTTTAATAGGAACCGTTATAGAATCTAAGGAGGCTATGGAAGAACATGATGGAGGGGAAAGATGGTTATAGGAAACAAAAGAGGAAATAGGGTGGGCGTAAGTATGTTTACCTTTGCGGAGGGCCACTGGTAAGTCATCAGAAGGAATAGGTGAATCGTCATTGTTTCTTGTTCACAAGACGGGGACGGGGACAACAACTGGATCGACGCCAAAGCGGGTACTGGGGGGTTGCCGGGATTGTCATTACTCACCTTAGGATGCTTCCGATAAACATGATGAACGGGTGGTTTAGCAGGTGCCAACTCAGATGCCTGCACTAGTGGTAATTGAACCTCATAAACTAAGGTATCATCAATACCATCTGTGGTGTTAGTGGATGGAGGTGGATAAGATACTGGAAAGAACGGGGTCGACTCATGGAATGTGACATCGGTAGACATAAGGTACCGACGAAGAGTAGGAGAATAGCACCGATAACCTTTCCGAACACGAGAATATCCAAGAAAGACACATTTAAGAGACTTGGGATCAAGTTTGGTAACAAAGGACGAACATCACGAACAAAGCAAACACACCCAAAGATTTTTGGATCCATGGGAAACACGGACTTGGAAGGGAACAAGGTGGTGTATGGAGTATCTCCACGAAGAACCGGAGAAGACATACAATTAATAAGAAAGCAGTTTACACAAGATCAGCCCGTAAAGGTTTTGGAACTTTCATTTGAAACATGAGAGCACGAGCTACTTCTAATAAGTGTCGGTTTTTTCTTTCAAAGAACACCATTTTGAGCCGGTGTATCTCGGACACGAGGATCGATGAATCATGCCATTCTCGGGAGCATATAGTTTTGAAATTGGGTAGAACAATATTCTTTAGCATTGTCACTTCGTAATGTTTTTATAGTGACACCAAATTGAGTTTTGATTTCAAAGACAAAAATTGCTAAAGTGAGAAAACAACTCCGAACGATTTTTCATCACATACAAACAAAGTGGTGCGAGAGAAATCATCAACAAAGGTAACAAAGTACCGAAAACCAGATTTGGACTCAACATGACAAGGACCCCAAATATCGAATGAACTAAATCAAACTAGGGACGCAGCCCTTTATTGACGCGAGGTGCCAGATGAACACGGTGATGTTTTGCAAACTGACACGACTCATACTCTAAGGAAAACATATGATGAAATTGAGGATACAACCTCTTTAAAGACGACAAAGGAACATGTCCCAATCGACAATGAATGGCAAAAGGAGAAGAACCACCAAAGCAAGCAACTAACGCGGACCCGATCCTCAAGGAAGTAATGACCGCGATTCGCACTTTACCAATAACCCGCTTCGTCGTAAGATCCGAATTAAACAATGGTCGTGAAAAGTGAGATGAAACAATTTAAGTGACGAGTAAGCTTGCTAGGGGATAAAAGGTTAAAAGCAAGATCAGGAACATTAAGGATGATGATAAGGAAACAGACGGGCTAGGTGAATAAAGGCCCAATCCTAGAACACGGAGTAAGAGCCATTTGCAATTGTGATGGACGACGGGTTGGCATACGGTACATATGAAGAGAAAAAATGATGGTTACCCGTCATATGATCGGGCACCGGAATCGATGATCCACTTCGAGGAAGAAGTAGCAAGGCACGAGTCGAGTTACCCGTAGCAAGCGCAATGGATCCTCGAAGTATTATCGATATTTGGGCCATATGAGCGATCCACTACGTGGTCGCTTCTATTGCAACTTACGACAATATCGTTTTGTATGACCAGGTTCCTTACAATAGTAGCAAATAATCCCACCACTAGGGTTTTTGGGTGCAGAAGTACCACCTCCGGAAGAAGGACCTGACCGTGAAATACCCGGATTCCTAGCATTTGTCGGGCCCTGACCGCCTAAAGCACCGGTATTAGATTGAGAGGTTGGGTGGACCATACCGCTTCGCCACACGCAACACACGTGAATACACATCCTGAAGAGATGGAAGTTCAGAGCTAAACAAGATCTGAGAACGAATAGTCTCATAAGAGGGGTCCAGGGCAGTAAGGAAACTCATCATGGCCAGTTTTTCCATATTATCAATTTGCGCTTGAAGATCGGTGGTTGGTGGCATTAACCTTAGCATTTCCTCATACATCTTTTTGAACTCGTGTAGAAACTCTTCAAGGGACGGTCGTGTTGGTCAGCTTCGGTAGAACCCTTTACAAACTTCATGCATCCTAGTAATGTTCCCCTTTCCGGAATAGAAGAACTCCGTAGTCAATAAGCTCCTTAACCGTATTGCAATGACTAACTTGAGGAAGGATGTCTCCGTCGATGGAATTCTGAATCAGAAGAACAGACGGGCATCGGCGCGAGTCCATGCCATTTTGGAGTCATCCGTCGGAAAGGCTTCACCAAATGTCCCTCTTTCTCAATACTCAATAGATACATACGGATGGTTTTGATCCAAATCCAATAATTTGTCAAGTTTAATTTATGTTCGTAATTTTATTTGAAACAAGGACAAGCTCGGTCGCGGTACTTGGTTTAGAGTCAGCCATAGCAAGGAATCGACCCACACAAATGATGAATATTACAAAGAAGCCAATAAAACAAAGAACAATGAATAAATCGCCAAACAAAGGACAAGAGGGCACACAAAATATGCCAAACACTCCAAAAAACACCTCCGAACGTAAAAAATGAGCACATCGACGCTCAAACACCGTAGAATGAATACCAAAATACCACGTATCACTCATAAACAAGAATATTCAAAGACCGTAGAATCAAACCACAAGATAGGAGAACGAAAACACCTGGGTCAGGACCGGAGCACCGAGTCGATCCCAGAAATGCAAACGGCGACGGACACTCGCCGGAAGATACAAACAGTCACCGGAGGTCATCGGAAAAAGTCAACAATAACCAAACACCACAAAGGGCGCGTGTTCGGAGAAGAGGCCGAACCGAACTCGAAATGTGCTCTCCTTTCTCTTGTCACACACCTCTCTGTCAGCCAAATAAAAACATAGAAAGACAACGGAAAAAATGTGACAGAACCTGCTTTGATACCATGTTAAACTAGAGAGAAAGAGAGAGAAATATAGTCTGGAAAGTATATCTTTTCATGTATAAGAGAGGTGTATTTATACAAGAGAGACGAGACGCGTAATCGACGCGTAATTATAATGACGTACAATTAGACGTGTGAATCCCTAAACATAATTACGTAATAATACCTAATCGAATAATACCTAATCAATACCTAATCAATACATAATTAATACCTAATCAATACCTAATCAATACATAATATTTCCTAGTAAATACAGAATATTTCCTAACAAAAAAGAAAGTGTTTTGAGTTTTAGCACGGATTCAATTATAGATGAGTTTAACAGTATGAAAACACGGAGAGTAGGAGTCAAGTGAAGTGATCTTAATTTCAATAATATATTTCTTTCAAATTTTTGTATACTAGGTTTGTATTGTATTTCAATTACTTTTTTTATGATATAATATTTTTTATTTTCACTCCCTCATTAAAATTCCTCGGGTCCACTTGAGTAATCACTATTAAGCTATAGTAATCACTCTTGAGCATCACTTGAGTGATTTTCTAGTTGCCCTGGGAGTGATGCACCATTTACTCGAGTTACACATGAGTCACTTGAGTGAATGCACTATTCCAGCATACTCTGTTTCAACTCTATTTTCATTTAGCATGAACGAGGTTCAGTAATTTTGTCATATATATCAAAACACAAATCCTAGTGAGCTTAAACTTGTTTCATATGAAACTATACTGTGCGACACACAAACCCAAAGATCAAGCTTAAAGGAGTTCAGATGAAAGAGATATGAGATTTGGAAGTTGACATTAGAATTTTTCATGCCATTTCAGAACAGATTCAGGAATTTGGATATATCTCACAAAATACACATCCAATTGAAGTGAAACTTGTTGTATATGAATTGACACTCCAAATTCATTTCATAGAAGTTGGGATCAAGCTTAAAGATACTCAGATGAGAAAGATATGAATCTCAAAAATTTGACGCTCAATGTTCTCATGATGTTCTCAAGGTGTTCCAAAACAACTATTGTCAGTTCTCTATGTGTTTTGATGATAACTGATAATTGTAAATCTAAAATATTGTTATTGATTCAAGCCAAAGTGTTTTATTTTGAAAGATAACTTGGTTCAATAACAATGCATCTCTCTATGCTGATATGACTCGAGTCAGGGTCTTATAACTCAAGTCATACCTCTCTGTGTCAAAAGCAAAATGATCTTTGAACGAAGTAACTCGAGTCAGGGTCATATTACTCGAGTTACAGTTTTGGAAAATCAATTTTTTAAAAGCTTTTGACTCGAGTCAAGCATGTATGACTCGAGTCAAATGAGTGTACTTCAACTTAGCCTTTTCAAATAATCTCTAACGTTCGAAGATGACTCGAGTCAGTCATTTAATGACTCAAGTCATGGCTTGTTTTCAAAGCTCTTCAAGTCCAAACCCGATAGCCAGCTTTTGAGAAACTGATGTGACTTGAGTCATATTAGATATGATTCGAGTCAAGCATGTTACAGAGAGCTCCAAATTGAAATTTGAAAAGAGTGACTCGAGTTAAGTCTTTATGACTCGAGTCAATTTGTTGCTAAGACTCTTCACTGTTTTGAAAATGAATCAGTGACTCGAGTCAAATGTATGGGACTTGAGTCAGCAATAGATGACTCAAGTCAGTATTCATAGCTTTTGAAATCCCCGTTCTTGTAATCTATAAATCTTTGATTATACTCTGGGTACTTCATATTATTGATTATTGTTATTCCTAACAAAGTTTAATCAATTTGCTAATGAGTTTCGGATAAGTTTAACATGGTTTAAACATCAAATTACTCTAAAGCAATTTTGTGTCATAAGCGCATTAAATGCTTAGTAGAGACAAAGCACAAAAAGGGAAATTGATCTTCTAAGCAACCATAAAGCATTCTAGCCATTTCCATCCAACATTCTAACTGAGTCTCAACAGACAAATAGAATGAAGAATGTCAACGAGGAATAACGGCGAACATCAGAAGAATATGAAGAGCCTGAGTAACGTTCACTTCAATGGCTATATTCATTTCACTCATAATGGCTCATTAAATTCTATTCAACGGCCATTATTGCCATCAACTATAAAAGCCAGAAGCATTCAATTCTTCACCTACTGAAACTCTGCACATTTAATTAGCAATTTAAGCATTTATTGTTTCACTCATTCAGATAATATCTTTAGATATTTAAATCTTCAGTGTTTATACATTTTCTCTTTTAGAGAGTTCATTATTGATTATCAATCTTTGTAAGAATCTCAAATTATTGGGACTTTGATTGAGACATTTGACTACAACTTGTAAGGGGAATAAGTTCTAGTAAGAGAATTACTTGAGAGTTATAGAGTGTGTAATCATCTTCTGAGTTAGTGAAATCCCAAAGTGCCTGGAGACTGGATGTAGGTCAAGGATTTAGATCAAACCAGTATAAATCGATCTCTTGTGTCTAATCTTCCTTTTTCCCTCTTTGTTATACTCTATTTTGTTAGTCAGTTTTAGGGGTTTTCAAAGAAAATTTTAGATCACCCAATTCACCTCCCTCCCTCTTGGTGATATTCCATCTTTCAACTATAATTCTTTGGATCATAACTTTCCAAAGATAATGAGTTTAGGACTGAAACTTGTTGAATATAAATCTAGATTCAAGAAGAGTTTCAACGACATCAAGATCATGGTTAGTGGTGGTTATTTTGCATTTTTCTTAGAAGATATTGGACACTTGTCGTATTGGATAAATTCGAGAAATAATAACGCATAAATCAAGACAACGACAACAAAAGCCACAATAAAACCCAAACACGCAAATTAAGGCAACAACAACAAAACCCAAACATGAAAACTAAGACATTAACACCGACAATCAACATATATGATACTTTCCCCAAAACTGTGCCCTTATTGCTCTCACATATACCAAGACACACACTCATGCACAGTGACACATGTCACCCATGCATGCTTCCACACACACACACACATGTACAATGACACTTGGCACCCATGCACACAGACACATGTCACCACACAAACATCACACTTAAACAATCAGATTCTCACTCTTTCTTCACGCACGCGCACACACAAATCTAATCCACAACTCTCTCCCTCTCATTCTATGGTAATTCCTCCCTCTCCCATAATCATATTTTTCCTCTTATCCTTTTCACAATTCAACCGTGTTCCCTCCCCCTTCTCCAAACCAACCTCATCTCTTCTCAACTCCAACCTTCCTTGTCCAAACCATGATCATCTCCTCTCACTCAACTTGAAGAATCGTTTAGGAAGATCAAGGAAAAGAGAAGAGAAAGTGACCACAAGCACAAGATCAAGAACTTGTGGTAAGATTTTAAACTTTCTCTTGTAATTTTTAGAATTCTTTGCAAGAATCCTTGATTTGGCTGAACCAAAATCTGGGAAAATAAAGGGATTTTTGAAAATTTGATGTCACGAAAGCGTTCCCCACAAAAAATGGTGTGAGAGTAAAGGGTGAATGAATTTTGAAAAGTATTTTGAAGCATAAAATCACAAGCTTTTCAAAAATGTGAAAACTGCCAGTTTTGGAAATCTGGAGTCAGCTAGCTTGCATGTGTGGTTTGACTGAGTAAATAGGTTCTAAAAATTATGAAATTTTCCAGAAAGATATTAAAATCGTATAGATTTAAAATGGTGGGTATTTTATAATTTTAGGATATATACACAAAGAGTTATGATTTTAACAATATAACCTAAGTTTTTGGAAAATAAAACTAGGCAAGAACCCCGTACAAAGGCGTTTAACTGGGTAAATGAACCCAGAAAGTTATGAAATTTTTCAGATAGAATGAGGATACATAGAGCTTTAATTTGATATGTGATTTGCTATTTTTGAAGCTCTGTGTCACAAGATATTGATTTTTAAAGTTAAGTGACAATTTTGGAAAATTTTCTGGACAGTGGCCACATTTTTGAAATCTGAGAATAAATGGCGTATGATAAAATTCGGAAACTTTCCAGAATTACAGAGGATGTGCAGGGATTTAAATTGATATAAAATGGGTAATTTTTGGAGCTCTATACAATAAGTTAATGATTTTTTTTACATGAATATTGAAAACTGAATTTCAACTAGACAGTAAGCAAACAATTAAAATATGGGAATGATATGATGTGCTATGACATTTGGACTTATTTTTATATGAAATTAGACATATAAGGGAGCATGTGGGTTTTGATTGCACATAGTTTTGATTTTTGTGCAATTTATTATAAATTTTTGAAGTCTCTTGAATTTCAAGACAGTCAAGCTTAAAGACTGAAAATGATAAGTTTCGGTACTTAAGTTATACGCTAATATAATAAGGGAGAAAAAGGGGATAAACATGATAAATAATACCCTTATATCATGTTTGAATGTTGGTACTAAGTATTGGTTATCATCCCAAATTATAGGAATTCTCGGGAGCACACGCACCACAAAAACATTTGGCCAATAATATGTCTTCTTATGTGCTAACGGAAATCAAAACCTGGTAGGTTCTGAATTTATATTTTCCTTGAGTAGAGGAATTCTAAACCTAGTAGGTTCTACATTTATCTTTCCTAGCACTATGGAATTTGGGGCTTATAGGGTCCTGCGCTTACTTTTCCTAGCATTGTGGAATTCAGGACTTGTTAGGTCTTACGTTTTTGGATAGGTAAATTTATTTTCATATATTATGTACACTATGCATAGGATTAACGTGTTACTCTGAGATTCATTCATGAATCTCATATTTGAATAAAGCCACAGGAAATGGAACTGGTAAGAAGGGGAAGTCGGTGCTATAGGCGGAAATGGGAGAAAGTGAACTCGGAGGAAGAGTTTTTTTTTTTATTAAAAAGAATGGTATATATATTTTTGATATTTTGGGATGATGTATAAGGAGTTTTAATTTTTAATTTTATTTTTTGGATGAATATAAATTAAATATCCCTGAGGGGTTAAGTTTTAAATTATCACCAAGTTACATTTTGTTTAAAATTATCAGCTACTCATTCGTTTAAACTATGTCCCCACACTCTTTTGTGTAGTAACTCTGATGTATCTTGGGAGATATAAAGGTGTGTTACAAAATTTGGAGGAGGAACCAATGGTTGGGCTTCCTCAGTTGACTGTGAAGAACTGGGACTCACAGAGCCTAATGCAACTAGGGTTGTCTAATTTGCAATTGCTTCTTGAGACTTGATTTCATATATGGACTTGTGAGGAACTATGCTCTGAAATGCAGTATAGA
Organism: Acacia acuminata; assembly: GCA_019022655.1. Taxonomy (NCBI): domain Eukaryota; kingdom Viridiplantae; phylum Streptophyta; class Magnoliopsida; order Fabales; family Fabaceae; genus Acacia; species Acacia acuminata. The sequence goes on along the minus strand of JAFJYI010000039.1, from coordinate 3,992,572 downwards.
GGCTAGCCATAAACAGTTTGGCTTAAAGATCAGCCTCACGAAGAGGTACCTCCTTCTCTTTGCCTTTCCCAGAAGGTACTGGCATTGAAGAGGGTTGAGTCTCAAAAGGCTCCTAAATCACTACACCTTTAGCTTTTAGATGATATTTGGAGGTTTGAACCTTAGAACGATACTTTGGTCTCTTCATTCTTTCCATTAAAGAAGTTCACAACCAAAAATTTTGACAAGGAAGAGAGAAATAAAACTTCTTGTTTTTAAGGCTTCGAAGTTGAGAATGGGAATGAGTGTGGGAGAGAAAGGGGCTGATTATAATATGTGTGATATGGAGGGGAAGTGGCATTAATGGGGAGACGAAAGGTTTGAAGAAGTTAATCGAACAATTACTGCTCGATGGTTAAGAATTGGGAGTGGAACTGCCTATTATACCTTGCAAGCTTTAAGGAAAAGAAGCATAGTGATACTATTGCCTCTGGTATTGTTGGTCGAATTCCGTTGTGGCAAGTGAACCAGTCGAACAAGTAATAAAGAGTAAGTAAAGTTATCCTCCCACAGAGATTGTTGATACTGAAAATGATTCCAGTTTCCAATAACAGTTATGTGAGTGAAGTTATAGTTTGTTTTGTTTGGTTTCGCTTTTGCTAATGACAAAAAATAAATGAGTGATTGGAAGTCAAAGGAAGATATCAGTTTAAAAGCAGGATGAGTTCAGATTTCATCCTAAGTCGCATTATTCCCCCAGTTTGCATACAATGCATTGCTATAGCAATTATGCTGTACAACTTCCGCAATGCTACACCATAACCACCTTTCACAATGGTATTCAATTAAGCCACCACTATCCTATACAGAAGCGTCATCATTTTGTAAATACAGTCCTCACTCTACTTCTCTCATATTCCTATGGCAATTTCAAGTTTAGTCTATCTGTTTAAACCTAGGTGTTCTGGTTATGAGTGGTAAACCCATTCTTGGCGTCCACAATTTAGGTCAAGCCACTCATGGGCTCGCCCAGCAAACACTGTCTAATAGAAGTCTAATCATGACTCCCTTACAGGAAGCCAAGGCCGCTAATCTAACCCATTAGCATCTCTAACCGACTATAGATTAACTTATTATTAAACAAACTGAATATATTAAATTAAGAACCTAGCAAAATTGGGTTCATTCTACAACTTAGAAATTCATCCTCACTTAGCCAATGAAATTTTAGTTCATGACTGATGCAGAAAACATAAAACAAAGTAGCACAGAATAGCCCAGGGAAATAGAATAAAAGAAAGAAATAAAGAAACTTGTCGGAAAGGTTGACGGCATAAGAGGTGTCTTGTCATGCAATATCTCTACATCTTCTATGATACATCTTGCTCCAGGGAAGAGTTGGGTCTCATCTGTAGCTTTCTCGATCGGTATTCTCTCGTCTTTCAGTGTGAGTCTAGTCGGATTGGAATTGTGCTAACTGCTTGACTCTCACGACTTCGACGACTCTTTTGGTTTAGCCTCGCTTTCCTCTTATAATTAGGTCTTCTCGAGCCATACGTCCAGTGAGCTGGGCCTTCCAAACCTATTAGGTCAAAATCCCTAGATTCGGTTGATTGATCTTATTTTAATACTGCGAATTCTTCAAATCTTGCTCTCAATTCTCCGAATCTTCAAGATTCAGCTTCAGTAAATTCAACCACCGTTTAATGTTAGTCTCGATGACCTATCTTAATTTCATGAAAACTCACGAGGAAAGGTTAGAGTAATGTAGTGCATAACTTCGTATCACTTAGGATGCTACAGCATAGTGGTCACATTGTATTGCTTGCACAGATGTGAGCACACCCTATGCTAAGCACTATATCAACTTTGTTATACGCTTTCATGGTAAACCATAAAGTAGTCATTTTCTTATGTACATGAGCAAGATGATGATATGGATTCAACATTTTGTGGAATCTATCCTCTATCTCCCTATGTGCATAAATTCTTAAACATTCCATTAGATAACACACAAGTAAGTTCAGATTCAGTATTCTAAACAGTCAAAACACATAGGAAAAACATGACATAAATATGACTCATCAAGTATGTTCACTATAGAAATTAATTTTTCAAATGTTGATTCAACTTCATGGGTATTGGATACCGGTTGTGGTTCTTACATCTATAATTCATTGTAGGTACTACATAATCCTAGGAAGTTGAAAAGAGACAGTGAATCTCTGCGTAGGGAATGGAGCAAGAGTTGCTGCAAAATTGCTTACGGGTTTTCTTTACGTTTGAAAAATTGTCTTTTGTTACTTCTATTTTTTGAAACATTATTTCCATTTTCTATTTAGAACAATCTGATTTTAATTTTATAATAAAGAATGGCAAGTTTTCTATCAGTATGAATGATATTGTTTATGCTTGCGCGTCTCGAGCAAATGAATTTATGTTTTAGATTTAGAATTGAATAGCGAACTTCTTAACATTCACGTTAGGAAACCAAGATTAGGTAAGCAACCTTTTCTTTAGCGCTGTAGGTCCACACATAAATGAGACAGGATTATTTGTGCTCCACCATGATAGTTATCTAGGTTCCATGGATTTTGAATCTTATGGACCTTGTGAATCTTGTTTTCTTGGTAAGATGACAAAGACCAAGTTTAAGAAGCCTGTGAGTCATAAAGTCAATAAGTTGTTGGAATTATTCATTCGAATGTTTGTGTGCCCATGTCTACTTAGGCTAGAGGAGGATACTCCTACTTCATCACCTTTACTGATGAAGTCGAGATTCGGATACGTGTATCTTATGAGACACAAATCTAAAGCCTTTGAAAAGTTCAAACAATTTAGGAATGAAGTAGAGAAACAACTTAGCAAGACGATTAAGACACTTCAATTTGATCAAGGTGCCGAATTTCGAGTCAGGAGTTTCAGGATTATCTAAGAGAGAATGGGATTCTCTCAAAGTTGACGGCTCCATACACACCACATCAAAATGGCGTGTCTGAAAGGAGAAACCAAACTTTACTTGACATGGTATAGTCAATGATGAGCAGTACGAAGCTCCCAAAATCGTTTTGGGGATTGGCCCTCAATACAGCATTAAACCTGCTTAATTGAGTTCCGTCGAAATCTATTCAAACTACTCCGTATGAGATATGGAGGAGCCGGAAACCTAACTTGAGTTACGTTAAGGTGTGGGCTGTGTAGCTTATATCAAGACCATAGCACTGGATAAATTGGAGGCTAGGAGCACTTTGTGCTATTTTGTAGGCTATCCCAAGGAAACTATGAGATACTACTTTTACTACCCTAAGGACTAAAAAGCGTTTGTATCCAAGAATGTTACCTTTCTTAAGGAGGATCTACTCTCTCAAGTAGATAGTGGGAGTAAGGTAGAACTTGAAGAAATTCAAAAACTACAGAAATAGATAATAGATCCTGGGTTTATTGATCAGGAGATGCCTCAAGTAGTGTGTTAGTGACTTTGAGGTGTTTCCTAACAATCAAGCAACACTCTCATTAGGTTGAAATACAAAATTTAGTTACTCATGAGAACCCGTAACTCTTTATGGTACTCATGAGTTATTACTAGATGGATTTGGAATAATTATCATAGTATAGTTGTAACTCTTTACGACTTATAACCCGTAACTCTTATGGGTTCTCATAAGTTATAACCAGGTGCTTAAAGGAGCTTATTGATGAAATACAATATTGAATACTGAAGACGATATCATTAAAGCCCTCATCAAACCCAAATAAGATTTCCCCATAATATTTTGTTAATCATTGCGGAACCCGTAACTCTTTACGGTCCTCATAAGTTGTGCCTTTTTTTCCAAAAAGCTACACAAAAATTAGCTGCCAAAATCAGACACCAAAACCCCTTTAAGAATGATTCCTTCCAAGAATCCCAATCTTTATCCAATCTATATTGGATCTTATCTGATCTTTATTGGATCTCTATCCAATCTTTATTGGATATTGTTTTGGATAATTCATAATTATCTTTTATCACCTAAGACCCTATTGAGCCTTCTAACACATTTGGGCCTTTTGGTGGAAAAGCTAATTTCCCACTAAGGGCTCAAATATAGTGCAATTTTGCTATTGGGCTGGATGCATTTCTAAGTTGTTGAATGAACATAGTTTGCTAAGTTTTAATTAAACAAATTTAGTTTGTTCAATTGTGATTTAACATCTTGTCTGTTAGTTGGCCACTAAGAGGCTAGATCAGTGGCCTCAGCTTACTGGAAGGGAGTCGAGGTTAGACCTTTGTTGAACAGTGTGTGCTGGGCGAGCTTGTGTAAGACTCGATCTAAACTGTAGGTTACAGGAATGGGTCTACCTCATATAGCCAATACACTTAGGTTAAAATGATACTCTAAACTGGAAAATCACTATAGGAATATGGGAGAAGTAGAGCGAGGGGTGTACTTACAGGATGAGGACGCTTCTGTATAAGTTAATGGTGGGTACCCTAAATAACATTCCAAAAGGCATTTTGTTATAGCATTGTGGAAGCTGTGCAACAAAATGTTGTAGCAATGTGTCACATGCAATTTAGGGGATTGATGCGACTTAGGATGAAACCCAAACTTTGCCTATCTTTAATCTGATATCTCTTAACCGACTTCCGATCATTTATTTGCTCCTATTTTCCATAAGTAATAGAAAAACAAACAACAACTCTATTCTCATCACACGACTTTGACAAGGAAACCGGCTTCATAATTGGTATTTACAGTCCTTTGTAGGACGATAACTCTACTTACTATTTATTATTTGTTCGACTGGTTTGCTTGCCAAAGAGGATTTTGACCAATACCAACTTTAGGGTCAACAATTCTATTTTCTATACAGATGCTTCCGGGATCGGTTTCTCACATTTAGCCTACACAACTTTTCATTCTAAACTCATCAGAAGCATCAAACTAACAAAATTACATTCCTTTCCTAATATTCAAGTCTGACCAAAATTAGGACAGCATGACAACTTAGGAAACCTCAAGATATTCGGCTTAAATCAAAGCTCTTACATACCTATACTCGATTCTATAGTTGGTATTTGATTTTGGGAGAACCTCTACCTTGTAGACGGTGCTAAAATCCTCTAATCAAGAATCTGAAACCATAGAAATATTGCTTTTACCGAGAGGAACAACATTAGAGAAGGCCTCGGGAGCTTGAAACACCAAATCGGGGTGAAATCGGCTCTAGAGTACTTTCTCTCTCCTCTCTTTCTTCAACCTAAATCTTACTATCTATTTTCATCCTCCTCCTCTCTTTCTTCTTATGCCAAGCCGAAATGATCGTATAGAGAGAGGAAATAGGGAAAGTCAATATGCTTGTTAAGCAAGCCAAGCAAAAAGAGGTGATGTGGCGGTTTGACAATTTGGGAGAGTGAAGGGTGAGGTGTATGAGCTTGGAGAGCAAGCTAGATATGCTTGGAGGAAATGTTAGAGGTGAGTTGGTGCCCTTTATGGGTCCACACCCTACTAACTTCATTTGACCATTTTACCCCTATACAAAACTCATTTTTGCACAAGAGTCATATTGGCAAAATTTTAAACCAACTTTGAAAATTAATATATTTATATACATATGTCCACTTGTGGTGATTCTAAAGGCTATGTGACCATTAGTAAGTCTATTTTTAGATAAAAATTCTTCCTAGGGTCAAACGCATGTAATCTATTCCAGAGTCACCAATCATAACACACTAGTCCAGAAAACATTCATGATTTAACCCTATGTGTTATGATTGTTTTGCATGGTAAAACTGAGCTTGAATGTATTTGATATGAGGAAATATGTTAGAAGTCATGCACAAAAGGAATAGAGGATAGATGAAGTAAGTTGTTGCATTTAAGTACTATCCCACATATAGGTAGAAGAAAAGGGTGCATTTCAATGTATTCTAAAATCGAATGACAAGGCTGACATGATGCTACAACATAGTGGATATTTACTCTAAATTAGCATCACAATGCTATCCCAATGCTATAGCATTATAAGTAATAACTTGTTCTATACTGGGTTACGTTGATCCTTTCTTGAGAATATTTTTGGAAACAAATGCATGTACTTGGGCCAAACATTTAGACGGCTGTTGATTTAATAGAGACAAAAATAAAGAACGCGGAAAATAAAATGGAAGATCTACAGAATCCCACGAATTAAAGAAAGAATCAATCAACCGAACCTAAGGAGTTGGGCCTAATAGAATTGGAAAGCCCAGCTTCACTCGACATATGACGCGAAGGACTTGACTATAAGAGAAAAGATAGCTAGAACTAAAAAGGAGAGGCAAGAATCAAAAGTGAAAATAAAGCACAACACGACTCAAGTCGAGAGAAGAGGATTCATTAAGAGAGCTGCAGAAAGGCTGGATTGCAATAGAAGTTAGACGGAGCTTAAGAAGATGTAGAGGCATTGAGTGATAGACGTCTACTGTGCCGTCAAGCACTCTGGTGAATTTCTCTATTTTAAATTTTCTTTTTATTTTCCATGGATCAGTTTTCTATAATTTCAATTTTGTTTCCCTTGTTAGTTATGAACTTAAAAGTGGAATATCACCTAAAAGAAGAGTGAATTGGGTGATTTCAAATTCTTTTACAAATAAACTGATGAACACAGGAAACAAAGATAGAGCAAAGAGTAAACAGAATATAAACACAGAGGAATTATATTGGTTTGGTCCAAATTCTTGTAGGTCCCCAAACATTCTGGGTTTTTCACTAGCTCCCAACCATGATTACACACTGCACTTAAGGTAATCCTCTTACATTAGGATTCACTCCCCCTTACAAGTTGTAATTAGTACGTCCACACGCAAGGTCCCTATACCTTGAGATTAAATAGATAATCAATCAAAGATTATAATCTCTCATAGAGTAGATATATATAATCACTAAAGTACAAAAATATCCAAAGATATTAAGAATATTGAATGAAACAGTAGATTGTAATAAATTCAATTGAGCGAAGTTGTTTTGGTGGTTGGCGAATTCAATGTTTCTGGTATTTATATCAGCTACCATTAATGAGCATTGAAGAAGCTTTTAACATAGCTACTGAACTCTTCAACTGTTCGATTAGATACAATTGGCTTCCGTTAGACACAGTCAAATGTTGCTTGATTTGGTAACTTTTGGATCATCGTCAACAATCTACAGTTACAGTTGACTTTGGAAACGATATTATAGTCTTTAGCCAAAATGGATACGTCTCATAGGAATCATTTGGTCTACTCTAATTTTTAATCTGTGTGTGTGCTCTGTTTTTTGCAAAAATATTTAATGCTTTGACACATGTTGCTTTTTGGCCATTTACTGCTAAAACATTCGTTAATAATCTAAAACTCACTCAAAAGATGGTTAGTAATAATGTAAGTAAGACTGAGTAGTATTTAAATAGAAACTAATGATTAACCAAAATATTCAAATTTATGATTACTGTTACAGTAAAGAACATTCAAGTGGCTCATGAATACCATTTATGCTCAAGTAAGGTTTCAAATGCTCTTCAGAAACTCCTAACATTAGCCTTGCTCGAGTAAGGTTTAGTGACTGCTCGAGTATTGTATCTGAGTAAGACCTAGAGGATGCTCGAGTAAGGTCTCAACAAACACACAGTAGAAGCTTCATAACACATATACTTGAGTATGCAAGTGGCCATGCTCGAGTACAGTTTCCATAGTGCTCAAATATCACCTGAGCTTCACTGAAAAATATACCAAGTGAAGACATTAGCAAGCCTATGCTCGAGTACAGTTTTCCTCAAGCTCAAGTATCATACTCAAGTAAGAGTAAAACAGTACTCGAGTAAGCTTTAACAATGAGCAAATATAAGTTTAAGAGAATCATGCTTGAGTACAACATTACCTCTGCTCGAATACGATGCTCGAGTATGACTTACTTTGTGCTCGAGTGTGATGTTTGATACATAGCCACTCTTCATATCAGCATATGTGCTCGAGTGTCATTTTATCAGTACTCAAATACGCTGCAAATCTTGCTCGAGTGAGGTTCTTCAAAGTTCAACACATAGAGCTTTTACTGCCAGCATGCTTGAGTACTCACTTATGTACTTGAGTACTATGCTTGAGTATCTTTGACATACTGCTCAAGTAAAGTCCTAAGAACACTTTAACATAGACATTAGCTTGAGCATGCTCGAGTAGGCTTATCAGCATGCTCAAGTAGACTCTTGACTTGGGAAATTTTCACAGATTCAAAACCTTATACATCTTCAAGTCTTGTTATCATCAAAACTCATAAACTGAGAACTAACATTCTCCCCCCTTTTGATGATGACAACAACACTTCTTAAATTTTGTAATAGGTTTGAAAATGTTTTGAGATCAGAAAGAAAGAATATGAAATGCAATATAGTTCAGTAAAATAGAGGAAGCACAATTGAACTCAATTTGATTGCATTTGATATAATGTCAGTACATAATAGTTGTAGAATTCATAAGACAATACATAATTAGCAAATATAACATAACTAAAACATAAGCAGAGTCTCACAATGTTTCAAATCTCACTACTCTCCCCTTCGTCATCAGTTAAAAAGGAGGGAGGAGGAGGATCAGATGGCACAGATGGAGAGGGATCATAGGGAATAGAGGAAGGATCAACCAATGGTTAAGAGACCAAAAAAATAGGTGAAAAGCATGCTCAAATATCTCTCTTGACTTTACCAAATTGCCCTTGCATTCATTTCCTTTTATCATGTGTTTTGCTATCCAATTCTGGATTTTTCTTGTCTCTTCCCTTCTTCACTGACCTTGCCTCTTGTTTTGACACAAAAATGAGCTTGATTAAGTGTCCATTTGGTTCAGATTTAGGTCCCTCCTTTGACCTTCTCTTATTAGCCAGTATGTCTAGGCTTTGTGACCTTTTTCCATGTACCTTTATTGCTTATGTGATATTTTCTTTGTCCTTGCTCCTTGATATTCGAAATTTGAAGCTTGTGTAGGAAGGATTTTGATCTTCAAAATGCTTAAAATAAGGGGTGCTTGGGTGTCCCCCACAAAGTCAACTTATTTCCCCTTGATGACACTTGGCACCTTAGGGTTTAATTGATTGAATTTTGTATTTAAACATGTGTCAAATGTGTTTTCTTCCTTCTCTATATTACTAGATTCACCCTTCTTCAAGAAGCTTTGTGCCTTTTTAAAGATCTTGGGACACATGTGCATTTAGGTCAACATGTAGTCAACTTATAATGTAAGCATGACATGTTTAAATCCTAAAGTCAAAGGGATTTTTATTACATGAACTTCTTATCTTGTCATATGTCTTTGATCATGAAAATTCTTCTTGTCCCTTTCTCTTCTTCATTGGATCGAAATATAAACCTCCTTTTGTCTTCATGATTGGTCTTCAAAATATGTCAAACTATCTTCTATTCCTTGTTTGACACTTGGCAAAATCATGTGTTTACTTTAGAAGTTTGAAAACCTTCTTGACAACTTTTGTCATTTAACTAAATTTTCATGAAACAATTCCTCATCCTCCTCTTTTACTTTTTGGCCAAAAAGAGTCACTATCCTTGTGATTTTCATATTGTTTCATGTGCCATTTTAATGTAGTCACATATGTTACCTTTGTTAACCAATATGTTCTTAAAATAAAATTTAAAAAAAAAACAAGTGTCATTTACCAAATATTTCCTGAAAATTTATATATTTAACTAACATTGCATTACAAAATGTGCTGGTAACATATGTTACCTTATAGAACATATTGGTTAACAAACGTAACATATGTGGTGTAGATAGGAGAGGAGTGGTGACAATTGAAAATGGAAAGAGCACTAAAAATAGTCTAGAGAAGAAAGATGATTGTGGAGTTCCATATCTACAAGGTAGGACAAATATTTAAAATCCATACATCAATTTTAAGGAATAATTTGACGGTACAAACTTCTTTGGTTGCTGTCACTATTGGTTGTCAAAAAAATCACAAACCCAAAGGAAATGTTTAAAATATTGGACAATGTGGTGAAAGAGAAGTAGTTGCAGAATGCATTAAGAAAGATTAAACCAAGCAACATAGACCATAAATGATGATATTTTAATTTCTCTTTTTCACAATAGTACTTCAAATGCGTTTGGCACTTAGATAGCATCTCAATTGAAAGTTGGTGTGTTGGACCTTTGCAAAGCTTGGTTAGGAAATGATAGTATTTCAGCAGCGACCATTTGTGTTCATGTGGTAAGCCGAAAATGTCTCCTCCCTCCATTTGTTTTAATATACTCTTTTTATGTGTGTCTCCATGTTCAGAATTCATTGTCCTAAAGAAAAGAAATTACAAATGGCTAGAAAATCTTATTAAGGGTTTATCCGCCTTATTTTAAACATTTGGATATTATATTACATTTCACTCCAAAAATATTCTAAACAATATACTCCTTTCGTATTTAAAAAAAGTCACACAATAAAAAATAAAGGTAAAAACACCCACAAATGGATGTTGCTTGCTTGTATAGTTAGTTTCTCAACAAGAAAACTCTTATCTGGGTCAGTTACATAAATCATAAGATACCATATTAAGACCAATTATAATATAAGATGATAGAGTTTTTTTAAAATTAAAAAAAAAAACACCAAATCTATACGATGTAGGGTAAAAGAAAGAAGAAGAAACATTAATCACAAAATTTAAATAAAGAAGGGAAAATAAGGAAAGTCAAAGAAGATTGCAAAAAGGCACAAAAGAAGAGAAAGTTTAAGGGAAATAAATATGACATTAGAAATCCATTTAAATATTAAATAGTTTATACGTAACTAAAATAACACATTTCGCTTGAATAATTTAAATAATGCAAACCTATTAAGCAACTTACATTGCTCAAAATTCCATTAAGTTATACAGTTAAGTCCAATTACGCAAAGAAGACAGGCATATCAATTAAAACGTTAAAGTAAATGTTTGATCCTCTAAATTAACGACAAGTTTCAGTTTGGTCTCTTAAGTTTAAAAAAATACGCTTTTAATCCTTTAAATGTAATAAATTATTTAATATGTTCAAATTTTAATTCTTTAATATCATCATTTTTTTTATTTTAAAATTTGGGTATGATTTATCAACATTTAACTGCAGAATCACTATTAAATAAAACTAAAGATATTAAAATAAATGATTAAAATTGTACTTTCACTCCCTACGGTCCTTTTTATAAGCAATTTTCTCTATCTTGGGGTTAGTCGTTTTTATAAGCAACTTTCTCCTTGTGTCTCAAAATTTAAACTATTTTTTTCTTTTCTATCCCTATTAAATATATGTATTTATATTAATTACCTCCATCCACCACTAATTCTCTTTCATTTAGATATTTTTTACACATTTAATTTTATGCCTAAATCATATTTGTTACTCATTATATCCTCATACTGCAAAATTTGGAAGAAACAAATATTTTTGAATATACATTGCTTTTAACTAATCTTAAAAGCTATAATAATCAATAGCTTATAAAGATTAAAACTAAAATACTAAAGTAAAACTTGATGCAAACTTAAAGGACCTAACCTATAGTTTAAGCCAAAATAAAATGAAGAATGGTCAATTAGTATGAGTGAATGAGTATTGAATAATCACATAAATAGAATAAGATTTATAAATAATAATTATAAATATTGTTAATTATTAGACATTATATAACTTTAAATTATAATTATTGTGAATAATGAATAAATAGTAACAAATTTAACTAATTAAATATTCTTGAAAAGAAAATAAATATGAAAGTAGAAGTTTAATTAAATGGCTCAAATAATTTATAGTTAACAACTGAATCAAAAAATAAATATGATACATGGAAAAAAAAAAATTAATATTACCGGATGAAGGCTTAATAGAATGAAAATGAATAATCACATAATAAATAAAAATAAAATTGTTCAAATAATAATCAAACATAAATATTATTATTTTTTAAATAATAGATAATTCTCAGTGACATAATTATAATTAATAATTCAATAGCAAATTAATGAATTGAACATTAAACTTGACAAATAAAGTCAAACCCTCATCACAATGTAAGATTTGGAAGAAGGAGAAGAATCATCCAACGCAAATTTAAAGAAAGAGAGAAGAAAACAAGAAAAGTCAAGAAAATATCAAGAAAAAAGAATGAATGTTTATGGAAAACAAATATAACAATAGAAGTCTATTTAAATTGTAAAACAACTCATTTAGGTCAAATAATTTAAATAGCACAAATATATGTTACGAAAAATCACTCAAAATCCCGTTTAGGTACAAAGTTAAGTCCACGCAAAAAGACAAAAAAAAAAAAACAATTGCTATAATAATAATCATGATTAAATATGAAAGAGGAGCCCAAAAAAACAATAAGGAAAGCAAAGAAATATCACGACAAACAAAAAAAAGGAAACTTTAAGGAAAATAAATATGAAAGTAGAAGTAAAATAATTATAGTTACATATAAAAATAATTCATAAATTTATTCATTATTAGATTAAAAATACTATAATAAATAATAAACAAATAGTACAAATAAATAAATAAAAGACAATGAATGGAATCGTTCAAAAAAAAAACTCATAATAGTGAAAGAAGGAAAAGAGGAAGAACTAATACTCAAATACAATGGAAAGAGCAGAGAAAACAAGTAATGCCAACAACAAAAAACATAATAAATAGTACATCCTTTCACTGGGCCACATATCCGATGGGCCCAATATATGGGTCCATAACAATAATAAAAAAAACAAAACAAAAATAATAAATAGATAAATGAATAATAAATAGATAGATAAATTTGATTAAAACAAACAAATTAAGGGATAAAAACTAATTTTTAATATAAAAAAAAAAATTGATTAAAACAAACAAATTAAGGGATAAAAACTAATTTCACTGATTAATTATTAACGTAACAAAAAAAAAAAGTCAAACATGATAAAATAGCACATCTAAATCGACTAAAATAATTTAAATAAGCACAAACATTCCTTATAAATCAAAGAGAAGGAAAAGAGAGGGAATAATAATAAGAATCAAATACAAATCAAATAAGAGAGAAGAGAAAATAAGATATAGCCCGTTTACCTCAAATAATTTACATAATACAAAATATTCAGCAACTCCATGTTGGTTATGATTAGTTTTAATGATGTCTTATGTAGCTACCAGAGCAAAAAACTTGTATACTACATCTATCTTCTACTTAGGTTAATCCTTATATATTAATGTAGATATGAAGTTTAAACAATGAAGAATGATCAAGAGAGGAGATTGAAGAAAGAAGAACTTGTTAAATATCATGAGAATATCAATATTCAAGTTTCTGTGATCAAATGGAAGTTGGAACGGTTTAATTTGGAGTTAAAATAAGGTTCCTGAAGTCATTCTCGAGTATGGCAATGTAATTCCAAGAATGGTACTGTTCATGTGAAAAATTGCAAGTCATTCTCGAGACTCAGACATCAATTCTCGAGAATGGTATTGGATTCTCGAGAATCAGACATCAATTCTCGAGAATGGTCATGTTCTTTAGCTTACTCTGTTCAGCTCTATTTCTGGCGACCTCTGGTAATTCGATGATATCTCCCAAACCAGATATCGGATTAAGATGAAACTAGTGGTATATGAAACTAGACTTCCAATGCGTCATTTTGACATAAAATTAAATTCCAAAGGAGGTCAGATGAAGGAGCTATGAATTTTATAAAATGACAGTGAAATCAACATCACAGTCCAGACCAACCTTCGGTATTTTGAGTGTATCTAACAAACGACAAATCCAAATGAGCTGAAACCAATGCCATTTGAAACTAGACTCACATACCTTTCCAAAAATATCAAGATCACAAAAAAAACAGATCAATTGAAGGATATATGATGTTTTGAAGTTAACAGTCAGTTTAGAATGCTGCAAAAAACTCTGGTCAAGAACAACCTCCATTCATCTGATGATAACAGACGAACTACAATGAGTTTGGAGCTGATTCTTCTTGCATGGAAGAAGGCTTTAAAGAGTTCAAGTATTTGAATCATAATTAACTCACTTGCATCTCCATGTGTAATTGATTCTCAAGAATGAATCAAGGATTCTTGAGAATGGTATGTGACAGAATCAACATCGCAGGCTTCTCTGAATGACTCTTCTTCGCCTACATCAGTTCTCATCTGATATGATTCTCGAGAATGAGTAAGGGATTCTCGAGAATGGTACTCGAGAATATGTAATTCAATCCTCGAGAACGATTTGATAGACTCACAACGGTATGCTTCTCTGATGTGATTCTTGAGAATGTGTAAGTTAATTCTCGAGAATGCGCGGTAAAAATTCGATGATCTTATTATTCTCCCTTTGTTAATTCTCAAGAATGGAAACATGATTCTTGAGAATACACGGTCCAATACTTAAATGCTATTATTCACAAGTATTGCGTCTTTGATCTGAGGACATGATTCTCGAGCATGAATGAACTGATTCTCGAGAATGATTAACCATTGATGATTTAATGTGCTTTGGACTTCAATAGTTCTTGAGAATGTCATGATCAATTCTCGAGAATATATATCTTCATTTGAAATCTTCGTTCCCATAAACTGCAAATCTTTGATTACAACTTGGGTGTTTCATATTATTGATTTATACTTCATCTAACAAAGTTTAATCAGTTTGCTAGTACTTTTTAGATATGATTAACATGTTTTAATCATCAAACTTCCATAAAGCAAAAATGTGTCAGACGCATTAAATGACGAAGCAGAGATGTAGCACGAAATTGGAAATTAAGCTTCGAACAACCGTAAAGCATTCCGGCTATTTCAAATAACATTCTACCTCGAGTCTCAATGGACAAATCGAACAAAGAATGTCAATGGAGTATATTGACCAACGTCAGAAGATTACGAAGAGACAGAGCAACGGATATATTTATTACTCTCAACGGCTCTTTAATCTCTCTTCAACGGTCATATTCTAAACTGGAAGAATAGCTCAACACTCAAATACTTGCAACGTTCGAAACACAAATACCTATAAATTGCGAAGTCTTCAAACCGGAAGGAGTGACGATTAACGAACAATCAACAAAGACATAATTTCCTTCTCAGTAAAAATGCCTTTTGACGTTTATCTCATTTTCTCTCTACTTTCTCAATGATCATATAATTTATTAGAGAGTGAGATTATTTGTAGTGCACTTCAGTGTTCATCTCATCACTTTTGAGATAGAAGATTATTTGTAATCATTCATTACAAAGACTGTATCCTTACAGTGGGTAAGGGGGAGTATCTCAGTAAGAGATTTGTAAAGGTTGCACAAGTGCCCGGCTAAACTTTTGGGATTGTAATGGTTCTCTAGCACTTGATTAAAGCTTGAGGGAGATAGTGGATTGAAATCTCAAGAGGAGCCGGGGGACTGGATGTAGGTCATCGTGGATTGGGCCGAACCAGTATAAATCATAGTTTGAATATTCTCTTCCCTAAACTCTTATATTTCCAGCGTATATGTTTGAATGACTGACTATTTCCTTATAAAGTATTTTTTTCATACGAACTGATTTCAGTAAGTTGCGAAAAGATTTTCAAAGTTTCTAAAGTTTTAACGGACACCCAATTCACCCCCTCTTGGGTGATAGCCAGGTCTAACATTTGGTATCAGAGTGGCTCTTGTTTAAAGGACTTAACAGTCTCAAGAGTTGTCAATGGCTGACTTTGGGTGTTGTTCGTTTTCAGAATGTTTAGATTATACTGTTCCATTGTTTTTCAAAGATATTGATTTTTGGTTTTGGAAAGCTAGAATGACTAGTTTTATCAAAGCAACTGATTTTGATATGTGGAATGTTTTTATAAATGTCTTTGATTTCAAACCGAGAAAGGATTGGACAGAAAAAGAAAAGAAAATATTTTCGTTGAACATTAAAGCAATGAAAATTTTATACAATGCTTTAACCGAAAATGATTTTGAGAAAATCAAATTTTGCTCTAATGCTAAATATATATGGGATACTCTTGATTCTATATATGCTTCTAACAAATTTGTTGAAGTTGAAAGTGTTGACAGTTCATATGAAACGATAAGCTACATATCCATTGATGAACAATTGAAGGTGGAGAATGAAGAAGGTGAGATCAGAAAATGCTTCCATGATTCAGTCAACATAGAAGAACAAGAAGAAGATGATTCCCAAGAAGAGGTCATCATACACGATTGTGATGAATCAATATCTAGAGCTCAAGATGTTGTTATGGTAAAAAGTTCCAATTCTTCTTGTGTATCTAAAAAAATGATTTTGAAAGTTTGCCTACAATTGTTTTTCAAATGATCATTGATTCTAGTTTGAAAAGCAAAAATGTTTTCAATAATAATGCTCGAAAGTTTATTGGGAAGAAAGAATATTCAAATGAGATTTAATTGAATTTTCACTCTGACAACTGACACAATACTTGCATAAAATCTCGTAATTCACATCATCATATAGTTTGCAATTATTGTGGTAAATTTGGTTATATTTCTCACACATGTTATATTAGGAGAAATTTTAATGTGGGAAATAAATTTATTTGGGTTCCAAAAGGACAAGTAAAGTCCAATACTAACATACAAGGACTCAAGTATAAGTGGGTACCAAAATGTCTATTCAGTGCCTTGTGTGTGCAAATTGATCCTAAAAAGAATGGACATAAGGGCACAGAGAAGAAGAAAAGTCCAAGAGTTTCTCATGTACCTAAAAGGAGATTGACATCCATTAGGAGAACTCGTGGAGAATTCATTGCTACAACCTTATCCTCAAATCAGAAGAAGCAATGGATACAAGCAAGAGGAGTATGTTCCACACCTCACGAATGGACTACCATAGAGTACCATTTAATTATCTTGAGGAGAATCTCTCAAATATCAAACAGAAGACTATTGAAGTCTATATCCTCTGAGAGAGCTTTGCAGATACCCACGGGAAAACAAATGAAGAATCAGTGGGTAAGCAAAGCCAATCCTCCAAGTACTTAAGATAAAGGTATACAATGGTAAAACCTCTTATGCTATTATCTGTACTATTTATTGAGGTTTTATATGGTGGAACCGCAGGAATAAGTATTGCAAGCTATTTTGAAATTCAGTTTTCACATCCCTTAAAAATCCACTTAATAAGTTTATAAAGGGATTGCATTGTTCAATAGTTGAATTCTTTATGCATTCATGAAGATTTGAAAAGAAAGTATTTTTGTCATGCATAAAGTCGTGTTTAATTCACTGTGCTTAGTTGTTATAAATTGATTATATTCTTAAGAGCATGGGATCTTGTTCCTACACGCTAACAATGATTGGATCTAAGCAAGGTTGGATACTAAGAGAGAAAAAGACTTATACGGTTTTGTAGGATCAAAAAAAGCTTCTCAAGTGAGCAACTACATAGAGAAATATTTCGACTCTTGAGGAAGCTGAAGAAGCAATGCTTGATGTTGATGGTGAACGTCAAAAAAGGAGACATCTACATCATCTACCTTAATCAAGCAAGCCTCTCTACAAGGACAAGAGGAATTACGGTGATATTTAACCTTACCCTATATTGTGCTATATGAAATTTATATTTGGGTAATGAATACTTGCCTATTAATGCATTCCATTAGCAATCAATCATTTATAGCTTTCAAATGTTTTTCAGATTGCTAAATGGACCATAATGAATTTGTGCATAATTTTCTGAGTTTATATTTTTTGTGAAATGCACAATTCTAAAATTTGTTTTTGATGTCAATTCACTCTGCCTTGTGAAAATGCATACAAAAGTTTTGAAAAATATTCATACTTTGATTGCATTCAAATAGTGTTTCAAAATTGGAAGTTAATATCTTTGAATGTCATATATGCTTCAAATTTGTCCAATTGAGTTTTTCCTATTGATCTTTAGAATTCAATGTGTTGCTTGAACTCGTTAGTTTCATTCTCGAACTAGTTGGACCTCATGTCTAACAAGTTGATCATATATGAGTTTCAAGCCTATCTTCAAGAAAAGAATTCAATTTTGTGAAATTGTTATGCTTAAAGCATAAATTCTTAGTTGGCCAAGTTAGTCCAAGCTTTATGAATATTCATTAATGCATTGAATCCTAATGCATTAACCATTAATGGAATAACTTACTAGGATGATATTTTGGAACTCTAGTCATTTGGACTAATGAGTATATGCTTTATTATCCATGATCCTAGTAGTCTCTTTGTTACTCAAATTCATCAGCATTTGTCTTCATCCAAATTTTGAGTAACAATATCTGTATATTCATATTCTTGCCTTGACTATTCATATATTTCTAGATTCAATTCTAGAGGCAAGATTATCTCATAATCAACAGCAAAGTCATTATGCGTAAACATTTATATTCTACTTAGTCTTTTTGGCTAATTCATTTCCCTTATGACTTTTGCTTTTAGGAAAATTCTTCAACATATTAACTTCAATGTTCAATATGTTCTCCAAAAATTGAAGCACTCGACATGTTCCTTAACAAACTGACTTCCATCATATTTATCGTGTGCATTGATCTCTAAACATATTCTCAAAAATGAGTTTTCATATCTTCAAAATCTCAATTTCATAATCCATTATTATTTATTTGTTGACCTGTATGTTCAATGTCATGAATCAATTGGATACCATTATTGCTAATTGTGATATTCTCCTTGCTCAAATACAATATGTTTCAATCATGTAAGAGCAAGCTTAAGAGTTGCTATGTCTAATCTTATGTGGACCCAAGAAGCATAGGGTACCAAAGGGAATATATTTTTGTTTTGCAGAATGCTCGCTCACTCGTCCCGGAAATAGAGGCTACAGTATGATAATTCTCAAGAATGATTTTATCATTCTCGAGAATTGATGTATCAGCTTCCATGCAATTTCTAAGCATTCTCGAGAATTGACAATGAATTCTCAAGAAATATCGGGATTGGATAAGTTTTTGTAAGAGTCATAAGCATTCACTGTTCAAAATTAAATCATCATTCTCAAGAATTACTAAGGAACTCTCGAGAATTGTCAAGACAAGCCCCTCTAAATGAAGGTTCTCGAGAATCATCAAGGGATTCTCGAGAATTGACGAAGAATAGAGTCTATTTAGAATTCATTTTGACATAAAATTATCGAGAATTACTTCAGGACTCTCGAGAATTGGCGAGAAAGAAAGTAATCCAAAGTCTCGCATTCTCGAGAATCATATGGCATTCTCGAGAATTTGGGAAATCTGAAGCTGAATTTTTTCGTATTAACATATGGCATTCTCGAGAATTCACAATAATGCTCGAGAATTGTCAGGAATTCTCAACATCGTAGCTATGTTTTCAATGACATTTTCAAGAATTACTTTTAATTCTCAAGAATGGTTGGATCTCAAACACTGGGCTTCAAATAACATTCTTGAGAATCAACATATAACTATCGAGAAGTGTCGAGCATGACTCTTTTAATTAAATTGCCTCGTATTATGAGATCTTGTTTTGCGTGCGTTCATTCATTTCGATCTATTCTTTTTGCAGCTCTTTTTCCATCTTGTCCCATGCGTGCTTGGTTTTGATGCAATTAAAAGCAATTGAAGCAAAAAGTAATGACGGGCTGCTTCTTTTATTGAATGCGTCATTTATTTATTGTGTGCAATGCCTGATTCTTTGAATGTATTGTTTGCACCATTATTTACCAAAGGCGTATCATCTTTTTTTTTCTTTCCAAGATTTTCCCCCTACTATTCTTGAATTTACTTGAAATACATTGGTCATCAGATATCGCCATTCAATGACAAATTTCAAAAGCATCTTTTGAATTCACTTCACTTTATCTTCAATTAATTTACAATTGGTGTCAGGCTTCTTTAAATAAAAATGCATCGGTGTTTACTGATTTGTATCTTCATGCATTCATTAAGGGGAGCTTCACTTTCACAAGTGTTTGATATCTTAAAAGCTCATCTCCTCTATTTGAAAAAAAAAAACCTTTTTAAGCATACTCATCTGCATTCACTATATTTTATTAGTTTTGATGATGAGTTAATATCATATTTTCCTTTCATTATCTTAATTTGAAAATATCATATAGAAAGGAATATTTTGATATCTTATTGCACTAATAATTATCTCTTGTAAGAAAGCTATACAATTGTGGTAGGAGAATTCATTGTGCAAGAACTTTTCTTAACGTACTACAAGGAGAAACTATTATATTGAGGAAAGATGTTTGACGCTCAATCACACTGAAGTTGAGATATGCTCTACAGAAGAGGTCTATGAAGGAAAGGCATAGGATGGAAGCTGAAGTACTGATCATACTCATTCATATGAGAAACAACTCAAGAAGCCAGTACTTTCATCCTATTGACATCATACAAGATATTCATGATCCTTCTATTGAGCCCCTTCAAAAATTCTCATACAACAAGGAAGAAAGCCTACCACTACTTCATCTCAGGCCACGGGGATTCAACCGAAGTGCATTCAGCAAGCAAATGGACTTTTCAGATCGCTCATCAATTGCAGAATCTACATGAACATTTCTAATCTCTCTCTTTTTATATTTAGTAGAAATTCTGCACATGTTTGGTATCTATATGCTTTAAATGTGAAAGATTTCTTGAAAACCTCTCCAAATTATTTCAAATTTGTTTTCATAAAAACATTCCAAATTGCATCATATTTAGAATGAAAAACACTTTCAATCGAGGAGAGAAAATCAATTTCTTGACTCTTTCCAATCTGGTATATTTGTCTCTCTAAGCATTTCTTCTTTACATCAACTTTTTGCTAATGACAAATAAGGGGGAGAGAACGGCAAGAAAAAATATGTTACATTTAATATATCTTCATATTCATGCATTTTTTTCTTAAAGTATTTGTCATCATCAAAAAGGGGGAGAATGTTGGTTATGATTAGTTTTGATGATGTCTTATGTAGTCGCGAGCAAAAAACTTGTATACTATATCTATCTTCTACTTAGATTAATCCTTATATATTAATGTAGATATGAAGTTTAAACAATGAAGAATGATCAAGAGAGGAGATTGAAGAAAGAAGAACTTGTTAAATATAATGAGAATATCAATATTCAACTTTCTATGATCAAATGGAAGTTAGAACGGTTTAATTTGGAGTTACAATAAGCTTCCTGAAGTCATTCTCGAGTATGGCAATGTAATTCCGAGAATGGTACTGTTCATGTGAAAAATTGCAAGTCATTCTCGAGAATCAGACATCAATTCTCGAGAATGGTATTGGATTCTCAAGAATCGACATCAATTCTCGAGAATGGTCATGTTCTTCACTTACTCTGTTCAGCTGTTTTAAAGCGACCTGGTAACTTCGATGATATCTCCCAAACCAGAGATCGGATTAAGGTGAAACTAGTGGCATATGAAACTAGACTTCCAATGCGTCATTTTGACATAAAATTAAAGTCCAAAGAAGGTCAGATGAAGGATCTATGAACTTTATAAAATGACAGTGAAATCAACGTCACAGTCTAGACCAAAGACTATATCCTTACAATGGGTAAGGGGAGTATCTCGGTAAGAGATTTGTAAAGGCTACACAAGTGCCCGGCTAAACTTGTGGGATTGTAATGGTTCTCTAGCACCCGATTAAAGCTTGAGGGAGATAGTGGATTGAAATCTCAGGAGGAGCCTAGGGACTGGATTAGGTCATCGTGGATTGGGCCGAACCAGTATAAATTATAGTTTGAATATTCCCTTCCCTAAACTCTTATATTTCCAAAGATATATGTTTGAATGACTGACTATTTTCTTATAAAGTATTTTTGTCATACGAACTAATTTCATAAGTTGCGAAAAGATTTTCAAAGTTCCTAAAGTTTTAACGGCCACCCAATTCACCCACCTCTTGGGTGATAGCCAAGTCTAACACTCCAAGCAGCACAAGAAATAGAATAAATAATTAAAAATCATAAATATCTACAAATTGCAACAAATAATAGCATGACAATATTAAATTAAATTGAAGGTGGAGCTAAATCACCAAGAGGGGGTGAATTGGGGATTTTAAAACTTTTTTCGTTTTGCTCGTTTTTGTACAGCAAAACAGAGGTGAGCAGAAGAGGAAGAGAAGAATAGCTAGACACAAAGATTTATACTGGTTCGGTCTAACTCCTTGACCTACGTCCAATCCCCAGACACTCTGGGATTTCCACTATGTCAATTCGATTACACACTCGTACTCAAGAGAAATTCTCTCTCTAGAATTTACTCCCCCTTACAAGTTGTAATCAATGAACCCAATCACTAAGTCCCCTTGACTTGTGATTCTTTACAATAAATGATTTGCAGATAAAACTCTCTCTAAGAGTGAGTGATGATAAACACTGAAGCTTATAATGTCAAAAGACAAATTACAAGTGAAAAACCGAAAGGTAGTTGAGTAGACTTGAATGCTTGTGCGTTTTTAGATGTGCTAGTCATTTAAGAGACTTGAATGCAGTCCTATTTATACTCGAGAGATCATTAAATGACCATTGCTATCCCAATAAATCTGTTGGAGAAGTTCACCAAGATTAGCAAATGGTTTAGGCATCTTCTCTCTCCAATCTTCACTTAACCCAAATGGCTAGATGATCGAGTTGACTCTCTCGTGAATTTGTCCGTTGGAATAGCAGTTGCTTGTTGTAGAAATCATTCTTTAATGCTTTGCAACCGTGTGCGAGTGGGATTAAGCAAAAGTATGCAAGTTTCGGTTTCAAAGATTTAATGTTCCGACATCACCTTTTGCTTTTGCTTTTAACCTTCAATAATCATTCTTTAAGTAGATCAAACTCACTAAAAAGATGGTTAAACATAGCAGGGAATAGTAGAGAATAATCCTGGAAGATATTATGATCAAAGACTAAGGATTCACAAATTCGTCTGATTTGATTTTCAAACTTAGCGCTCAATACTCGAGTGTGTTCATCAACACTCGAGTGTGTCACTGTGCACTTAAGTCAATACTTGAGTATTCATTCTGATACTTGAGATTCTTCTTCCAGAGAGAATCATCGAGTTTTGACTTTGGACCTTATCATTGAAGTAAGGTCAATACTCGAGTGTCCAAGTCAATACTCGAGTTTTGAACTTTTGGTATGAAAATAAGTTTAAGTTCAAAACCTCAATACTTGAGTATTGACTCCAATACTTGAGTGTTCAGATCATTGACAAAGAGCAAAGCTCTCGGTATGCCCAACACTCGAAGTTTCCAACTCAATACTCGAGTATTCATTTATTTTGAAAAACTTTGTGAAGTCTTTCCCAAGTCAATACTTGAGTTTTGAAATGAATACTTGAGTGTTCAAATTGTTGTCAAAGATGAAAGCTCTCTGTAACTCCAATACTCGAGTTTTCAAATCAATACTCGAGTGTGCATTTGATTTAGAAAAGCTTTGTGAAATCTTTGCCAAGCCAACACCTGAGTATTGAAGTGAATACTTGAGTATTCAATATATGTATAAAACTTGTAGATTTTCTCGAGTGTCAAAACAATACAATACTTCGAGTGTGCAAAACCAATACTTGAGTATTCTAGGTGCTTGAAAACTTTGATAAATTGATGACAATGCAATACTTGAGTTTTCAAATGAATACTTGAGTATTCATAAACACATGTCAAATATGAAAGCTTTGTGAAAGACCAATACTCGAGTGTGTAAAACCAAAACTCGAGTGTCCATAAGATGAACAACTTGATATCTCTCCAATCGTATGGCCAATACTTGAGTATTCAATGGAATACTTGAGTTTGACTCGGGTTGAAAAACTTGGAGTGCTCTCTGTAAGTCCAATACTCGAGTGTTTTGTCCAACACTTGAGTATTGCTTTGTGTAATGATTTTAAAGCAACTCTCTGTCACGTCAATACTCGAGTTTTGAAACCGATACTCTAGTGTGGCTTTGACAGTAAGTTTTCCAACTTGCCAAAGACCAATTTAAATGAATGTTTACAATTGTTAATTATCATCAAAACACATAGAGAACTAACATTCTAGCCCTTTTTGATGATGACAACACTTGTAAACCAAACTTCCAAGATTTGTGAGAGTTTGCATCATTTTCAAGTTGAGTGCAATTGAGTTTCAAGAATTCTGACAGAAGTGACATTTTGAAATACAAGTGAGCACAAAATATCATTCATGAATCAGAGATGAGCAGCAGAAGAAAGATAAAATTCTTAAAGCATTTCATAGCAGAATATCAGTGTGCATAATTACAAAATGGCCAAAAACACAAAAAGCTTAAACATGAAAACTACTCATGGAAACTACTCTAAGTTCTTCAAAGCTCTCTCAAATCTCAAATCCTACTTAGAAGTCTCTCCCCCTTTGTCATCTTCAAAGGTGGATGGAGCTGAGATGGTGGGGTCAGATATAGGATCAATAAGAGGAGTGGGAGGAGGTGAGTGGGGCAGAACCTGAGTGGATGGAGTGAGATGAAGAATCTCGGTGGAAGGAGTAGTCTTGAGAATTTCAGTGGAGGGGGTAGTGTGGAGAATCTCAATGGAGGGAGTAAGGCCAGGCATGGGGGAAGAGAGAGTGGGAGTGGATGGCTCAGGAGATGAAGTATGAATATGAGGGCTAGTGAAGGCGAATGAAGGTGAGGAAGAAGAAGGCGCAGGATCAGGCTTGGGTTGAGAAGATCCAGGACCACTTGTAAATCCAAAGGGAGAAGAGGAACCAATGCCAATATGCTTGAAAAGCTGGTCAACCTTATCACGTGTAGCAATTGAGGTGACCAAGGTGGTAGATAGTCCGGCGTCTCGATCATAGAGATGATCTCGAAATCTCATCTTGCTTCTTTTCGGAATGGTCCTTAGCTTATTCAACTGATCCTTCATTGCTTCCTGTGCATTTATCATCTCATCATGACCACTCCTCACATCGCACCAACTTCCCTAGTTCAAATTGAAGTCCGATATGCAAAGAAGCAATAGCAAGATCCACAATGGTTTTAATTCGGATTCAAGATCGATGGCGAGATGGCCGAGAGAGAGGAGTAGACGAGCTTCCCGTCCTCGTGATTGAGAGGCTCTTGGCCGAGATCTTGAAGGAGCCCGAGATTGACCGAGCCTTCTCGCCTCAAAGTTAACCTTCATAAGGTTGAATTGACTCTTGCCAAAGACTCGGTGGATACTTCATGCTCTCGAGGGCCAACATACCAAATCTTGTGATAAAATAGGATAACGATACGAATGAAGGAAATGGTATGTGGGAAGGTCACTCGGAAGCAAATTTGAAACGAATCATCTCCCCGGAAAATCCAGCGTCAATGTTTAACGGATGTCTTTGTCGAACAAACGCAAGAAGAACCTATAATCTCTTGAGGAGAAGTGTGAGAAACTTCCTCCCTTTTGAACAAAGTTCCGGGAATAGATATACCAAAGAACCCTATTGATAGGTGACATTGATCCGGGTTTGAAGGAAAGGGTATGCCTTTGATCTTCAGGAAATTCCTTATTTGGGACAAGGGTGGTAAAGATCTCTTCATTGCTATAGGTTGGAGTGAAAATAGGAGGGGGATTTTCAACCTTCAGAATGTTGTTGAGGATTGAAGCAGATAGGATGAATTTGATTCCTCTAACACTAGTGGTTACTCTTTCCTCAACTAATTCACCATCGAATTGAGAATGTTATCGATTGCATATTGAAGTAAAACAATCTCACCAAATGAGGATTATAAGGGGAGGCAATAGATGTGAAGGAATTGTAAGGTGCAAGCCAAGGAGATAGATCCACATTACATTCTTGGAGGAGGTTCTCCAAATTTACTGCAACGACGGTACGTAAAACCCTTGTGTGAATAAGCATCTTTGAATTGAACATTTTGATTTGGAGGGAGAGGAATGGAATCCAATCGTAAAATCACTTGAGCCGAGAGATGATTGTGGATATCGGTGATTGCATTCTTTACAACAGAGGAACCTCTTCTTCTTGTTTAGGTCCTCGTGTGGATTCGTCGCTTGTGGAATGAGGCTCTTTTTGTTCTGGCCTTTGTTGGTTTAGGAGTTACAGGTTCCTTTTCCTTCCCTTTTTTCTTAGGTTCAGGTTCCTTTCTTTTCTTGGTAGGTTGTTCCGAAGACTTCTTCTTCTGAGGAGCAGGTTCCTTGACAGATGCTTCAAATGAAACCCCCTTTTTGGATTCCTTCTTCTTCTTCGAGGGAGACTCTTCATCGAGATTTCTCCTTGGACACCTCGATTGATTTATCAATGCCATAGCGAAGACGAGTGGACCGAGTCTTTTCCCCGACGGACGATCGAAGGACGAGGAGATGAAGTTTCACCTCGTTGACGAGGAGGAGGAGGAGGAGGAGACCAGATCTCGTCCCTTCTTTGTTGGAATCTGAGGAAGCAACATCTTGGGATTTTGATTTCGAGGCCATTGGAGAGATTAGAAAGAAGGATTTGGGTGAAGATTTTGAGAATCAGAGAGTGGGAGAGAGAACGGCTAGGGCAAACTTGAGTATCAGAGCGAGTATTGAAGAACATGAATAGGGTTTGTATATATAGGCGAACCAATACTCGAGTGTTGGAAGGAATACTCGAGTTTTCAACTCACACACTCGAGTATTTTACTTACACACTTGAGTATTGAGGAACAAATGCTAACCTGGACTTCAAAAGTGTAAGGTGAACTTTTGACTTTCTTCGACCAATACTCGAGTTTTGAACTTACACACTCGAGTATTCTATTTCTTCAACACTTGATTGTCTTCTGTCTGGTGGATACTCGAGTCTTGACTCTCATACTCGAGTGTTGAGCTTCTTTATCATTAGGTTGCTCTCTGACTTGTGGATACTCGAGTTTTCAACTTATACACT
Source organism: Acacia acuminata (assembly GCA_019022655.1). Taxonomy (NCBI): domain Eukaryota; kingdom Viridiplantae; phylum Streptophyta; class Magnoliopsida; order Fabales; family Fabaceae; genus Acacia; species Acacia acuminata. The sequence goes on along the minus strand of JAFJYI010000039.1, from coordinate 3,965,766 downwards.
CGAGTATTCATCGTCTCCAAAATTTGATGGTATTCTCTAACTTCTCCATACTCGAGTTTTCACTTCTACACTCGAGTATTCACCTCTCGTCAGCATTTACTAAAATTTTAAACATCCTGCAAAAGACATGTCTACATACTCTGATGCTTAAGTTAGTTTCTATCATTCATCAAAACCAGAACTAACATTATGAAATACTTACAATTCATTGGGATTTACCATTCCCAATTCTCTTCTTATGAAATTAAATTGTTCTTTGGCCAATGGTTTGGTGAAGATATCGCAAGTTGAAGATGAGTTGGGATGAACATGACTTTCACATCTCTCTTCTGAACATGATCCCTTATGAAATGATGCCTTACATCAATATGTTTGGTCCGAGTATGTTGAACTGGATTCTTGGCCAAACTTATTGTGCTTGTGTTGTCGCATAGTATTGGGATCTCCTTTAGGTTGATTCCCAAATCTGATATTTGCTACTTGAGCCACAAAACTTGTGCACAATAGCTTGAGGCGGCTACATATTCAGCTTCAGTGGAGGACACAGCCACACTTGTTTGTTTCTTGCTGAACCATGATACAAGTAAACCACCAAGGAATTCACATTGGCCACTTGTGCTCTTCCTATTAGTCTTGTACCCAGCATGGTCTGAATCTGAATATGCTACCAAATGTTCAGGTTGACCTTTGGGAAACCACAATCCAAGTGTCTTTGTGTCAGCAAGATATCTAAATATCCTCTTAACTTGCTCAGCATGTGAGTCCTTAGGAGCAAATTGAAATCTTGCACACATTCCAACACTGAATTGGATATCTGGGCGACTTGCGGTTAGATAGAGTAATGATCCAATCATTCCTCTATATTTTGTGATGTTGAAGTCCGTGCCTTCTTCATCAGCATCTAATGAAGCAGTTGAGCTCATACGAGTATCAACTCCGTTACAATGATCCATCCCAAACTTCTTCAGAAGATCATTGAGATACTTGGTCTGAGATATAAAGATTCCATCCTTCTTTTGCTTGATTTGCAGACCAAGGAAATAGTTGAGCTCTCCCATCATGGACATCTCAAATTCTCCCTGCATGTTCTTAGCAAACTCTTCACACAAGACATCATTAGAAGCACCAAATATAATATCATCAACATATATTTGGACAATTAAGATTTCGTTAAGCTTATTACTCTTTATGAAGAGAGTTGTGTCTGCTTTTCCTCTAATAAAACCTTGATCAAGAAGGAATTTGCTTAGTCGCTCATACCAAGCTCTAGGAGCTTGTTTAAGACCATATAGGGCCTTCTTGAGATGATACACATGATCTGGATGATGGACATTTTCAAAACCAGGAGGTTGTTCTACATAAACTTCCTCTTGAATAAAACCATTCAGGAAAGCACTTTTCACATCCATTTGATAGAGTTTAAAGTTTTTCACACAGTAAAGGCAAGAAGAACTCTTATGGCTTCCAATCTTGCCACTGGAGCATAAGTTTCTTCGTAATCAATTCCTTCTTCTTGATTATAGCCTTTGGCAACCAATCTTGCCTTGTTACTTCTACAATGATTGCGACTCATCTCATTTGTTTTTGAATACCCATTTAGTACCAATGACCGGATGGTCCTTAGGCCTGGGTACCAAGTCCCAAACTTGATTTCTATCAAATTGATGTAACTCCTCTTGCATTGCTATCACCCAATCATTGTCTGAAAGGGCTTCATCAATCTTTGAGGGTTCAATATGTGATATAAAAGCTGTAAAGGTTACTTCATTTATAGTGCTATTTCTGGTTCTTACTCCTTGATTAACATCACCTATAACTTGATCTAAAGGATGATTTCTAATAAATTTCCAAGCTCTAGGTTGAGTCTGATCAGGATTCTCAATATTGTTTTGAGGGTCAGTCTCAAAGACATTTTTAGGATTCTCAATAGAGGCAGGAGTAGTTTTCGAAAAGAATTGATTCTTGAAAACGTTTCCTTCATCATCCTCCATAGGTTTATCGATTTGGATTCACGAAAACAACATGCATAGACTCTTCAACAATACGAGTACGAGTATTAAAGACTCTATAAGCTTTACTTCTATTTGAATAACCCGTAAATATACCTTCATCTCGCTTTGGGATCAAACTTTCCCAAGTTATCCTTACCATTGTTATGGATGAAACACTTACATCCAAACACATGCAGATGAGCTAGATTGGGTTTTCTTCCTTTGTACAGCTCATAGGGAGTCTTGTCCAACTTCTTCCGAAGGTATGCCCGATTTGAGATGTAGCACGCGGTGCTCATTGCATCAGCCAAAACACTTGAGAAGTGTTGTTTTCATTCAAGATGGCCCTTGCCATCTCGGTGAGAACACGATTCTTTCTTTCCACAACACCGTTTTGTTGGGGAGTTCTTGGGGATGAGAAGTTGTGGTCTATTCCCATGTTATCACAAAACTCATCAAATGCATTGTTTTCGAATTCTCCTCCATGATCGCCTTGATTCTGAAATAGAGAATCCTTTTCTCGTTTTGGACCTTCTTGGCAAAAACAACAAACGATCAAATGTTTCATCTTTAGAGGATAAAAATATAGTCCATGCAAATCTTGAAAAATCATCAACTATGACCAAAGTATAAAGATTGCCTCCAAGGCTTTTCACTCTAGCTGGTCCAACTAGATCCATATGAAGCAATTGAAGAGGTCTATTAGTTGAAATCTCGTTTTGGATTTGAATGATGATTTGGTTTGTTTTCCTTTTTGACAAGCATCACAAAGCATGTTATTTTTAAAATGTAGTTTAGGAACACCAATCACCAGATCCTTTTTAAATAATCTATCAAGTTGAATCATATTGACATGAGCCAATCGCTTGTGCCAAAGCCAACTTTCATCCAAGTTACTGACAAAACATTTTTAAAAAACAGTACCATTACTAGAGAGACTAAGTGTATAACAATTGCCATCTCTAGGGGCTCTAAATAGAGCTTTTGGTTTTATGTTTTCTAAAGGGAGTATATCCTTACTCACAATCAAGCACTTCTCAGAATCGAAGATAACTAAGTTACCTTTATCAGTGCTTTGGCTTACACCGAGGAGATTGTGGCAAAGTCCTTCGACTAGGTAGACATCTTTGATTAGTGGTCCTTAATTGTTGCCAATTTCACCAACTCCGCAATCTTTCCAGATTGATCTCCACCAAAGGTCACCTTGCCACCATCCTTAGGCTTGATTGAGGCAAATTTGGATTGATCCCCAGTCATGTGCCTAGAGCATCCACCGTCAATGTACCATTTGTTGGATTTTGATGCTCTTAGGAAAACCCGCAAGACACAAAGAAATCGCCTTAGGTACCCATCTTTTCTTGGGTGCTTTGGGGTTAGTTTGTGTCTTAGGAATCTTGTAAGATCCCTTTGGCACCCATTGGTAATTTCCTATGGGTTTACTCTTTCTTTCCTTCTTATGAAAGCAGGAAGAAGTAGTATGACCCTTCCTGTTGCAGTAATTACAGTGTGCAAACAGGTTTGAAGAATGGACTGATTTTGTAAAATAGTTCATATAGGATTTTTCACCAAACTTCTTTCTTCCTTTCTTTTTATCAAAATTAGGTTTGTAACCAACTCCTGATCTCGTCATTTATAAATCTTTGTTGTTTCAAAATGACATTGAGCATTTCACTTCCTCTAGTGAATTTCTCAAGTGCCTTTGTAAGATATGAATTCTTTTTCTTCAGATCGACAATCTTCACAAGCAATATTTTCTGAAGATGAAAACTTTTCAACTTGAAATTCAAGAGTAAGATTTTTGTTTTTCAATTTGAAATATTTTTCAGCAAGTTTTTCAAATTCGGATTGCACAGCCATATACTCGGCAAATAACTCATCATAAGGTGGTTTGCAATCATATACCTCTTCGAAGTTGATACGTAGTTCCTCTTCTTCGGCAACTAAGCATACGTTTGCTTTTTCTTCCTCATCCTCATCATCTTCATCAAATGAACTATCTCCCCAAATACCAGAGACATATGCCTTCTTCTTGAATTTGTTGAATCTCTTCTTTTCTTTGTCTTTGTTCTTCAGATTGGGGCATTCTGATTTGATATGTCCAGGCTTCTCACACTCATAGCAAATGATTGGCTTCTTTGCCTCATAGCTGGAGCTACCCTTATGAAACTTCTTGAAACCTTGGTCCTTCTTGTAGAATTTTTTGAATCTCCGGACCATCATACCAATCTCCTCATCTTCGTCTGGATCTTCATCATCATCTGATTCCTTAGTTTCTTTGACAGCTTAAAGAGAAATTCCCTTATTTTTGCCATGGACTTCATCAAGTCCCTTTTTGAACTTGAGCTTGGCTTCATATTCTGAAAGGCTCCCGAAATGGGCTGCCACAGATGCCATAGAGTCTCCACGAGCTTCTTCAATGGCAGTGACTTTGGCTTCCCATTCCTTATTGAGTATGTTGAGAATTTTCCTCACTTGGACAAAGTTGCTCATACTCTTTGCCCAATGCAGCAAGTTGATTGATCGATGAGTGAATCTCACTGAAATCACCAATAGATTCTCCGACTTCATACGGAGGAGATCATATTCTCATTAGAGTGTTGACTCTATTTTGCTTAACTCCAACGGTTCCTTCATGAGCAATTTCCGGCGTCCCACATGGCTTTAGCAGAGGTTAAGTTGCAAATGCGGAAATATTCTTGTTGACTAAGAGCACTTTGCAGAAGGAGAACCACCTTGCTGTTGAGTGTGACATTTCTCCTGTCATCTTCATCATAATCTTCTTCTTCCTTTGGAACCCCGAGACCATTTTCCAGACAGTTGGAGCGTAGTCTCCTCGTTCAAAAACTCTCCGAAGACCAATGTTCTCCACCTTGAATTTGGCTTTCCGGAGAGTAATGTTCTCCACTGTTGATCGAAGCTCCATCGGTAGAATGCCTTCCATTGGATCCTTCTCGAGATGTTAAGGTCTTTAGAGAAGACCTTGCTTTGATACCAAATGAAGGTGGAGCTAAATCACCAAGAGGGGGTGAATTGGGGATTTTAAAAAATTTTTGTTTTGCTCGTTTTTGTACAAAGAAAACAAAGCAGGTGAGCGAAGAGGAAGAGAAGAATAGCTAGACACAAAGATTTATACTTGGTTTGGTCTAACTCCTTGACCTACGTCCAAATCCCGCACACTGGGATTTCCACTATGTCAATTCGATTACACACTCGTACTCAAGAGAAATTCTCTCTCTAGAATTTACTCCCCCTTACAAGTTGTAATCAATGAACCCAATCACTAAGTCCCCTTGACTTGTGATTCTTTACAATAAATGATTTGCGAGATAAAACTCTCTCTAAGAGTGAGTGATGATAAACACCGAAGCTTATAATGTCAAAAGACAGATTACAAGTGAAAACTGAAAGGTAGTTGAAAGACTTGAATGCTTGTGCGTTTTCAGATGAGCTAGCTGTTTAAGAGACTTGAATGCAGTCCTATTTATACTCAAAGATCATTAAATGACCGTTGCTATCCCAATAAATCTGTTGGAGAAGTTCAGCCAAGATTAGCAAATGGTTTAGGCATCTTCTCTCTCCAATCTTCACTTAACCCAGCTGGCTAGATGATCAGGTTTGACTCTCTCGTGAATTTGTCCGTTGGAATAGCAGTTGCTTGTTGTAGAAATCATTCTTTAATGCTTTGCAACCGTGTGCAGGTGGATTAAGCAAAAGTATGCAAGTTTCGGTTTCAAATTTAATGTTCGACATCACCTTTTGCTTTTGCTTTTAACCTTCAATAATCATTCTTTAAGCAGTCCAAACTCATTAAAAAGATGGTTAAACATAGCAGGGAATAGTAGAGAATAATCCTGGAAGATATTATGATCAAAGACTAAGGATTCACAAATTCGTCTGATTTGATTTTCAAACTTAGCGCTCAATACTCGAGTGTGTTCATCAACACTCGAGTGTGTCACTGTGCACTTAAGTAAATACTTGAATATTCATTCTGATACTTGAGTATTCTTCTTCCAGAGAGGAATCATCGAGTTTTGACTTTGGACCTTATCATTGAAGTAAGGTATTTTACTCGAGTGTCCAAGTCAATACTCGAGTTTTGAACTTTTGGTATGAAAATAAGTTTAAGTTCAAAACCTCAATACTTGAGTATTGACTCCAATACTTGAGTGTTCAGATCATTGACAAAGAGCTTGCTCTCGGTATGCCCAACACTCGAGTTTCCAACTCAATACTCGAGTATTCATTTATTTTGAAAAACTTTGTGAAGTCTTTCCCAAGTCAATACTTGAGTTTTGAAATGAATACTTGAGTGTTCAAATTGTTGTCAAAGATGAAAGCTCTCTGTAACTCCAATACTGAGTTTTCAAGTCAATACTCGAGTGTGCATTTGATTTAGAAAAGCTTTGTGAAATCTTTGCCAAGCCAACACCGAGTATTGAAGTGAATACTTGAGTATTCAATATATGTATAAAACTTGTAGACTTTCTGTCAGTCCAATACTCGAGTGTGCAAAACCAAAACTTGAGTATTCTAGGTGCTTGAAAACTTTGATAAATTGATAACAATGCAATACTTGAGTTTTCAAATGAATACTTGAGTATTCATAAACACATGTCAAATATGAAAGCTTTGTGAAAGACCAATACTCGAGTGTGTAAAACCAAAACTCGAGTGTCCATAAGATGAACAACTTGATATCTCTCTGTATGGCCAATACTTGAGTATTCAATGGAATACTTGAGTTTGACTCAGGGTTGAAAAACTTGAAGTGCTCTCTGTAAGTCCAATACTCGAGTGTTTTGTCCAACACTTGAGTATTGCTTTGTGTAATGATTTTAGAGCAACTCTCTGTCACGTCAATACTCGAGTTTCGAAACTGATACTCGAGTGTAGCTTTGACAGTAAGTTTTCCAACTTGCCAAAGACTAATTTAAATAAATGTTTACAATTGTTAATTATCATCAAAACACATAGAGAACTAACATAAATAACTTAAACAACAGAATCAAGCACCTTCAAATACTAATTAAGCAACTTCAAATACTCTATATGTTGGTTAATTTTGCCTATTACATGACTTTCATGCAAAGTTTCATGAGGTTGAAAACAAAAATTTGTTTACTCGATGCGGAAACCCGTAACACTTTACGGTCCTCATGAATTATTAACCTTAACTCATTACGCTAATTAGTTAATAATTATTAATCCGTAACTCTTACGGTACTCATGAGAATTCATAACAATTTATAATACTCATGAGTTTTAGGATTACTCATTAAAACAACTATTGGGCTTTAGGATAATTTGATGAAACGATTATTGGAGATTAGAATACCTTAGATCACTCGAAGACCTCAAGGTTGTTGATGTCCTCTAACGTTGATCCACACGGCTATCCCCGATTGCAATGAGAACTCCTTCTCTTGAAACCTCCCACTCCTTGGATGCTTGCTAGGCGAAGACAAGGTTGAGTTGTGGTTTCCTTGGGTTTTTATCTTTTCAAGAAGATGATGGTTTCTTAGGATCGGTTAAAGATAGGAGGAGCAAGATCATTGGAACCTTGCTTTTCTATGGATGGTGCCTTTTCTCTCTAAACCTTTGGTAAAGACCAAAATTTAGAGAGCATAAGGATCTTATTTTTCTCTCAGAAAAACGTGCAGGAAAAAGACACACCAAAAATCAGCACTTTATAAGAGTCTAACCCTAATTTAAGTGCTCACAAGAAAGGCCCAATCCAAGCTTGAATTGGACAATCCAAATCATAATGAATTGAATTCATATCTTGATTGATTGATTGAATTTAAGATGATGAATCACATTCATATCTTGATTGATTGTTTGAATCAATCATTTAAGATGATGGATTACATTTATTTCTTTTCTTCTTCAAAAAACGTCCATAAAAAGGGCACTTAAAAAATCACCACTTTATAAGAGTCTAACCCAAATTTAAGTGCTTACAAGAAAGGCCCAATCCAAACTTGATTTAGAAAATCCAAATCATAATGAATTAAATTCATATCTTGATTGAATAATAATTTAAGATGATGAATCACATTCATCTCTTAAACTAAAATTCAAAATCATTTCAATCAATCCTCATTATTATTTCTCCTATCTTCATCCAATCATCATTAGATCTTAATATATATATATATATATTAGATAATTCAGAATTATCTTTTATAACCTAACCTCTTAAATTTAAATTCAAATTTAAAATTCAAACTTAAATTCCAAATTCAACTTGGCCTAAGACCCCATTGGGTCTTCCAACACATTTGGGCCCTTTTGTGGAGAAACTGATTTCCCACTCGAGACACCATATATGACGCCATTTTCTCCTCATTAGGCTTGGAGTCCCACTCCAACCCAAGTACACATTTACTCTTGATAAAGCTCAATAACAATTATTGTCCCAAGTTTGCTAATTTTAAACAATTGGGAATAACCTTTTGTGTGTGACCCATTAGGCCCAATTAGTCACTGACATAAATAAACTTGGACCAATTAAAAACCCCTTTAACAGGCCCAATTTATTTAATGACCCCATAAGACACTAGCAATGCTTTGCGGCCCCAGAACTAATTGAGTTGATCAAGTGATCTACCTTTCACATTTGGATACCGTGCAGGCATCATCCCTCACATCGTCATTCACATTTAGTTGAGAGCAAAGATAGAGTATCATCTCTCTTAATTGACTAAATGTAGCTATTTCACGGAACCAGGAATCTTCTTATATTAACTCTGTAAGGGATCATGACTCTTCATGATCATTTGCTATGCGCACAGACTCTCAAGTTAATTAAAAGCTATCCAAGCTCTACCGGTCTTGTGAATGACTAATCCCTTGTAGGGGACTGTGAGTCCTCTCAGCATGTCCATCTATACTCATGCATTCGAGTTACACCCAAGAGTACACTGTTCTCCCCATTTTTAGGTGGATAGAGTTGTACGGTCAAAGTATAACCCTAGGACATAGTGTTCGATGACATCCTTAAGTCCAAGACGATCCGCACTACCAAACGATGAGAGACTTTACATATCCAATGATACTCTCTACAATGAATCTTTGTGGAGTCTCTCGGCGGGTCGGGTCAGTACTATCATTTCTCTAACAGATCTACCCACGACATCGCCTAAGGCATCTCCATACCCGCATTCCATGAGGTCCCTACCTTGTATCTCTATACAAGTAGACGATGTCGTACTAGTCTTATTGAGATCACCAATGCCCTTTCTTGGTGATTCAAGACTAGGAACAAGTTTTAAGCAATAGATATCCAGTGTTCTCGAGTCCTCATGATCATGATCTCTATCATTGATCCTCAAGAATAACACATGTTCTATTCCTAGGGCTTTTATCTTCAAAGACATATTTACCTTAAAATAAAGGCGAGACGTAAATATGATAAAGATAAAATATGCTCATTTATTAATAATGAAATACTATAACGTAGAAATGGTGTTGATCTGTCCTTACAGATTGTCTCTAGGACACCTAAATACTAACACTATAGTCCATTAAGTTATGGACAAAAAAGACAAGGATGAATTAGCATGATAATAAAAAGATTAAACAGAAACAAATGCGTAATAAATAGATAGATAAATATGATTAAAAAACAAATTTGACTGATTAATTATTAACGTAACAAAAAAATAAGTCAAACACAATAACATAGCACATCTAAATCAACTCAAATAATTTAAATAAGCACAAACATGTTAAACAGCTTAAATTACTCGAAAGTCCTCCACTAAATTATAAAGTTATCAAAAAACAAAAACGAGAAAAAATTAATATATTACTACAGGATGGTGAATTAGCATGGTGATAAGAGACACATGGAAAAAAAGGGTAGAAAAATAAAATAACTATCTTACATATAATGATACCAAAGTTATTAATCTCCCCCTCCTTCTCCTTCCTATATCTTGCTCTTTCCTCACCGTTGAGGGGAGGGAACCAAAAAACAAAAGCCCAATGGTTGTGATCCCAATTTATTTATGATTTTTTGGATCCGAACCGGCCGGTCCTGGTTTTATAACCATGAATGATAATTTATAAATATTACCAATTATTACATTATAAGTATTACAATAAATAAATGGAAGAGTAGCGATATTTTTCTATAGGTAATAATAATAATCATCAATTACAAATCAAATAAGAAGAGGAGAAAATAAGAAAAGCTAAAAAAAAAAAAAATAGGAAATATCATAGCAGAAGTCCATTTAAATATTTATTTTAAATATTAATATATACCCAAACCTTTTGAATTTATAAAATTATGGAAAAAAAGAGAGAACAATTAATATACCAAATGAGGAATAGTGAATTAGCAAAACTCAAATAGAAACAAAGGCAAACATGAAAAAGGTAGAAGAAAAAATTGACTAATTAAATAGAAGGAATTATTTGGAATCATATAAAATTATGGGGAAAAAGATAAAATAATTAATATAATATAATACCAAATGAAGAATAGGGAAATTAACAAAAATCAAATAGAAACAACTAAGAAGGGGGACATGAAAAAAGTAGAAGAAAAATTTAACTAATTATATAGAAAGAATAATTTGAAATCATCAAATACAAAATTCAAATACAAATAAAGTAGCACATCTAACTCAAATCTAGCAAAAAAATTAATAAATAATGAAACATATTAAGCAACTCCAAGTTGCAGAAGAAATAGAAGAAAATAATAATTGTCATCTAATAAAATAGTACATTTAAATTTAAATAGCATAAACACACGGCTATAGAAACAAGAGAAAACAAATAAAAATATAATGCTAAATAAGGAATGCTGAATTAGCATGAAAATTAAAACTAGAAAGAAATGAGAAGAGAGTGTGGAAAAAGTATAGAAAGTAAAATAATTATTAATTGTTACATATATTAATAATTCATAAATATTATTAATAAGTAAATAGTAACAAATAATGGATGGCAAAAAAAAGTAAAAGACAACAAATAGAATAGATTGAAAATCTCATCATTGAAAGAAAGGAGAGAACGAAAAGAGGAGGATGAATATTAAAAAAAAAAATGACAACAGAAATCCATTTAAATAATTTAAATATAAACACATATTAAGACTTAAACCACTCAAAAGTCCATAAGCCCAATAATACAAAAGAGAAAGCTACTAAAATAATACAAAATGAAGAAGAGTGAATTAGGAAGAAGCATAATTATGAATGGTTATAATAATAATAATTATAAATCATAAATAAATTATAGAAGAAGGGAAAAGGATCAGTTAACCATATGAAGCAGATTAAGGAGTTGGGGCTCCACCATAGAGCAACCAATGCAGTATCAGTTAAGTATTCAATGAAAAGCTGTTGTTTCTAGTCCCACTACAATTTTTTCTCGCAACCTTCAAAACTGGGACGCTAAATTGGGACTGAAAACGAAAGTTTTATTCAAGTGACAGATATATAGAGATACTGCATAAAGGGACTACAATTTGCAAATTTATAAAACAGCTTGAAAAATAAGGAAGCATAACATTTAAACTTGTAAAGAAAAATACCATATATTTTGGCAAACCAACATTTCATAGAAAAGAAAGGGGTGAAGAGATTATTTGTGCTACTTGTGGGTTTTTGTCAAATTGGAATTGGTAATGAAAAGCTGACAACTTAAATATAAATGTGTCTCATCTACCATCAAATTCATTCATCCAAGACAATCAGATAGAAATCTACTGCCTACAAAGGGCCTCTTATTTTAATAATATATTAGAAAGTAGTAGCCTAGCTAATAGATATAATAAGAGGAGATTACTCTATTAAACAAAAAAACAAATGGAGGGAGGAGACATTTTCGGCTTACCACATGAACACAAATGGTCGCTGCTAAAATACTATCATTTCCTAACCATGCTGAAATACTATCATTTCCTAACCAAGCTTTGCAGAAGTCCAACACACCAACTTTCAGTTAAGATGCTCATCTAAGTGCCAAACGCATTTGAAGTACTATTGTGAAAAAGAGAAATTAGAATATCATCATTTATGGTCTAAGGCAACTTTAATTTAATAGTGTATGTTGCTTGGTTTAATCTTGCTCAATGCCTTCTGCAATTACTTCTCTTTCACCGCATTGTCCAATATTCTAAGCATTTCCTTTGGGTTTGTGATTTTTTTTTGACAACCAATAGTGACTACAACCAAAGAAGTTTGCACCATCTAATTATTCCTGAAAAATTGATGCATTAAATATTTGTCCTACCTTGCAGGTATGGAACTCCACAATCATCTTTCTTACGGAGACTATTTTCAATGTTCTTTCCATTTTTAGTTGTCACCACTCCTCTCCTATCTCCCCAAGATCTTCAACTTAGATGAATTCACAAAGTTTGAAGCTACAAGTCAGCAGGCAGAAAAGTACATAATTTAGTTAGCATCTACACCAAGATATTTGTCATCATAATTCTGAATTTGTACAATCGTCAAATTATCTACACCAAGATATTTGTCATTATAATTTTGAATTTGTACAAAGCAAACAGAAGTAACACAAACCAAAATTACAGTTCAAATAATGTCTTCTTGATTTAAAATTACGCCTTCCTAACGAAAGAACAGTTTCATTTCCTCCTTAGCTTCATAAATAATAAAAACAAACATATTAGGACTTCGGAGATGGCCTCCAAGGAGAGAAGGAAAAGGGGGAAACCAAAATAAAAATCCAAATAGGATCTTTGAAGAATTTGAGAACATTAAAATAGGGGGGACTTGGTAAGAGGAATCGTACCTGAGTAATCGGGCTATTCACAAATGAGGATGGTGAAAGCAGGGCACACCAAGGCAGTTCTAAGACTTGAAGGTTGCAGATGGAAGGAAAATTAAAGGAAAAAAGTAAAAATCCCAAGAAAATCAAGTAGGATGAACAAGTTACAACATGGAGGATCACCAAAAACATGAATGCCTAGCCATTCAAATCATGTCACTCACCTCAAGTCAACTAGTACCATGGTAAAAGAGTTAATAGGGATGCAATGCAACCTTGATTCCCTCACTAGGTAAAGTGTTTACTCTCATCACTCAAGTGTTTGTAGGTTTGTATTTTCTCTCCATCCTACCTATTCTCACTACCATAGGCTTGACCATAGTCCACATCTCCACCTAAAAATCACTTATCAAGCATAAATCATGAGGACTTTTATTAGGATGTAATATTGGCTTAAGTGACAAATAAAACAGGGGAAATGGAAAGAATGGATAAGAAACAAAAGGGAAAGAATAGGAAGAGAGACAAATTGAATGGGTTGCAAATTGCAAAGGCCTCAAGAAATTTAACCTTGGAGCCAAGCATACAATCCAAGTCATCAATCACAAATAGAGAAACCAACCATTTGTAGACACAAAGCTTAGCAAGATTGCAAGACAGACACACCATGGGATATAAAGTGTATCACTCAGCTCACCTACATAGGGGTTCTTTTTCACTCAATTTTGCTCAGCTGTCCTACCATAGAGCAAGAATTAGAGTAGGAGCTGCACACTATAAATGAACTTCACGACATGAAGGCACAAATACCCCACTAGGCAAAGAATCATCATCAAATTGCATCCAATCTAAGCTAATTACCACTTAACTATCATAATCAAAGTAAGCAAGATCAAGTCTTTTCAAGCCTAGGCATATCAATAACATAGCATCACCTCAAACTAGCAACTTGCACCAGAAAAGTTCTTTTATTCCCTCAATTAAAGGGTTAAAGTAAATATTTGATCCTCTAAGTTAACGTCAAGTTTTAATTTGGTCCCTTCAATTTAAAAAATACGCTTTTAGTCCTTTAAATATAATAAATTGAAAAAATGCATACTCATCAGGAGTAATTATTTAATATGTTCAAATTTTAATTCTTTAATATCATTGTTTTTTATATTTTAATTAGGTATGATTTATCAACATTTAATTGCAGAATCACTATTTAAATTTGATGAGTCAATGTTTTCTATTAAATAAAACTAAAGATATTAAGAATAAATTATTAAAATTGTACTTTCGCTCCCTATGGTCCTATTTATAAACAATTTTCTCTCTTTTAGGGTTGGTCCTTTTTATAAGCAACTTTCTCCTTGTGTCTCAAAATTTAAACTACTTTTTCCTTTTCTACCCCTATTAAACATACATATTTATATTAATTACCTCCATCCACCACTAATCTCTTTCATTTACATATTTGTTACACATTCTCTTTCATATTTTATGCTCATACTCTATCATATTTATTATTCATTCTCTCCTCTATGCTCTTTTTATAAATAGGGGCATATTTGGAAGAAACATATATTTTTGACATAAACATTGCTTTTAACTAATCTTAACCTCCGAGTTCGTTTTGCATAGTTAGGATTAGAGTTGGTTATAAAGAGGAACTGAGGGAGTAAAACTTAAAACACTAAAGTGAAACTTGATGCAAACTTAAAGGACCTAACCTATAGTTTAAGCCAAAATGAAGAATGTTAAATTAGTATGAGTGAATGAGTATTGAATAATCACATAAATAGAATAGAGATTTATAAATAATAATTATAATATTGTTAATTATTTAGACATTAGATAACTTTAATTAGAGAGAGGTTAACTTGGGTCTCTCTCTCTAGAGAGGGAAGTCCCTCCTAGATCCCTATTATTAGGGTTTATTGATTAGATATAATCCTTATGGGTTACTCTTTGTATGAGCTTATTGCTCTTGGTTGTTATACCCTTATGGGTTAGAGCTTATTGCTCTTTGTTGTTAATACAATTGATTCTTCTTCATCTTCATTATTTCTCCTATATTCTCAAACTATACATTACTTTACATGGTATCAAAGCCTCCAGGTTTTTGCCAATTTTCTGTTGCTTCGTGTATGTGAGTGGCTCTCTGTGTGTGGTGCATTTTCAAGAAAATATCATTCCAGGAAATATTCAAGAAATGGTGTCTTAATCCAGCCCAAAGCCAAGAAATGCCGAAGAAGTGTGTTTAGATACACCGTAAAATCAAGAATTGGAGTTGGGTTGGGTGTCGACCCAAGATCCGATCCGGTAAGTCCAACACCCGGTTCAGATGGAGCTCCCGTCCAAGTCTTCGTTCTCTCTACAACACCACACAGATCAATTGTTCTAGTGTTTGCTCACGATGCTTGACGCTCCATCGCAAGTTGCTGTTGTAAGCTTCGCCATGCTACCGTCATATCGCCATCCGGCAACCACTGTTGAGAATCTTTATCGGACTGTTTATGAATCTTGGATCGTGGCCGAGTCTTGTAATGAAGCCTTAATTTTCTGGATTCTCAATCTTCCATCCTAAGCACCATCGAAGTCTCCAAGAACAGAAAGAATCGCACTCTCTCTCTCTCTCGAAATCTTTCGTCCCATGGTTCTTACTTCTACGAGTTCCGTTAAATTAAAGAAATCTGAAATCCGTTGATGAGAAAGTTGCCACGATCCGAGTCACGTCGTCACCAACCTTGGTCCAATCGGTGAGTTGCCGGTGGACTCGTTTCTTTTCCGATGAAGTTTCGTCCCATCGTGTTGAAAGCCGCTGACGATCAACGTAATTGTTTCGCTATGCGTCTTTCGCTTGTATTTCATCTGGATTCGCTTGCTCGAGTATTCATTTGAAACAAAAGGCATTGAAGTGGCATTTAAACTTCATGAAGTAGCGATCTGAATGCAATAGTACGTGTGATCAATCTTTGGTGGATTCTCAATCAATGGAGCGATGAGCGTGGACTGGTATTCTTGAATTGGCCTCCTCGTAAATCCAGTCCGCAACAATAGCTGTTGGAAATTATGCCCTAGGGGCAAGTCATTGTTCTCCATTAAGTTATCACTTCATACGCATGTTTATGGTGATAACTATAACCCTGGATATATCTTATAGATTATCCTAAATGTCCTCGGTCGGTCATCTACGCGGGAGCGAAGATGAGTTAAGACCCGATGACTTTGATAAGGTATGGAGATACGAATCAAAGTCATGGGCACTTGTAAGAGTACAAGGTCTTGGACCGACCCACTATGAGAAAGCCGCATGGATCTAGTCATAAGCTTATCTCATGTATAACCGCGTCACGACGCCCTATGACTGAGATCATCATGGATTCCTACATGATGAGTCATCGACCTTTGACCTAGTCAAAAGTCACCTTTGACCGGGTGATGATAAAGGCTAGGATCGGGATCAGTGGTTTTCATGCGGAGGGATGTGAATGGTCAAGATGGAATTTGTCCCTCACATTTGTAGAGAGATATATCTTGGGCCCCTCGATGAGTGAGTCTAAGAAATGTACGGCCGTCTTTGTGATGGAAAGTAGTTTCCATTTCACTTATTAGACTAACTCGAGAATCGAAAAGTAATGGTCAAGAAAAGGAAGTTGACATTCTCCATGCCTCATCCTTGACCGAATTATCGCGTGACAAAAGGGACGTGACATGGTTGTACGATAGGTGTATCGTGTCATCGATCCCCATGTGAGTTGGGTAGTCGCAATGTCTTGCTAGAGGCCGCTTGCGATTTGTGGGCGACACGCTTTTGGCCCACCGCCAATCTCATATGGGCTGCGGTCGCACACAAGAATAATCCAACACGGGTAAAAGTGTCCAGGTTCATTGAATCTCGATTAATGAGATTAATGAATACTTGAGTTTAATCAAAATATATATATATATATATATATATATATTTAAATTCGAAAATAATATAATGATATTATTTAATTGAGATTAAAATATTATTATTATATTATTTGTTTTATGTTTAATTTATTTGATAAATTAAATATCTAAAACAAACTGAGATATTGTATCTCATTTAATTTTCGAATAAAGATATTATTGTCTATTTAATTTAAATTGAGATATTAGTATCTCGATTTAAATAAATAGATAGATATCATTTCTCGGATTTAATTTATTGAGATAAATTAAATCGGAAGGCTTTTTAAATTTGGATTAAATAAATAGGTTGGATTAAATCTATCGATAGATTTAATTAACTATTTTTTAATCTAGATTTGAATTCGAAATTTCAGATCTGGTTTTTAATTCGATTAAATAAATATTATTATATTAGATCTATCGGATAGATTTAATTAATATATATTTAATCCAGATCTAAAGTTTGGATTCAAAAGTTAATACGATTAATTTTGTATTAAATACGCCGAACAAGTTTTAGAAACCTACGGGACTTTCGATGAGCGTATTCGAAAAGCCGCGAGAAACCCTAGAGTGAAAACCGAGAGAGAGACGCACAAGAGGCTCTAGCACGCTGCGCGTAGCCGTGTACGAGGATTGTTCGTGTGGATACCAAGAGGAAGAGGATTCTAAGAGTCGTCTTCTATCGATCGAGAAGGTAGCCCACTGTTCAACGAAGAAGAAACCACGAACGAGTTCCTAAAAGGTAATATCTGGATTCCCTAGCCTTGATTTAAACGCGCTGAGTGATCCTCGGACGGATTCGTAGAAATTTTAATCCGCGCGTTGTACGAATTCCAATAATAGCAACCCTCAATTACCATTCCAAATAAGAATCCTCCTCTCATCATTCAACGCTTTTACGGGACCAAAGAAGAAGTGGTTTGAAATTGTTTTTATTTGAAATTCAAAGTAAAAAGATTCAAGAATTCCATGTCCCTCGAGTTACGACTGCGATATGGGTTTCAAGATTGTTGGTTCTTGCTTTGGATTGATTGGTTTTGTGATGCATGATTTTGGCCATTGGAATCGTTTGATTTATTCTTGCACATTCGAGAATAATTCAAATTTGAGCATTGGTGGACCTCGATTATCGGATCTCCCATTTGGCCGAGAAGGTTTGGGAGATTACCGCAAATAATATTACTATGGTTTCTGCAATCGGAAGTGATGGTCTAGAAGAGAAGCATCTTAGGAGATATGGAGAAGAATTATTTTTGAAGAAGTCTTTTGTATTAATTTTTTGTTGATTGAAAACTGTTCAATTTAATCCACCTTACCTCCTTATTTTGTGTTCTTCAAGTTGAGCACTTTTTAGCTAAATAGTGTTCAACTTGAGGGGGGTGTTAGGTATTAGGTGGTTAGTTGAGTGGTTAGTGGATTAGTTAGGGCCCTAGTCTATATAAGGGGTCTTAACTAATGAGATAAGTAAGTGTGTTAGAGTGTGGAGCTCTCACCTTATTAGAAAGAGGTTAACTTGGGTCTCTCTCTCTAGAGAGGGAAGTCCCTCCTAGATCCCTATTATTAGGGTTTGTTGATTAGATATAATCCTTATGGGTTACTCTTTGTATGAGCTTATTGCTCTTGGTTGTTATACCCTTATGGGTTGGAGCTTATTGCTCTTTGTTGTTAATACAATTGATTCTTCTTCATCTTCATTATTTCTCCTATATTCTCAAACTATACATTACTTTACACTTTACATGGTTGATTATTTCCTTGTATCAAAAAAAAATTATCATTATTGTGAATAATGAATAAATAGTAACAAATTTAACTAATTAAATATTAAAATTAAATGGAAAAGAAATAAAAGATTAAGGGAAACAAATATGAAAGCAGAAGTCTAATTAAATGACTCAAAAAAGTCAAATAATTTAGGGTAAAGTATACATTTGGTCCTTTATGTTTGTCTCTGGTATCATTTTAATCCCTTAAGTTTGTAAAGTGTACGTTTGGTCCCTTAATGCTAACACTGTTAGTCTGACTTAACTTGGAAAATACTGATTTAACAATTTTAAACGATGATGTGCAATTAAATGCTTGACTAAGCATGATTATATGTTAGTATTTTAATAAATTAATATTTTAAATCCTATTAATTGAAAAATATTTAATTTTCTTCAACAAAAAAAAATATATATTTAATCTTCACAAATTGTGAAAAACCACAAAACAATCTGTAAAGATTTTTTTTTCAATTAATATGATTTAAAATATTAATTTATTAAAATACTAACATATAAGCATGTTTGGTCAGCATTTAATTGCACAATCATCGCTTAAAATTGTTGAGTCAGTATTTTCCGTTAAGTCAGACTAACGGTGTTAACATTAAGGGACCAAATGTGCACTTTACAAACTTAAAGGACTAAAATAATACCAGAGGCAAACATAAAGGACCAAATGTATACTTTAGCCAATAATTTATATAGTAGTGACAACCGAATCAAGTATTGAATAATCACATAAATAGAATAGACATTTATTAAATATTGTTAATTATTAGACATTAGATAACTTTAAATTATCATTATTGTGAATAATGAATTAATAGTAACAAATTTAACTAATAACAAATTTAACTAGTTAAATATTAAAATTAAATGGAAAAGCTTGAAAAGAAAAATAAAATATTAAAGGAAACAAATGAAAGCAGAAGTTTAATTAAATGGCTCAAAAAGTCAAATAATTTATAGAGTAGTAACAACCGAATCAAGCAAACAATAATTATGGTAGATGGCAAAAAATAATTAATATAGTACCGGATGAAGGCTTCAATAGAATGAACAAATGAATAATCACATAATTGCGGAAGAAATAGAAAAATGAAAATAATCATTAATTGTTCTAAATAATAATCACTGACATAAATATTATTATCATTATTATTATTTGTTAAATAATAGATAATTCTGAGTGAGACTAATTAAATATTTAATTACGAAAAATCACTCAAAAACCCGTTTAGTTATAAAGTTAATTAAGTCCATGTAAAAGAATAAAAACAATTACTATAATAATATGAAAGAGAAGGGGAAAAAAAGAAAGCCAAAGAAATATCCGACAATCTAAAAAAAAAATGAAAATTTAAGGAAAATAAATATGAAACTAGAAGTAAAACAATTATGGTTACATATAAAAATAAGTACATCTAAATCATATATTGAGCTTGTTAGTTCAATAAAGTAAGCTATAATTTAAGTAACTTCCAATATTACCCCTACTAATTATCCTAAATTTCAATATCACATTAATTATTACTCAATGATTATGAAGGAAAAAAGTAATTTGGCTTTTTGGGAAAGTTGAAAAACTTGGTAGTTGGTGCCTTATAATAAGGACAAATTGAGCTTTTAGTTCTCTATTTTAAAACTCGAGTTTTTTGGCTTTGGTAAGTTGAAAAACTTCTTGTCAACTCGAGTTTTGGTTTCAAAACTCGAGTTTTGAATTAACAGAATAATAACTCAGTTTTAATGAACTAAGCAAAACTCCAGTTTCCATTTGGAAACTCGAGTTTTGGTCTTACGAGAGCACTTCAAGTTTTTCACATTTAGACAAAACTCCGCCACCACCACGAGACTCTTCAATATTTTTTCGAAGAAGTCAAAACTCCAGTTTCCATTTGGAAACTCAAGTTTTGCTTATACGGAGACTCTCCAACATTCTAAGCTTATGAAAACTGCGGTTTGATATGGAAACTCCGTTTTCGGTTTGCCATGAGTTTTCTAAGTTTTCCTATGTTTTGAGAAAACTCGAGTTTTGGTTTGGAAACTCGAGTTTCGACCTGGCAGCGAGAGTTTTCAAGTTTTCTCAGTTTTCAAAACCGCCAGTTTTCATGAAAAACTCTAGTTTTGACTTGGCATAGATTTCTCAAAGTTTTCATTCTTAAATAGAAAACTCGAGTTTTGTTTTGGAAACTCGAGTTTTGGCTAAGCAGAGAGCTTTGCTATTTTCAAGGTTTTGAAAACCGCCAATTTTCATGGAAAACTCCAGTTTTGATTTGACATAGATTTCTCAAAAGTTTTCATACTTAAATGAAAATCGAGTTTTGACCAAGCCAAAGAGCTTTGGTCTTTTTCAATGTTTTAAAACCTCCAGTTTTGGATGAAAACTCCAGTTTTGACGTTTTGGACTAAAACTCATTTTACATGTCAAGAGTCCAAAACTTGAGTTTGGAATGGAAACTCGAGTTTTGAGTTCTATTCAAAACTATGGTTCAAAGCTCAAATCGTGACGTTCCTCTCTGGAAGAAGGAAACTCGAGTTTAGTTTTGGAAACTTGAGTTTTGCTATTTGTGAACAATGACAAATTCCAATTTTGATGAACAAACTCGAGTTTGTGTCGCAAGTTTTAATTTCGAATCTGACGAATTTGTGAAATCTTCTTGTTTGATCTTAATACTTCCTATCATCATTCATTAATATTTATAGCTATGTTTAACCACTTTGTTAGTAAGTTTCAGATCATTTAGAGGATATTAAATGAAGATTTAACAAAAGTAAAAAGTGATATCAGCATGTTAAATGCAAAGTTCAGAAAACTTGCATTAAATCCAACGCACAAAAATCTCTCATCCCTCTTAATCCCCCATACCAAACAAACCCTTAAAGCAAGCAAACTCTTAAAGAACTGCACTTCATAGGTACATTGTCAAAAATAATATATGTATATGTGTGTGTGTATATATAGACCTTAAATAACTATATCATATTTAGCTACAATTTTTGAGTTTTTTATGCCAACTACAATTTTTATTTTTTATAAATAATTATTTTGATTTTTTTGGAATTATACGGAAACTGTCTTTCTTTTAGAAACTTATTATATAATTGAAAGCAAAAATTTAAATTTCACAAATCTATCTTTCATAAGACATGTTATTTGTTTATTTTATAATGAATGATTTCTTTGTCGTAAATTTATTACTTGCAAAATTATTTATATATACTGATTAGTTGTTAAGGTATTTTTTTTTTTCCCCGACTAATATATGTCTTGCACTAAGTGCTTACAACATAAAGTAAAACATTAAAAATATATGTAAGGAGGGGTCTCGAAAACAATACCCTCCCCCATCTACTCAAGTACTCTTTGAAAGATGTCAGTTCTTTGCTTATTAGATGCTCATACTTGAGAATGTGGATATCATACCCGAGTGTGATACTTGAGTATTGTTGATGTATACTCAAGTATGCTCCATAGCTTGAGCAAGTAATAGTTTTAGTTTCTGCAAGTACAAACACAATACTCGAGTACTCATCAGAATAGTTATATCAACACCAAAGGTTTCTGTCATACTCAAGTATTCACTTGAATACTCGAGTATTTGAGTTGAATACTCAAGTATTACTTCCAATACTTGGGTATACTCACCTCTAATCTCATTGAATTAAATCCTTTTTCTTTTCTAAGTTTGTTATCATCAAAACATAAATTTGAGAACCAACAAACTCGACCTTAGGGTTGGTTATCATCAGATAAGAATAGAGCTTTCTGAACACACTCGGGTCACTATAAATGGCTAGTAATGCCATTTAAACTTACTAATGCACCTGCAACATTTCAAAGTGCCATGAACATCATTTTTAGAGAGCATCTCAGGAAGTTTGCTTTGGCATTTTTCGATGATATCTCAGTTTATAACTCTAGTATGGTTTTGCATCTTGAGCACCGAAAGCAAGTGTTTGAAATTTTGAGGAAGAATCACTATTTTTTTCAAGGAGAGTAAATGTATGTTTGCCGCAACCCAAGGGATATTATTCAGAATGGTGTAGTAGTTACTAACCATCATAAGATTAACGCTATTCCGGAGTGGCCTAAGCCCTCTACGGTTAAACACCTTCACTCTTCCCTTGGCTTTGACTGGCTATTATGAGAGGTTTATCAAAGATTATGGTAAATCAGCAAGACCATTGACCAATATGTCTTTCCTCGGTCTCTTCTCTCTCCTCCTCCTCCTCCCCCTCATCTCTTCTACACTATACTTATTATAATTTTTTTATTTGAATTTATTTTTCTTGACATTACTTGAAAAATGGGTTAAAATCTAAGTAGAGTCACTATTGGCATGGTATTTCTCTCCTCCCTCACGATAATATTCTCCTCCTTAACTCTGATCATTTTGATGAGCATAGTGTACTGCTCATTGGTTTTAAATAAACAACATAGAATTCATTACAGCGATGAACACTAATAAGGCTGAATGCGAACCCAAACTGCAAAGGAATCTCACTAAAACATTATGAGAGGGGAGGTGGAAGCATTTGACATGGAAACTTATACGAGTATTTTGAAATGGGTTACAAGTAACGATATCAAACATATCCATACTTGGCACGGGGTCATTATTATTTTTAAAATTGAGAGTGACAAATTGACTCACAATCTAAAAGCTAATTAGTCTAATTGGTTCAATATAAAAATTTAGTTTGCGCTTGCCTTAGATAAAAAATAAATTAGCTTAATAAATAACATTTTGGTAAATAAAAAAGGTTAACATAACAAACAAACAAATCTAGAAACATATAAAGGCATCTAATTTTCTAGAAACAAATTAAAATTATGCTCTAAACAAGTATTATATCAGAGTAATGAACCGGCCAATCTGATGGTTTCGTACGTTATGTTTTAAGGAAGCTCTGATCAACTTATAAAGTATGAGACAACATAATTATGCTCAACTTTTCCAAGAATAGCTCATGCCAAATACAAAAACAAGGAAAAATCACAAAACTATCCGAGGATAACTAGAAAAGGAACCCTTCGATCATTTACGTCAGCAGCAATTTGTGATAAAGCGCCACCACGAAGATCTTACGCTTTCTTGCTTGTTGCCAACTGGGTCTCCGGCTACAACAACCAACAATTCACAAATATTAGAAGAACAAAGCCAGAAAAGTATCCAACAGACAGATGATCAAAATCCATACCTCCTTCCTCACAGGCTCTTCTTTTTCAGATAGTATCAACTCTATGTGGCAAGGAGATGACATGTAGGCTGCAAAAGCAATCTTCAATCAATAAAAGCACACACAGCCAAAAAATAAATTAAAATTAAGATCTTAGAGGTTTAAAACATACGGTTGATTCTTCCATGAGCACGGTAGGTTCTGCGTCTTTGCTTCTGTGCTTGATTAACCTGGATGTGAGAAACGTGGAGAGCATCTACATCCAAGCCTTTCACCTGGAAATATGCCATGAACAGGAGGTAAAATGGGTAGGCAAATGTTGGCATTAATTGGTTATAAAAACATGAGTATATAAACATAACATACTTCAGCATTACTCTCTGCATTCTTGAGCAAATCAAGAATGAATTTAGCTGACTTCATAGGCCATCGTCCTTGTCCATTAGAATGTCTGTTCTTTGCCTGGGCTGTCCTCCCAACACCGCCACAGAACCTTCTGAAGGGAATAGCCTGTTTGTGGGCTATCACATCCTCCAAATACCTTTTTGCCTTTACCAAGGGCAACTTCCTGATGGCAAACGCTGTCTCCCTAGTGTTCTGTAAAGTTAAATGGCAAAAACAATTTAGTGGATAGCCTATGACTAGTGCTTGTTCAAGATCCATCTTTGACTAAATTTATTACAGATAAAGAGAAGGATTAACACAATAACAAATTGCATGTGGCTGATATGTAAATGCAATTGTGGTGTTATTAAGTCTATAAGCCGCAATTATTATGGGGTAGGTAGTTAGTCAGTTAAATGTTAAATGTTTACTGCCTAGTTACCTATATAAATGTATTTTACTCCATTAATCTGATCACTATGCCTATTGTGAATTATACAGATTTGATTCTCAGTTTCCCTCTCCTCTTCTCATCCTCTCAACTCTGTTTCTTCTCTTCTACTTCTTTCCTATTCTTTCCTAAATCTTCTACACTACACCTAACAGTGGATCTGATGAACACAAGGTTGAAAGGCAGTATACTTTCCAGATATTTGTGTGGGTTTTAATTAAAGCATTAAAAATAAACGGAATAAATATTTATTTTGCAAGCCAGTGTTGTTACATAGGCCAGCTATAAAACATAACCCATTAGATGAGGAAAGTAATCATTCCACTCAACTTAAGACACACTCATGATTCCTTCAATAAAAAGACATCAATCACATCATCACTAAATAGTAACACAGTAGGGATTGATGGATGCATGCAACTATATGACATGTTCAATCATTTATTGAACCTTCAGTGACAACAAAAATACAGAGGTTCACCCAAAAACAATGGTGATTATGTCCCCGAAGTTTACGAGTGATCTGCTCACATAGGCAACAGATCCTGCGTTTTACCATCAGGTTTACTTATTTATTCTCAGTAGCTAAAAGGCATATTTGCATACTTTCAGTTTCTATTAGGTAAAATGCCTTCAGTATCCACTCTCTCTCGGACTAACATCTAGAGTATTTCAGAAATATCCGAACACAATTGAATACATTTTAAGCGAAAAAGAAGACCAAATGTAACAGATATTAGTACCTTAAAATGAACTCTAAGGTCGGAGCCTCTGGCCTTGCAGGCTGCAGCTTGTAATATAGTCGCATATTAGATCCAAAATAAAGAAAACCAAACCCAACAGTTCAAACCCATAAAATTTCGGAACCAGATCAGCTAAACAAATTGATCACTAACAATATAGAAGCGATCAAAGGCGTAGCTCTGCGGTAATCTAATCGAAAAGCAGTAGCAATAGGCGATTTTACAATGTGATGGACTTAAGAAATCAAAATTATACTTACACTTAGTAGGATTGTCAGGTTCTCTGGAGTACTTCACCTAAGAAAAAGTAAATCAACAGAATGAAAATCAATAACGCGGGCCAAACGAATGATTTCTCGCAAATATCGAAATCGAAAAGAATAGCTGAAGGAAGAAGTTTATCTCTACCATGGCGGCTGCCTTGTGCTGCTACTTCTGCCCTAGCTTCAAGGCCAAAGAAGGCACAATTTTACTCGTTCAGAATTTATAAAAGAAAAACAAAGCACCCAACAACCCTGAGTACCGTAGCCCAGAAACCTGGATAATAGGTTTAGACTTGGGCTTTAATCAGATCTGGCCCATTTTTTTGTTATGCATGATAATGGGCTGAACAGAATATTGACCAGGCCCATTATATATTTTTCAACCAATTCTTATTTCTTTATTTAACATAAACTTATAAATTATTCTTATAAAAAAAAATAAACTTATAAATTATTGCTCGTATACTAATTATAAGAAATGGTTAACTTTTTGTGGGAGATTAAATAATCTAATTAAATTACTCTAAAATATTTTTATTTATCATTTTTCTCCAAGCTATTGTCATCTAACATGTAAACTAATATATAATCTAATGATCCGCAATATATGATATGACTAAATAGTCTATTTAGCTTTCTTAATCTATAAAAAAACAAAAAGAGTCAAGTCTATTTTATATTTATGATTAAAAGAATTAATTATTAAATACACGTGGCTATTGTTGTTAAACTCACGAATTGACTCTTCAAGTTTAGCTTTTTTAGTTTACAAAGTTGAGTTGAATGTAAACTTGTGATAATTCTAAACTTGTTTCAACTCACAAGTTAATATACTAAGGTTATCGTGTTTACGTTTCCAACTTACAAAACCGTGTTAACTCACATTTAAACTCATGTTAACTTCTTCGATTTGATTATGTTCTCAGCTTTAAAGATAAATTTTAGAAAATGCCTTTATTTAATATGATAAATTATGAATATTGATGGATTTAATTTCAATTATTTGAATTTAAAAAATATATAAACCAAATTGTTGTTATTTTTTATATTTTAATTGTTTAATTATGGGTTAAAGGCCAAATTTGTCACGGAAGTTTTGCTAAGGGAGCGCCCAGCACCCGGAAGTTTTTTTGGTACCAAATTTGCCCCGGAAATATGAAAAAGGTAGCAAATTTGCCCCTCCGTTAATTTTGACCGTTAAATTTAACTAAATATACACGTAGCATGCCACCTCATCACATGTGGCATGTCACCTCATCAATCAAAAGTATCATTTTTGCCCTGAAGTTTTCATTGGGGATCAATTTTGCCCTAGAAGTTTTCACTAAGGAGCAATTTTACCCCGGAAGTTTACAAAACGTAGCAATTTTGCTCTTATGTCCCCCAATATTAAATTTGACTATTAAATCAGTCAAAGACCACACATGTCATGCCTTAAAAAGGTCAAACTTGGAGTCAGAGAAGGAGATCCTTGAGAAGCGGCGGATTTGTGAAGTTGAACTGGTCACGAGGACCGAAAGTCTGTCACGTCAAAAAACCGGAGGAAGCATCACTTATGATCTAAGCAAATGAAACGCAAAACGAGAAATGAATTGTTCCAAAAATTGGTTCAAAAACAAATCAATAGTGATAATATTTACATTTGTACAGACCGATCATTTGCTTAGATCATAAGTGATGCTTCCCGTGACCCGGTTCGGCTTTATAAATTCTCGTCGCCTTTGAGCTCAACATCTCAAGGATCTCCTTCTCTGATTCCAAGTTCGACCTTTTCAAGGTATGACATGTGTGGTCTTTGACTGATTTAATAGTCAAATTTAATATATGGGAAAGAAGAGCAAAATTGATACGTTTTGTAAACTTCCGGGGTAAAATTGCTCCTTAGTGAAAACTTCCGGGGCAAACTTGCTCTTAGTGGAAAACTTTTGGGGCAAAAATGATACTTAACTCTTATTAGGTTCATGAGGTGGCATGTCACGTGTCATGAGGTGGCATGCCACATGTATACTCAGTCAAACTTAACGGTCATAATTAATAGAGGATAAAATTTGCTACCTTTTCCATACTTCGGGCAAAATTTGGTACTAAAACAACTTCCGGGTGCTGGACGCTCCCTTAACAAAACTTCCGTGGTAAATTAGGCCTTTAACCCTTTAATTATGCGCTATTAATATCTATTTAAAGGTAAAAATAAACTCTTATGAGTTTAATATCCAAATTTACAACATGAGTTTACCTCATTGTCACGATTTTCCTTTAACTCTAGAGTTTGAAAACTTTACACGTGGCAACAAATATATTCTCTCAACTCCTAAATATAAGATAAAGTTGATTTTTTTTTTGAAAGATTAAGGAAGTTAATTAAAATACTTTAAAATATTTATATTTTTCACTTTTTAAAATTATTTTACCTATATAATGTGAAAATACACAACATATAATATAATTAATTAATTTATTGTTATAAAACTGAAATAAATATGAAGAAAGAATAGCAAAGAACACAGAGAGAAAAAGGAGGAGTAGTCATTCTTATTGATATGTTTAGTATACATTTGTGTGGGTGGAGGAGATTATTTATAATAGTTGGAGAGTGGGGAAGTTTTATGTGGCTTTTAGCCACTCCCCACCATAAACGTAGTGGGAGACCTTAATGCTTATAATGGGTGATTTTAATGTCCACTACATAATATCATATAATATAATATAATATAATATAGCCAATTGATATTCATGAATTGTAACAGAACGTGGAAAGTTAAGAGTCAATGGACATCCGCATAATTTAATATATTCATAACACTTCCCTTGGATGTCTATTATGAATGTGCCTCATTAAAAACTTTAACTATGAAAAGCTTAGTGGGATAAAGACCTAGCAAAAAAAAAAAAAAGAGTACATCATCTATTAATACATTTTCTAATGCCGCCTCATTAAAAACCTTTCCAGGAAAACCTAGTGGGACAAAACCTAGATAAGGGAAAAAGAGTATAGCGTGTATTGACTTCCCCTTTTGACAACATCAGTATCACTCTCCTTGATGACAACATTACTTCCAATGTCTTTGTGTGTTGGTGAAGAACTATATTTTGCTAATAAGCAAGATACATTAGTACTTCAATATCAGTGAAATATGGTACTTCTTGACTAAGTAGTTATTCAAACAATTAATTGCCTTTTGCAGCTCTTCAGGAGTTCCAATGATGTTGATATCATCAACATGAACATCAATTATAACAAATTCATTTCTAAATCTTTTTCATAAAAATGCATGGGCATATTGAATCATTTTTTGTCTCCTTCTTTCAAATAATATTCGCTAAGGTAATTATATCACATGTGCCCTGATTGCTTCAAACCATACAGAGACCTATTTAACTTAATTGAGTATTGTTCTCAAGAATTTGAATTAGATTATTCTTACATCTTGAGTCCTTCAGGGACTCGTGCTTCTGGCACATTAAGTCATTCAAGGTAAGTCCTTTGGGGACATATACTTCTGGAACCTTAAATCCTCCAGGGACATGTGCTTCTAGCAACTTAAGTCCTTCAGGGACATATGCTTCTGGCAACTTAAGTCCTTCACGGACATGTCCTTCTAGCTATCACTAATAGATTGTGGCTCATGATCCTTATTATTATTCATTATATCATATACTATATTATAAGCTAAGATATCAAGATATCGTCAACATTGACTTCCTTTCGATCCCATCGGATTCCATTCATAACATAATTTATTGAGATCTCATAATTTTTTATATATTTCAGGTACATGGGTCTCTTCTAGGACTAAAACATTCTCTTCTAGAGATATCTTTATTGGAGATACTAACTCTTCAAGAGATGATTCTTCTAGAGCTATTAACTTTTCCTGATTATCCTCGACTTGATCATCTATATTCTTAGCTTCTTTTCTCTTTCAAAGATTTTTATCTTTGGACCCGATGGGCCTACCCACTTCAGGCGTGTTTTAAATTCATTTATAATAGGTTGTCCTTCAGGAACATCAATTCAAATAAAAGCATTAGTAGCTGGGATATGTGACTTTGTCACTTTCTATGGGTTAGTAAATGCTTCTGGCATTTGATTAGCTAAATTCTGCAAATGGATTATCTTTTGAACTTCTAGTTCACATTGTTTTGTATGAGGATCAAAATGAGCCAATAATAATTCATTCCAGCTAATTTATTTGCCAAACTGCTTATTTTCTGCCCCTAATGTTGAGAAAACAAAGTCAAATAACAATTGATTAATCATATAGTATAGGTCTCCTAAATCCATTTATTTCCTTTAGAAACATCATTTTGTTTCATTTAGAGACAAACAAAAAGAAGGAGGTCCTTACACATTTTTCTCAACTTTCTTTCTATATCCATTTATGTGCATTATGTTGCACATTCAAAACTTTTAAGATGAAATTTTTCCGGCTCCTGACCAAAAGCCAATTTTATCGGGAGAATTTTGTTGACTTTTATAAATGCTGCAATATATAAGATCAAATAAACCAACATAGAAATTTTGTTCTCATAAGCATTGATCTAGCTATTTATGGATGCTTTAATACGTGATTTCTGGATCGTATAATCTAGAAGTAGCATGCTTAATTTATTCAAACATTATTGCAAACTTCAAGTTGTAAACATTATTACAAACTTTAGGTTGCAAGCTAATAGTTTCACATGTAACCATCTTATAAATTCATCTTTCAAATTTATATGGTTTACATGCTATTTCAATGGACCCATATAATATTGTTTGATATATTAATATTGTTTGATATATTTCTAGGAATACTGATATCCATTACTAATCATGATCAATGAGAACAAGCATGACATAATTCATAAATAATATGTTGGTTATTTATGAAGAATCTTCTGGTTCTTTTAATGGATGTCAATATATAATATTATTATATATACATATATATATTATATGATTCGGATGATCAGACAAGGCATGCCAAAAATAAATTTGTTTGAATCAATAAACTTCTAGTTTACTGTAACATATATCTAAGGGGTTTACATTAGGTACTTCTATCTTATATGCTTCTTACATGTTTGTCCCTCTAATTAGAGGGACAAACAAATTTTTTTTTAATTTTTTATATATTTAGATTAAATTATATGATGCTTTTTGAATTTTTTTTTTTTTGCTCCCAATATCTCAAATTAATTAGTTTCCAAGATATCTTGGTGTTGTAGGATATATTTCTAAATGCAGAACTAAAAACTAATTAATTTGAAATACTTTACCAAATTTTTTTTTTTTCGAAAGCATCATATAATTTAATCTAAATATATAGAATATATAAATAATAATAAAAAATTGATTGTCCCTCTAATTAGATGGACAAGCATGTAAGGAGCACATAAGGGAGAAGCACTTTATGTGCTTCCATATCTCAGCCAATCATAAACTTTTCAATTTCCATAAAATTATGATTTAAATCATAATTTTACATCCATTTTTGGAGATCTATTAGACTTTGTGTGAGGAGTATATAACTTTTCAAAAATTAGCTCATACTTCTATTCTAACTCACACTTATTTCCTAGTTCAAGTGTAAGTTATATAAACATACTTTCTTTATATCTATATTTTAGAATCACTTTCAAACCCTTTAAAGCTCAAAAGGAAAATCTATGTTAATTCTTTAGGAACTACCATATAATATTACATCACTAGATAATCTCATTACTCATTAATAATATATTTCAATTTACTTATAGATATGCAAAATATATACAGTCCACCACATATGAAGATATCAGGATCAAAATAACTTACAATCACACAGATTTAGAACTACACATATGGAAATCTCTAGCAGAAAATTCTCATGGCAATAAATTTATGAGATGTGATTACAATAAATGTAAATAATAGTTTTTAATAACAACAAAATTAAATATCATATTACCTTTTGAGCTTATTCTTTCTTCCTCTTGGTTTCAAAATAAATCTAGACTTATTTTTCTGAAGCTCTTTGCCTTTTTAATATCTCATTAGCAGTATTGACAAACATTTGATTTACATTAGCCAACTTCTAGTTTGCATTTACAATCCTTTGCACTATTATTTGTAAATTTTCTATATGATATCCAATTCTGCAGATATCTTTGAAACTCAACAGGTTTCTTAGAATAAAATGCATTATTAATGCATAATTTTGTTCCTTTATGTAACATAATATTAGCTCTTCTGGAGCCTTCTGTCAAATTTATACTACCATATATATAGTCTGAACATTAGTCTATCTTAAAAAGTTGGGCAAAATATGCTAATTAGTCTCTAGGACTATTAGCATTTAGACTTATTACGGCATAAATCTCTGAAGTTATCATCTTATAATCAATACTTTTCTAAGGCTACCAAAATCTTAGTATCGTACAATATTTCATTGAATAATGGCTATTCAATGAAACTAAGATATCAGTAGATATCTAAATCATAAACATATGTAAAACTTAAACCTTAAATGATAAAATAAAAAATACTAGGAAAACAAATTCTACATGTGGCTATATAGGAATTTTGACAAAAGAAGGGCACATTTCTGTAATATTTTCATCATTTTTTGAAAAGTGAAATATTAAAGAAAATTACATAATTATACCCCTAAATTCATAAATGACTTTTAATACTAGAGAAAATTACAGAGTAATACCTTGAAATTCATAAATGTCAAATTAGTCCATAGTTTTGAAAACACCGTCATCTACAGTTGAAATCTGATTTAAAGTTGATTTAATCATAATTCTTATTGTCATCAACATAATTTATTTCAATATTTTCCCTTTTACCAATATATCTTAACATACAACGACTACAAGACTAATAACCTTGCCACCATAGTAATAACATGGATTTTTAACATACTTATTATACTCAGTAGTTTCCTTTTTGTAGTTCTTATCAATGATCTTTCTCCACTTCAGGTGGGAATTTTGAACAAATATGATTACAACAATGACCACGCCCAAAACTGTAGCCCCGTTTAAACCGTCCATGACCATACTTAAATTCATTCATTACTTCATTCACTTTATGGGAATGGAGTCAAGCCAGTTTGACAATATTCATTATTCTCACAACAAAAACTCATTGTTTTATTGGGCTATATGGGGGCAAGTAAATAATTCATCATATTTATTAAAACCTCTTTTTACAATTTTGCTCTTGCAGGAGCAACTTAAATATACCCATTTATAATGAGCTTTTGGAAGAACAACCATCTTCTCGATGGTAATAAAATTCATTTAATTTGTTCTAAACAAGAAGAGGGTCTTATAAGGCCAAATATACAATTTTGATGATTCATGAATCACAAATTTTAATTTCATTATACAATAAAAAGAAATTTATGAGATATAAAACACAATATAATAACATAAATAATAATAAATTCATAAAGACAATAAATAACCCATAAATTACAAAATTAAAAATCTATGGCTTCAGACCATTTAGTTTTAATAGCTTCAAGCTAATTAATTCTCATGGTTGTAGGCTAATTAGTCTCATGGCTTCAGGCCAATGATGAGAATTTAGAATTATATGGCTTCTAGCCTTTTATCTTCATGATAGATAAAAATTAAATATATGTTTCTAGCCATCCAATAGAATAAAAGATAAAAAGTATATAACTTCAGGTCATATAATAGGGAATCAAATAAATATGGCTTTTAGCCATTTTGTTTATACACACACACATATGTGTGTGTGTGTGTGTGTGTAAAAATTAGTAAAAGTATCTCTTTAATTCCATATAGTGGCTCAAATTATCCGAGATAGAAAAAATAAACATATAACTAAATAATGTAGATTAAATCGTTAAAGAAATGATCTTACCTTTGTTATATTATATAATATAATATAATAAAACATATAGGGCCCACATAAATATTAATTTCAACACCCCTATCATCTTACAAATTTTCTTCCGATGACTATGCAAATAGTAATTTATTTAAATAATATAATATAAAATATGTGGGACCCAACCAACGCCCCGAAATCAATTTCTCAGCTTAAAATGCATCTTTCGGATCGATTTGGAAATCTTCTTCTGCCATGGAAGGCAAACGACGGTGATGATGAACAACGCAGGAAGAAGGCTCAATTGGTTAGAGCTTCGTGTTGATAACGTGTTATAAAACTAAAATAAAATATGAAGAAAGAAGAGCGAGAAACACAGAGAGAAAAAAAGGAAGAGTAGTCATTCTTATTGATATGTTTAGTGTACATTTGTGTGGAGGGAGGAGAGTATTTATAATGGTTGGAGAGTATGGAAGTTTTATGTGGTTTCTTCCCACTTCCCACCATAAACGTAGTGGGAGACCTTAATATCTATAATGAGTGATTTTAATATCTACTACATAATATCATATCATATCATATCATATTATATTATATTATATAGCCAATTGATAATCATGAATAGTAACACAACGTGAAAAGTTAAGAGTCAATGGACATCCATGTAATTTGATATATTCAATTATTCATAACACTTATTTAATTTTGTTAATGTTTTATTAAAAAAATGGGAAAATTATGCACAGGTCCCAAGGAGCGAGAATAATTACAAGTAGGTCCCTTTAAATGACAAAATAGGGACTTTTGTGTAATTATTTGTGAATGCAAAATTACCATTTTGTTATTTCTGACTTCCAGAGCTATTTACAACAACAAATGTTATATTAACAATAGAAAAAATATATTTTAACAACAACTTTTGAAAACCTATATTTTTTCATCTATCACGTTCAGATGCTATTTACAACAACAAATGCTATATTAACAACTGAAAAAATATATTTTAACAACAACTTTTGAAAACACCTGGAATTTGTTATTTCGATTTCCAGAGGCTATTTACAACAACAAATGCTATCTTAACAACGAAAAAAGCATATTTTAACAACAACTTTTGAAAACCGGAATTTGTATATTTTAAAAACAAATTTTTAAAACAACAAAAGAATTTTAACAACAACTTATTTGAAAACCCGGAATTTGTTATTTAACTTATAGGCTATTTACAACAACAAATGCTATATTAACAACAACAAAAGCATATTTTAACAACTTTTGAAAACATGGAATTTGTTATTTCTGACTTTCAGAGGCTATTTACAACAACAAATACGATATTAACAACATAAAAAGCATATCTTAACAACAACTTTTGAAAACTTGGAATTTGTTATTTCTAGGTTATTTACAAAACATATATTTACAACAATATTTACAACAACTCTACAACAAAAAGAACATAAGCGAACTAGGAATTGCTAGCAATTACAGAACTAATCAACCCCAGAAAGGACACGAACACAGCTAGAGAATTGCTAGCAATTACAGAACTAATCAACCCCAAAACTTATATATAGAGAATGACTTGAAATTACAGGAACGAATTCGATCACAATCCTTCAAGCCCTTCATTTCTCTCGTCTTTCGTCATGATTATTGGCGTGTTGCTTGGCACATGGTGGAGAAATTAGAATTGAGATCGAGTAAAGAGAGATGACCTTGGAGATATTTCCGTTGAGCTCTGAATCAAGGACACGTTCTTCGCCATATTGTCGGGAATCCTAGACGGTGGTTCTCCTTCACCTTGAATCATAAGTCGGTTACGATCCAACACCGACTGCACCTACTGGAAGCTCTTGTTAAACGCCACCCACGCCTTGGAATCACCTTGTTCGGCCGCCTCCACTTCTCCATCGGAATCCTCGGTGGTGGTGGTCTGACGATTGTGGTGGTCGGGATGACCGGCGGCAGCCCTTTCCAGGAAAGAGAGAAGAAAAAGGGAGATAGGAGAGAGGGAAGGTCAAAATGGTCATTTTATATTCACAAATAATTACACAGAAGTCCTTAGGAACTTCTATGTAATTTTGTCATTTGAAAGGACCTACTTGTAATTATCTCTGCTTTTTGGGACCTGAGCGTAATTTCCAAAAAAAAAAAAAAAAAAAAAAAAAAAAAAAAAAAAAAAAAACATCAACTATCAAGAAAGGAGGGACTACATGGGATCACTAAGTCTTCTTCCTCTTATTTGTCGAAGTTCAGGGTATCTCCTTCTCCTTCTCTCGAGATTTTTGGTCTTCATCCTCGTGTTCATTTCTCTCTCTCAGTTCTGTGATACCTTGCTTTCCTTTTCAGAGATACATTTTATTGGAGGCATTTATTGACGAGTGATATCTGCAAATCTTTGCCAAATGCTTCAATTACTGAAATCTGCAATTCTTTTTCGATAACGTATGTTAGAATTTTTTGAGTCTTTCACTATTGATTCAGAACAATGCTATAGTCAGAGAACAGGGAAGACCGCAGCTAGGTTTTACAAAGGGTTCCATCACTCAGAGCTAACTCGCCTTGAGTTCATCACGAATAACTACATCAGAATGTTGGGATCTACAATGCAGAGTTAATAATTTTTTAATATTAATTTTTGGGGTCACACTTTTTGAATGCGTTTGGAAGATTCACGTCCAAATTTACATGAGTCATGGATGGTTTGTTTCTTGTGTAGATGATTAAGGCAATTTTTTTTTCCCTTCACCATAACATTTCATCAAGCAGGGGAAAAACATGTTTGGGAAAGTGGTTCTTTCTTCCATTTTCGTGCTCCTACTCATAGTCTCATATACAATTTACAAAGGTGACTTTAATATTCGATCTCATTTCGCCTTGCCGTTAAATTCTTCGCCTCCGCCATGCCCGGAGCCTGACCGGCCACTCCGGATCTATATGTACGATCTTCCTCGCCGATTCAATGTCGGGATGCTTGTGAGGAATAATTCGGCGGAAACTCCGGTCAATGCCCAAGATTGGCCGCCGTATCCGGTGAATTCTGGGCTGAGGAAGCAACACAGCGTAGAGTTCTGGTTGATGGGTTCGCTAATCTATGATGGAGACAAAGACCAACCTGAAGCAATAAGGGTTTCGGATCCTGAACTCGCCGATGTCTTCTTTGTACCATTCTTTTCTTCATTAAGCAATAATTTACACGGACATCAAATGAGCGGTCCAGCTACAGAGGCTGATCATCAATTACAGGTACATTATGTAGCTAAATTCGAAAATTTCACTTCTTTATTTAAAGTAAAGCCTGAGCAACTTCAGATTTGTTATCTCAAGGCATTTATTATGGCTTGTTACTGGTTTCAGAGGGATGTAGTCGAATTCTTAAGAAAATCCAAATATTGGCAAAGGTCAGGAGGCAGAGATCATGTTATTCCTACGACACACCCAAATGCATTCAAGTTCATGAGGAATCATGTTAATGCGTCTATTCAGATCGTTGTTGATTTTGGTCGATTCCCCAAGAGTGTTTCTAATTTGAGGAAGGATGTGGTGAGCCCTTATGTACATGTTGTGGATACTTTCACAGATGATGAGTCACAAGATCCATATCAGTCTCGTGCTACGTTGCTTTTCTTTCGAGGCGGAACAAAACGAAAGGATGTATGTTTTTGGATAAAGAGTTAGTTTAAAAGTGCTCAGCAACTGTTTGTTCAAATGCCATCGTACACAAAATTGATTTTGTATACGTTCTGTGATGCTGCAGGAAGGTACCATCCGTCTTACATTGGCTAAAATACTGGCCGGTAAATATGATGATGTTCGCTATGAGCAGGGTGTTCCTTCATTAGACAACATAAAAGAGGTATGTAGAAGGGACCTCCTTAGTTGGCGAAACCTCTTATACATTGTGGAGTTATAAATTCAAGCTTTTGCGTTATATTTTTCTTTGCTATGTAACCAAAAGCATGTTAAACAAGAGATTGTCGGAAATTAACACTGTTCATGACTTGCAAAAACAATTTGCTATGGGTTTTATATTTGATATTGTTTTGCCGTATTATGGGATGTTGTGATTTTGAAACTTTCTAGGTAATCTAAACAGATAATTACTATCTCTGCTGTAGATTATTTTCTCTTATTGATTGACAAAGCTAATGAAGCTGCAGGGTTTCTGGGAAAGAAAGCTTTTATCTTGCACCCCTGGATATCATCCATTTTCAATTATTCCATCTGATCTGTTACTTTTCTCGAACAATGACTATACTGGCCTAGATTAGTTGTTTTGCTTTTTTGTATAATAAAAAATGCACTGCTCCTATCCTAAGAGTTTGTTTGGTTTTTTGGGGTATTAACCCAAAACATTACTCTTCCCCTCAAACCAAACAACCCCTAAATATAGGAGCTAATTTGGGAGTGGATTTTAATCCTAAGTATAAGACATTTTCCCATTTGAGTTCATATTTTTTCTCAAACCAATTTATCTAACTTACAAACTAACATAAAATCTAATATTACACAAAAGCAATTTAGAAAGATTATATCAAATATTTTATATTTCCTCCGATCCTTAATATAAGACCTACTTTAATGAAGAAAATGAAAGTGAGTCTTATATTAAGGATCAGATGTGGTAATTAAGTAATTTAATTAGCTTCGTTAATTTATCTAGATACAAGAAGAGTATTTAACTTAAATATTGGTTTTTGTTTTTACAATAGGCTTCTAAGGATATGCGTTTATCGAAGTTCTGTTTGGATCCAGCGGGGACACACCGTCATCTTGTCGTCTGTTTGATGCAATTGTGAGTCACTGTGTTCCAGTGATAGTGAGTGATAAGATAGAACTGCCATTTGAGGATGAGATTGATTATACCAAGTTCTCAGTGTTCTTCTCCTTTAAGGAGGCATTAGAGCCAGGCTACATGGTGGATCAGCTTCGTAAATTCCCAAAGGAGAAATGGC
This sequence comes from Acacia acuminata, assembly GCA_019022655.1. Classification (NCBI taxonomy): domain Eukaryota; kingdom Viridiplantae; phylum Streptophyta; class Magnoliopsida; order Fabales; family Fabaceae; genus Acacia; species Acacia acuminata. The sequence continues at coordinate 3,927,519 of JAFJYI010000039.1, read as the reverse complement.
TTGAAATGTGGAGGCAACTCAAGAACATTTCTCATCATTATGAATTCCATTACCCTCCAAAGAGGCAGGATGCGGTTAATATGCTTTGGAGACAGGTCAGACATAAGCTTCCTGGGGTCAGGCTAGAAGTTCATAGAAGCCGCAGGCTAAAAATTCCTGATTGGTGGCGTCGCAGATTATTTTAACAGTCTGATGTTAGAAGAGAGAATGACAAGATATAATGACCTAGTTTTGAGTAAAAGTTAAATTATGAAATGTGATTTATATTTGGATTGGTGGTAGTATAAGTAAGCTTTTATAACTCAAACTTTAGTTAATCTAAAGTATTTTTTAGGTCTTGATTGGTACTAAAAATATCTTGAATACTTTATGATCTTGAAAAATTATTTTAGGATCTTGAAAAAATTATTTTAGGATCTTGAAAAAATTTTTTTAGGATCTGATATGATCTAAAAATATATTTTAGGATAATGAATGGTACTAAAAAAGGCCTCCGTGATCTTGAAAAATTATTTTTAGTCATCTCTTAAGATATTTTTAGGGTATCTTTAAATATTTTCTGATAAGTTTCTTGATCCAATCCGTGTACCATAAATTCAAAATCATGCACAATACAGAATAAGAAGCCTTTTTTTCCCATTTTTTATTTTAATTTTGTCCAAAAGAAAACAATCCGGGGAATTATTGGAGGGTGGGATTCTCTAACTTTTCTACACAACCCACCCTACTGATTCAACCAAACACCCGGATCTTCTGAGGTTTCTCTTCTTGGAAAAATTACCACAATTATATTTGACTATATATACGCGTGATTTTGAGGCAAGTTCCTTATATCCATAAAATTTCTATGCTTCCAAATAAATAGGTCACTTAACATCATCAAATAATAATGAAGTCCCACGGACCTAAGTGATATTAATTTTAAATGTGAAAATACACCTTGATGCCTTTTCGGGGAAGCATCATAATCAGTCATTTAAAGATTTTTGATCCCCAAATGATAAGTTGCAATAAAACAATAAGAATATCCCGCTGCTTTAAGCTAGGAGCTTTTTATTTTTTATTTTATCATTAAGAACAAATTGATTTATGAACGGTTTAGAGGGATTGTTGAAGCAAATTCTCTAAACTTTTAAATGCAGACACTTCTTGATACCATAGCATCCATGGAAGGAAATTGGAACACCCACCCTTCTGAAAAATTTTAAAGAAATCTTTGACCTTTTTGGATATCCTTTATATTCTTTTCAAGGCGAAACAAACCGATCATTTTCCTGCTTTTGTCAATACCCTCTATGCGCTTCCAACGATTGATATTTCTTCTGGAGAAGTTACATAAAATAATAATATATCTTTAGTCATTCTCAGGACCGGGCAATATGATATAAGTTCTTAAAAATATCTTATATCCATAAAATTTCTATGCTTTCCAAAAGCATTGAAAAAAAATTCCCATAAGTCCAGTCACTTAACATCATCAAATAATAATGAATTTTAATTCCAAAAGAAACAAATTCTCCTAACTTTCATACACAACCCACCCTACTGATTCAACCAAGGATCTTCTGATAAAAATCTTTGACTATTTTAAATATCAAGTTCCTTATATCCATAAAATTTCTATGCTTCCAAATAAATAGAAACATCATCAAATAATAATAAAGTCCCACCGACCTAAGTGATATTAATTTTAAATGTGAAAATACACCTTGATAATTTAAAAATTTATCGGCAGCCATTCTCCCCAAAAAAATGCAGAGAACGTCACGAACTCGATCGGTTCTTCTTCTTCTTTCTCTGTCTCAACTTATCACCTTCAACTTCTTCCTCTCTCACCGGTGGCATCATTCACCACCACAGGCCGCCGGTGAGCTTCTTCCCTTAACACCATAGGCCGCTGTTTCCATCACAGATCGGAGAGTTACAGAGCGCCGGGAGTAAAGAGCATAACCAGATCGACTTGGGCCATCTCCGTCACCTTCATTGGAAAGCTTCACTGTTGCCGGCAACTTGCAACCATTCATTCGATGTTGCGGTATGAGCTTCTCTCGCATTCTATTACGTGTTCTCTGAAGTGGCTTTTGCTTCTTTTTGTTTTTATATTTTTTTAAATTTTGCATCCTGCCTTTTCTGATAGGGAATGGTGTGTGGTGGTTCTGCTGCTAATGTAAAAAAAATTCTAGAAAGTCGAGTAAGTTGCTTCTGTTTAATTTGACTGATTGCTTTGCATTATTTGAACAAAACATGTTGGGGGATCTCTATAAAATCTAGCTATGCAAGTGATTGCGGGTGCGTGGATCATCTATTTGACTAATAAAAATGTACAATAACACAATACATTATTAAGTCACTAATTAATTATTCTCTAACTAATTAATTAGTGAATTAATTAATTGACTAATTATTATTCTCTATTTCCTTAGGTCCGTAGCTTCATGGAGTACGAAAGAAGAATGGCAGACAAAGGGAACAACATAAGAGATCCTTTTCCGCCAATACTAAAGGTGAAAACACTCAATAGAAATTGTTCACAAAGAGAAGAGTTCATATTCAAAACAAAACGAAAAAAACGAAAAGAAACCAGACACAAGCATCTTCCAGGTTTGCTCGCAGACTGTGAGACAATGAAATACAATCTTGGATTTTCATTTGATAGCTTTTCTCTAAGAAACTAGATAAGTCTCTGGATTCAAAGAAAAATCATACAAACCACAGCTCACAAAACCAACGCGGCAACAGCATCATCGTCTTCATCAAGGGCTTCAACCTTCGACCCGCCAGGCAAAATGACTGCTCCAGAGGAGATCAATTTTTAGACATGCCAAGCTCAAAATTACACAAAATACCCAAAACTAAAATAAGAGTTTGTGTAAGACTATTCCTGTTTAAAACGAACAATTAGATGACTTTGATATCTTGATTCTAGTAGAGTAAGCAAAGGAAAATGAAGAACAATTACCTCATCATTCCATTTCCCTCTCTATGAAGAGTTTCAAGCAAATACAGCTGGATGACAGTCACAAGATCTGGTTTTGATCTACCAAACCCAAATAGCAGCCACGACAACTGTACCACACAAAGCTAGGGGCATTATTGTATTTTCAGAATAATAACATGGGCCTCACCACAAAAACTAACACTACCAAGCAGGATTTAACTGTGCTGTGACTTTTGCTCCAATGTTTAAAGTTCATGGTTACTTTTGCACATCTAAAAAGCTTTTGGTGTTGGACACTTTTGAGAGTAAAGCACATGTCCATTTTTGTACTTTTACCCACAACTAAAGATAATATGCATTATTAACTTAGTGACAAGAGAAAATTTAAATATTGTTTTTACATTTAAACATATTTGGTTGCAAGCTGTACACTTAACTTTAACTTGGGTACAAAAAAGAACCAAACATGAGGAAGAAAGAACATACTCCCTCTGGTCCCAATTATAGGAATTATTTATCGGAATTTGGAGATATTAAGGAGAGAAGTTAAATTAGTTCATTATAATTATTCTTCGAAAATACCCCTACTTAAAATTGAAAATTACATCAAGGAAACATTAGTTGAATCAGTAGCCCTGTGCACTTGGTACTCTGACTCTCCCCGATTTCGCTGAAGCTTAACAGTTAGACAACTTCGATTTCTTCGAGCTCGCAGTCCGGCACCGTCAAATTGATAGGTATGTTTCCTATTTTGAGTTCTGATTTTAGATATTCCATTTTTCAAAGTTCCTTCTCTAGAATTTAGTTAGATCTCCATCGATTTTAGATTTGCTTGCCACAATTCTTCAATGTTGTTTCTTTGGACTTCAAATTTATGTTGATTTTAGATTTTGCTTGCTATAGATCCCTAAATTGGCTGCTTTCGATGGATTTTAATAGTGAAGAAATTGGTGCGGTGAACATTAAAGCTTGTTGTTATTGTAGTCAAGCAGCGTATTTGATTATACATAAATACAATTAGATTGTGGAGGCCTTGAACATGAAGTCTAAGTTGAGCAGCACGATTGAAGATTTATGAATTGTCTGGCTTCCTATGATTTAATGGCTTGGTTAATAATTTTGTTTCCTTGTCAGTTTTAGGTGGTTTTCTCTTTAACCTAAACATACTATCAAGTCAGTGTTAAGAAATTTCAGAAACAGAACATGATAGTATTGAACAAGAAATTGAAGAGGAACCCATTCATGCATCTGAAACTAACGGTAATTTTCAAACACCAAGCTAGTTTGGATTTCAAACACTACATGCATGAGATTAGAAAGTATTGCGCTGAACTTTGTCCTTCTAGTGTGCTGCTAAAATTACTTTATATGATGATCTTGCACTCCATGTAATATGTTCCATGTTATGTCCAGTTTCTTTTAGGTACGTGTTCCATGTAAAATCATTGGTTTTGATCTAGTCCTATAATGCATATACATGTTTCTTCCTTTCCAGAATTCATTTTGTTGTGTCCTATTTCTGGTTTGACCATATGATCATGCCAACACCTTGCACAACTGCATCTTTGTGGGGCTTTCAATTGGAGGTTTTGAACAAGTTGTATTTCGCTTATTAGATATTAGCTTGTCATGCATGATTAGTCTTCCATTGTTCCTTGTAGAGTTTTTAATGGAATTGCAAATGCATTGAAACTATATGGGTACATATGAAGTCCTACCCAGAGTTACATTAAATACAGACTCTTGAAACTTCAATCCTCTCTTATGATTTTCAACTTTATCTGATTAATTACTTCAGTTTTGTATCTTATGGAATTATTTACCAAAGAGGGTGAATTGCAGAATTCTATCTGCTTTATTGAGTTTCCCCTACTCATGGCTGTATGTATCTATTAGTTTTTGTCTTCCCATTTTTAATGGCAATCTTTGGTGCAGTTGATGTTGGAATTGAAGACTAAACATAATTCAATTACCTTCCCCTACCAAAGTAAATGTTCCACACAAATGATCTATAAACTAGGATTACCTATACATGTTTCTTCCTTGCCAGATTCATTTGTGTTGTGTTCTATTTCTGTTACTGTTCTTTACTCTGGTTTGGCTACAGGCACATGATTCACTATATCTCCATTTTAGTTTTATGTGTTCATTCTACTCTTTCATTTTTTTGGGTTCTGCTCTATTTTAACACCTTATGTGACTTCACACAATCACCTGGATACATCTTTATGAACTATTCATCTAGATAATGGCTTGTCATTGTTACATTTTACAATTCAGGTGACCATCGTAAGTTTTTGAGTAATGAAGATCGTAAAGCCATCTCCTATCTCTTATTGTCAAATAGGCAAGGAGGGAGACTACGTAGAGGGGCTACAAGAAAGGTTGCATCGATGTATTTAGTATCTAATAGTGTCATTCATCGCATTTGGAAAAAAAACAACTAGTGGGGATGGAGTGTGTCATAGAAAAACAAAAAAAATGTGATCGCAAGATGGTTGAACTTGACCCTCATCAGTTTCTTTAATTTCCTTTTGTAGAACAGAATATCACCAAGAGGGGGGGGTGAATTGGGGATTTAAAAATTCTTTTCGAATACCCCTGAACTTAACACATAGAAACATAAACAAATAGAGAGAGTAGGAGAAAGACAAACACAAGATATTTATATTGGTTCGGTCTTAACTCTTGACTCCTCAGACACTCTGAGATTTTCACTATCACTTCAATAGATTACATACTCTGTACTCGAAAGTAATCCTCTCACCAGGGTTCACTCCCCCTTACAAGTTGTAATCAAATAACCTAATCTCAAAGTCCCACAACTTTGAGATTCTTACAAGAATAATGATTCAGTAATAAACTCTCTAAAAGAGCATATTGATAAATACTGAAGATATTACACAAGTGTAAGAAATAGTAAATGTGTATTGATCGTTTGAGCATTTTTTTTTTGTTTCTGGTAGTTTGAGAGAAATGAATGCTTCAGCTTAAATATGGTGAAGGTAATTAATGATCGTTGGAAGCCTTTAATGCGCTGTTGAGAATAATGAATATAGCCATTGGGCTTGAATTGCGTTCATTACTCTAGTCGCTTGATTCATTCCATGACTGCTGACATTCTTTGTGTTCTTACCGTTGGATGATATGGCATTCAAATAAGGAAAGAACCCATAAATTCCTTTTGAATGTGTAGAGAATGATTGACCAAACCAGTGCTTCGTTTTTTGAACCAGCATTTAATGCATCTGACGTAATCACTTTCTTTTTGGTTAATCTTCAGTTAATCCATTATCTAATCATTTGAAACTCACTAGCAAATTGATTAAACATAATTAAGAACAATAGTGAGTGATGATATGAAATATATAAATCACACTTAAAGATTTAGCATTTACGAAACAAAGATACATTATACTCGAGTTTAATTCAACCAAACTGGAGTAGGTGACTCGAGTTTAGCATTCTAGGCTCGAGTCACTAGTTCATCTTCTTTGAAAATAAGTTGAAGTTTAAAATGAAGATGTCTCTGTATGACTTATGCTCAAGTTTAAAACAATTAACTCAAGTGCATGACTCGAATCAATCAAGGTTAGCTCGAGTCAAGTTCTTCTTTTCACAAATGAACTTTGAAATACATTCTTGGAAAAGGTTTGAAATCGTGGCAGCTCAAGTCATTAAGTGATGACTCGAGTCAACTCCATTTACTTGAAAATTGATTCTAAAAAGGATGCTCGAGTTAAGAGATATAGGCTCAAGTCAAGGACTTTGAATTTGAAAATGAATTTAAGTCCATAAAATATGACTGGAGTCATTTGTCACAGACTCAAGGCAATATCATTTCATATAATATTTCATAAGAGCTCTTGACTCGAGTTTTGTGTGACTAGCTCGAGTCATTTTATGTTCAAATATTTTTGAGAGCTCTCTATCTTATCTTAACTCGAGTTTTACAACCTGAAACTCGAGTTAGTATTGACAGTCAGTTACTGGTTTAAGTTTGATCAAGTTCAAAGCATTTTGACTTAAACCACTAACTTCATTTTGTTTACCATTGTTAGTTGTCATCAAAACACATAAAAAACTAACACCTTTAGCTAGGAGGACCACCTTGAGAGATTTATCCTTTGCATTGAACATAAATAAAACCTCACTAGTCAGGCTTAAAAAGGAGGGAGCTATCGAGCATTATAATAAGGGAAAATCCAAATGGGGGCCCAAATAACAAAGAAAAAAAAAATAAAAAAGGCCCCAAAACTTTGAAAATCCTAGAAAAGGTCCGAGGGCCTTTTTTGGGATAAATTCATTAAAACATGAGTTGTTAATGGGGCTGATATAATTGTTAACGGGTAGGTCATTAACAACTAAATCAGCCCCATTAACAACAATTTCTTAACAACTAAATCAGCCACATTAACAACTATATTAGTGCCCCGTTAACAACTATATCAACTCCATTAATAACTCACGTTTTAATGAATTTATACCAGAAAAGGCCCTGGGACCTTTTTTGGGATTTTTAGAATTCTTTGTTATTTGGGCCCCCATATGGATTTTCCCTTATAATAATGCCATTAAGCCATTTTTTAAGGAAGAGAATATGGTTGCTTGGTTACAATTTTGCTTGACCATGCTTGAAAATGGTTCAATGACAGGAGATCTAACTTTTAAAAGTATGCATAACATAGTTCAATTAAATGAGAAGTGATTTTATATGACCAAAAAGAATGCAAAATATTATCTGTTACTAGGAGAGGAAAAGCCACTATGTACTACGATGAACAAGAATTTTATTGGAAAGGTGATGTTCTTGGTTGCTGTTGCTTATCTTAGTTTTGATTCAGATGGTAATGAAACTTTCTCTGGGAAAATTGGAGTCTTTCCTTTAGTTACACAAGAGCCGGTAAAGAGAAATAGTGTTAATAGACTTGCAGGCACACTTGTGACGAAGCCTATAGTTTCAGTGACCAAAGACGTTAGTAGACAGTTTCTTATTGAACATGTTGTTCCTGCTATAAAAGAAAAGTGGCCAAGAAATTCAATAGGAGAACCAATATATATTTAGCAAGACAATGCGAGTTGTCACGTCCATCCAAATGACAGTGAATTTTGTCGAGTTGCCATAGAAGGTAGGTTTGATATTCGCTTGATGAATCAACCCCCAAATTCTCTAGACTTGAATATTCTTGATCTTTGTTTTTTAGTGGTATACAATCTTTACAACACAAGGAAGTGCCAAAGACAACTGATGATTTAATTGCAGCGGTGGTTAAATCCTTTGAATCATTTTCATCTGTTAAGTCTAATAAAATATTCTTGACACTTCAATGTTGCATGGTAGAGATCTTGAAGAAGAGGGGTTCTAATAAATATAATCTTCCACATATAAGAAAAGAAGTCATGGAAAAAAGAGGCTCACTGCCCAATCAAATCAAGTGTAATCCAAATTTAGTGGAAGAAGTGAGAGAGTATTTGAGGTAATAATAATTTGTAGTTTAATGCTTACAATTAACAAAATAATTTGTACTTTGCAACCTATATGATGATATTTAAATCCTTAGTTTTAGTGTCATTTATACCTTTCTTTACACTTATGTTCACTATAGAAGGTTATAACTTCATCGGAACCAAGAAATGTGATATGTTTTTTTTTTTTTTTTTTTGATGTTAATACCTAATTGAATCACAAAAACATTACTATTGATATTAAAGTTGATTCTGATTCTCTGGCAAGTAATGCATCTTTGTTCAGTTATTCTTTTTTTTTTTTAATCTTTCTTTATGTTATTTGACACTTTCCTTCTTCGCTTTTTCATTTGCATTTTTGAAGGGTATTTCCCCAATTTCCTATTATGTCGATGTTGGGATGTTTTTGTGCATGCAGAGATCCCTGCTGTTATCTTGAATAATTTTGGGAGTTCGGATGGATAATTCAATTTTTATTTTGATGATACAAACACATGGTCAAGAATAATGATCCCTCCAAATGTGGAATAAAAGGTGTTTCAATTAAGTCAAAGATGGGTGACACTACTTTTAAGCTTGATGCAATTTTTGATGTACAGAGTATATTTTATGTTGATGTAGTTACATGTTCTAGATTGATCGGTAAGTGTATATACAAGCTAAGAATGTTCAAGATTGTTGAGGGGTTTGTGAGAAGTTCCTATATACTCCATAAAGACACTATTTTAGTCTTTGATGAGATGAAATCTAGCCTATTGCAGTGATATTTGTTTTTTTTTTTATGTACACATTTTTTTGGGGACAAATTTATGTACACATTTGCAAAGTCTACATAATCACTTTTTATGTGTTTAATGCTAGTTGATATATATATATATATATTGTAAAAATGAATTTTTTTTTTTATAGATTCAAAATGATTTTTTACTATCATGAAATTTTAGGTTGTAGATTTAAAATGAATTTTAAATGTATGTAAATATTTTTTTTTGTATAACTTCCATGGATTTTTTTGAAGAATTTTTTTTTCTATCAAGAGAATATTTATTTAATTGGGCATAAAACAAATGCAAGTTTTTTTTTTTATTGTTGGAAAAAAGATAATGAAATTAATGTTTTATTAGGTTATTTTAGGGAAAAGAAATCAATCACTTTGGACGGATAGTTACAAAAAAAAAAAGTTTTTAAGGAATATTAAAATTATTTTATTTAAAAATAAAAAAAAAAAAGTAGAATCTCTTACTTGATAGAATATAAGCATGTTGTTAAATTAATTATTGTGGAGCAAGTATTAGTAGGAGTGATATGAGAAAAATTGCTCAAAATTATTTTATGTAAAAAAAAAAAAACAGAATAATTGAGGTGTATATGACATTAATGAGTTGCAAAAATTATTTATTTTATAGAATATATAGGTGTATTATTAAATTATTATTGTCTTCAATTATTATTGAGAAAATATCAATATGGGTATTTTAGGAAAAAATTGACAAAAGTTAAAACTTGGTCTTATAATTAGGACTAAAACCAACTCCAAAATGTGTTTCTATTATTAATTAGACTGGAGGGAGTACTTTAATAAAGCTAAATATAATATCCATTATTAGCTTTTTTAAAGATTAATAAAGCTAAATATGTATTATTAGATTATATATTAGTTTATAACTTAAGCAAAATAGTTTGAAGAAAAAAATGACAAATATAAATACTTTAAAGTAATCTATTAGCTTTCTTAATATCTCTAAAAAAAGTCATTGGTTCTTATATTTAGGGCCGGGAGGTTGTATTACCTTTCTACCTTAATATATAAGATTTATTTAAATATATTTAAAAAATTAGTTAAATTAGTTAATTGTTTAAAATGTGTGTCAGTTTTATTAAAATACTTTTTTAAGTCATTTGTATTGAAACTGCCATTCAGGTCCTATTTATAAGTTTCTTTTGACCAAAAGTTTGGTCATATTTAAAAGTCTTTTTTCATGTAATAAATGAGATTGTGATAATTTTGTTCATATTAATTGTACTAATAAAAATAAAGAGAAAAGAAAGAATTGGAAGATACCCATTTATAAATAACAGCAAAGTTGAAAATTTATCCCATATTCATTGAGTTAACTACCTCTCTTTGATATGTGTGATTTGGTTGAAAGAGATTTATAAATAGGACTAGAGTGGTACCAAGTAATGCAAACTTTCTTAACACATGTATTTAATATAGATAGTTTAGAAATAAAATAAAATAAATATGACCAATAAAGGTTGGTCCAGATGATGTTAGCTCATAACCATAGGTCTTGTTTAGTATGAAGCACTAGGGGTAAGGATTGGAATTTAGTTAGGGATTAGATCGAATTGTATTGTTTGGTATGAGGGTTTTCTTGAAGATAACTTAGGATTGAGAGTACCACAAAAGTGAAATTACTACAAACCACAACTCCTAATATTGGGGAAACAATGGGATTGGAAAATTTTGGAATAAAATAGTCTTTGTATATAATAAATTTCAGACTGAAGTAGTACCCTCATCTTATTTCTCACACTGCTCCTTTGGTCTCTCTCACTTCTCACTAGTCTTCTCCCTTATCTCCAGTGGTCTTCTCCGTCTCCCATCATCTTCTCTTTCTCGTTTGATCTTACAACCATAGTCGTCCCGTCTTCAACCCCCATCTCTCATCTTTCGCTGTACGGCAATCTCACCTTAACCTGTGATGAAGCATTATAACCTAACTGCCAAGTTAGAAAAGCAAGAAGCAGCATAATCTAACCACAAAAACCAGAGTCCGCCCATGAGAAAATGTTATGCTATGATTAGAAGTCATATGGATAGAAAAAATGGTATAATATGACAAGAAGTCATATAGACTAATAAGTTTCAATTTATTCAAAATAAAGATTAAAATGCTTCTGAAGCCAAAAAGACCAAAATGGTTGTGAATATCCCGATGGTTAGAACTAGGGTAGGACCTATTGGACGGTATTCCATAGGTGGCTGACCTAGTTGCATTCAGGCGACTTGGGACACTTTCGATTGAGAACGCTAGTAGATTCCAGATAGGACTCTCGATAGTTCCTACTCAAATACCATAGTTGCAATTAGGAGGCTTGGAACACTTCCAATTGAGAACGTTGGTGGATTCCATATAGGATTCTTGGTAGCTTTCAGTCGAATACCCTAATTGCAATTAGGAGATTTGGGACACTTCTGATTGAGAACGTTAGTGGATTTCAAATAGGACCCTCGGTAATTTTCAGTCTAATATTTCTAGGTGGGTGTTTTGATTGAGAACTTTGATGTATAGGAGGACTCTCGATTCATGCCATTTGGTTAAACTTAGCAGTATGGTTATGTGATATTTGTATGCTAGTTTGGTTGCATATGCTATGTTTTCTGAATGTTATATGTTGTTGTGGATTTTTTGTTATGATTGTCTATCATATATTGTTTATGCTTGGTCTGTGAGATTAACATGTTACTCTGGGGTCCAAATTGAATCCCAGACATTCCTAAGAACTAGCATCTAGACATGGTCAAAGTGGGGGATAAAATTTTAAAGGAAAGGCAATTAGCATGGAATATTAACAGTTGCTGCTGGGATATTAGATAGGACTGTAGAACTTATAGGCTTCTTTAGTTACATTTATTTTGAAATGTAACACACTAATGTAATGGATCTTCGTATTATGAATTCTGTAGTTTATCCCTGTTCATAACCAAGAATATTTTCTATTATCAATATAGTATGATATTCCTGTGTTGCGCACTATAACTCACTGTTTTACTCTGATAAATGTCGTAATTACAAGGGGTATGACACTTACTTTTAGAATCATTAAACTATACCTATCTCATCAATTTCTTCAACACCCAATTTTCAGCTCTTAAAGTTTCACCCAAATTTTTCAACATTAACATTTCATCATAAACCTCAAATATAAGTCATTCAATCATCAATATAACCTCCAATAAGTTAGAAAAAATAATTATAAAGTTGAATTCAACATGCATCATATCATAAATCATAAGTTTCGAAACCAAACCCTAACTTTATTTTCCTCAAATTAGCCTCTCAAGTGAAAAAATCTAAACCATGCAATTCTTATACAAACCTCACTAGCTCCATTAAAAGCAAAATAATGATATGGACTAATATAAAAATACTTTTAACGTCCATTTTTAGACCCTTTTAGCATCTCTTTTCGGGGGACACCTATGCGAGTGACATAGTAAAGTCTAGGAACAACGTCTCTAAAAGAAGGATGTTGTAAGAGATTTACGGCGTCCTTTTTTAATAGGGATGCTGTAAGTAAATTTTTTTTTTTAAAAAAACCTCAAACTATTGGGATCCGTACACATAGCGAAATTAAAAAAACTTACGAATCCCATTGGAGGATCCATCAACGGCGTTTAAATCAAGTTCGTTAGAAACCGTACATATGCGAATTAATGAGCGTCTCTTGCAATTTGATCTTATTGGCTACCTGCTCAATCAACAGGAGTTGGCTCTATGAATCTCCTTCCTCTACCGATATCCACACGAACGGCCTCCAACACTGACGGCAGCGTGCTAGCGCCTTCAGTATTCTCGCGTCTCTTATTTTTCTCTCTAGGGTTTCTCACGGCTTTTCTAATACGTCTGACAAATTGTCCCGTGGGTTTTTTTTCTAAACCTGATAGGCGTATTATATTCAAAATTAATCCTTATTAATTTTGAGATTAATTAAATCTATCTAATAGATATAATCTAATCTATTTATTTAATCCAAATTAAAAGTCTTATGATTAATTTATCTCTATAAATTAAATTTGAGAAATGATATCTATCTATTTAATTAAATTTGAGATATTATATCTCAATTTAAATTAATTAAGATATATGATATCTTTATTCAAAAATTAAATCTAAAATACAATATCTCTATTTTTTTAAATATTTAATTTATCAAATAAATTAAATACAAAAATATATATAATAATATTATAATCTATATTAATAATATCATTATTATTTAATTTTGAATTTATATTATAATATAATATAATATATACATGGATATATATATATATATATATCCTAGAGTAAAGTTGTATTCATTAAATCTTAGACATATCTAAGATTCAATGAATCTGACACTATTGCTCGTATTGGGCTATTCTTGTGTGCGACCCCACAGGCCCACATGAGATTGGCAATGGGCCAATCTTTCTACCAAAGACACAAGTCGCAAGCGGCCTCTAGCAAGACATTGTGACTATCCAATTCATATGGGGATCAATGACACGATGTAACACCCCTACAGTTGTAATTATTGTGCTTGTAATTACTGAGGAATTAATGAGAAGCTTTATTTTCAATTATTATTATTGTTGCTATTATTTTATTTTATTATGATCAATCAAGTGGTGTAGTAATTTAAAAGAGTAAAGGAAAGGGTGAAATAGTCAATTCTTTGACCTCATAATCTTGAATTTTGTTCACCATGGGGAAGAAGAGAAAACCAGGTGATTTAAGTCACACCCCGCCCAAACGTGTCATGAGGGTCCCACAGGTGATTAACCGACGGAAACGGGACCGATTAGGGGTTCCTTTGTGGGGCCACTCCGGGGAAGTTTGGAGGGTAGGTCAAGTGTGGGAACCACTCCAGGAAGTTTGGAGAGCGTCACATAAATACCGGAGTGTGATAACTTGTTCAAGAAGGAAAATTAAATGAAAAACTTGATAATAAAAAAAAAAAACTCACATGTTTGCAAAAGGAACAAAACCTCGAGTTTGTTTCCATAAACCTCGGGTTCGGTTCTTAAACCTCGGGTTCGCACCTCCGAGAAAAGTTTCAAAGATCTGGCGGAAGAATTTTTCAAATGAGATTTTCATAAACTTGAGACTGCTTCCATGAACCTCAGGTTTGCTTCCATGAACCTCCCGGTTTGCGTCGGGCCAAAAGTTTTTCAAAAGTTTTCTAAGTGAGCAAACTCGAGCTTAAGTTTATGAACTCGAGTTCGTGCCTTACGAGAGCAAAATGATTTTTAACTTGAGAAAACCTCGGGTTTGCACTTTGGAAACCTCCGGTTTGTGTTTTGAGAACTAAAACTGATTTTTGACATGAATAGTGTCAAACTCGAGTTCATCACTTATAGACTCGAGTTCATGTTTTATTCAAAATATGTTTTGATTTGAAAACCCGATGGTTTGCTCGATAGAAGTCTAAACTCGAGCCTAAATATGCAAACCTCGGGTTTGGCCACCGAACAAATTTTACAAACCTCGGGTTCTCTACGCAAACCTCGAGTTTGGTCCGGACCTTCATTTTAATGTTCGATGCTTCGAGCCTAAATATACAAACCTCGGGTTTGGTCCTGAACAAATTTTACAAACCTCGGGTTCTCTACGCAAACCTCGGGTTTGGTCCGACAGGCGAAACTTCATTTTTAATGTTTAGCAAACTCGAGCCTAAATATACAAACCTCAGGTTTGGTCCATACGAGGCAAAGATTCATATTCAATACTTGAGCAAACTCGAGTTTGGAAAAACAAACCTCGGGTTTGCATCGATTCAAAAATTCAAATTCTACGAATCTGTGAAACCTTCTTGTTTGATCTTAATACTTTCTATGACCTAAGCCACCTCCTAACACTGGAGAACTTCTCCAACGGATCTATTTGAAAGGCACGGTGATAAATCTCGAGTGAGGAAAACCTGGGAATTAATTACTACTCTTAGAGAGAGTTTGTTTCCTTGTATATCATTCATTGTAACAATCTCAAGATCAGATGTGTGTGGGGCCCCTTAGGTGTCACACACTCCCTATAATCACTAAAAATATTTACTTGGAGAGAAAGAAAGAAAAGTCAGTATAAAAGTCGAACCGCGGGTCCAACATTCAAAGAAAAAGGCAAAATGGGAATAAATGGGCGAAAATTAACTAGGGCAGAAGTGTGGGCCCAAAATGGTGCCATAAAGGTCCTTTTGGGCAGGTGGAATGATGTGGGAAAAGTTGGTAATTATTGAAAAGTTCTGGGCCAAAACGGGTAATTTGCCCCAAAAGAAGAAAATATCTAGATATTTTGGGGGGCAATTTCGCCACATGGAAGAACCCTGAAGCCCCTGGAAAGCTCTAGAAATTCTTGGGCAAGAAGTCAAGAAAAGTAGATCCTATTTATTACACAAACCAGAAATTTACGTCAGTTAATTCTACTTTCACCAGATTAAATTCACCTTTATTAAAAAGGTAAATTCCTTCATCTTTTCACCCTTGAGCACAACATTTTCAGAAGCCAAAGGAGAATCCAGCCAGCCACCATAGCTATAGCTCCAAACTCAAGATCCCAAGCTCATCCACCGTTCTTCCGATTTTAGGTAACACCGACAACTTCATCTTCTTGAGTTCTTGACTAAATATTTTCGAGAAAAAGGTTGATGCTTGGTGTTAGGGTTGGATTTTTTCATTTTTAAGTTCACCAATGGCTCTGGAACATGATTTTGTGTAGGGTATAGTCATAGTGTTAGTTTCCAAACTTGAAATCACCGAAAAATTCTTGGAACCAAGTCTTTTAGCAATTCTGGAAATTTCTGGTAGTGGTGCTTCAACTCGGTTTTTAAAATAGTAAATGAAATTTTTTTAATCTGAAATTTTACAGGAAGAAATTAGACATCTTAAGGTTGATTTGGTGTATAATTTTATGTTATTTGGAGTTTTCTTCTAAGAGATAAAAATTGTTAAAGTTGGCTTTGGAAGCGTCAGGGCGAAATCTGACCAGAGAGTGAAAAGTGGGCTACACGCCAAAATATATGTAATATTGGTATCTGGAATTATTTTTCCTGAAAACTATACATCGTATTGGTTCAACTGGAATTGGTTTCATGCAAATATGAGTTTTTTGGAATTTATTAAAAATCCTTGAATTTGGGCCAGAAACACTGGATTTTTTGGAAAATAAGTAAAGGGCTTGGTTTTGAGAAATAATGCAAGGGTATTTTCATCAATACTAAAAATAAGGTGTTTTGGTGTTATTTAGGTCAGGGGAATATTTGGAAAAGTGATCAGGCACAATAAAATATTAAGATGGTACATATCCTACCACGTAGTAACCACTTTACTCCGGCACTTTTATGTGTTTGTTGTATGTGTTGCTTGCCATATGTATTTTTGTATATGTTTTGCCAAATATGCATATAGAGCATGTTTGTGATTGTGTCCCTAGCGCTGAGGGTGCCTACCGGGGTCTGCTTATGTGGCGACTCAACGGAAACAGGCGGTGCCTGCTAAGATTTGCCTGCGTGGCAACTCAACGGAAACAGGCTTGTGATTCCGGTAATTTTGGGGCCTACCTCGGTAAGGCGGCCCGATGGTGCAAAGAAGTGTTACTGTGTGTGCTTCTGTTTGCATATTGTGGTATTTGGCATATTTATCTGTGTTTACATACTTACATGGTTTGCATACATATGCATTACACATTAAGTGCATGAGTATTGATGGTTACTCTAGGGGCCGTTTTCGGACTTCAGACGCTTTTGTAGACACAGGAGGACGTGCCTGAGATAGAAGGACCTTTTTGGAAAGGTAAGGCCCAGCGGTGCAGTGAAGAATAGGGAATGTCCTATCATTTTGTAATTTACTTTTGGATGACTGTATTTATTATTTTGGTATTAATGTTGGATAATTGTACCCTTAACCCTTCAGGGACTTGTATTTTCTGTTTATTTTACTTTTACCAGTATAGTAGGTTGTCCAAACCGGTCAAATGCTCTGCTGTGATAACTCTGATATGTATTAAATGGACTTAATAATGAAGAAAAGGTAACAAGTAAAAGGAATCCCTCTAACCCGCCACCTGAAAGGGCGAGGCCAGTAGGGGTGTAACACACGATACAACCTATCGTACAACAATGTCACGTCCCTTTTGTCACGTGATAATTTGGTCAAGGATGAGGCATGGATAATGTCAACTTTTGTTCTTGACCATTACTTTCTTGATCCTTGAGTAGTCTAATAATTGAAATGGAAACTCCTTTCCATCGTAGTATAGCCATACATTTCTCAGACTCACTCATCGAGGGGCCCAGTATTATCTCTCTATAAATGTGAGGGACAAATTCCATCTTGACCATTCACATTCCTCTGCCTGAAAACCACCGATCCCGATCCAAGCCTTTATCATCACTTGGTCAAAGGTGACTTTTGACTAGGTCAAAGATCAGCGACTCATCATATAGAAATCCATCATGATCTCAGGTCAAAGAGCGTTGTGACACGATTATACATGAAATAAGCTTATGACTAAATCCATGCAGTTTTCTCATAATGGGTCGATCTAGCACCTTGTACTCTTACAATTGCCTATGACTTTGATTCGTATCTTCATACCTCATCAAAGTCATACTGATCTTATTTCATCTTTGCTCCTGCGTAGATGAGTGACCAGGGACATTTAGGATAATCTATAATATATCTAGGGATACCGTTATCACTATAAACATGCAAATGAAATGATAACTAAATGGAGAATACTTTAAAAGGAATTAACGTTTAAAGTACAATGACTTGCCCCTAGGGCATAATTTCCAACACAAACTGCCATGTTTGGGAGGAGTGACGAGTGGGCAATCACAAAAAAAAAAAAAGCCAAACAATGCAAAACTTGAAAGCATTCCAAGTCATCGTAGCTCCAGATCTATGCATAAATGGTTTGAAGAACGGTTTAATCATATTGAAATCGGTGACAAAAATGAATCAAACAAATAATTGATGCCAACAAAAAACCAAACATGATTATGCAACAAATCAACAACCAAACCCATTCATGCCCTCAACAAATCTAGAACGAAAAAACAACCTACAGGAAAAAAAAGCCAACAGACCTTTGAGATCTTGATGGAAGAAGCCAACAGAATCTCTATGAGGGTTCTCTTAGTTGTAGAATTGAATGCTATCATTGCCATTGTTATAAAATCATCGATTTACGGAAACAATCAATATACCTAAAGAAAAGAAGAGAAGTAAGAGAGGAGATCAACAGAGGTGCATTTTGTGGCAAAGACGACAACATCAACCACCCTTTCCACTGGCGCGTCCTTGCTTGACGGTAGTGATTTTGGTCTTCCCCTCCATCTCCTTCCTCAATTCTTCCTCAGCTCTCGTTTCTTGCCTTTCCAATAACAACAAACACAAATTGCTTTCTCATGGTGATTCCAGTCAACCTTCCCGTAAACATAAATGGCATAAGTATATCAATACAATAATCTTGATTACATAACAGGAGTATTCTCAAGGTTTATACATTACGTACAATAAATTATTACACTGACAATCTTTAATACTTCATCATTCCTCCTTCTGGTTCATCTTCAAGCATTCTCCTCTTTTATCTTTGTGAGCTGCATTTCTTCCTTATGCTCACCTGCCTAATGGTTGGTTGGGGAGGGTGAGATTCAGGGGAATCTTAGTATTAAACAATACCGAATAATGCATGCAAGATAAATGCTAGTGCATGATATGCTTGCCTTCCATAAGCTTATGTTAACATAATGATATTTCTACTTGCTCAATGCTTCGTACAACATACTCATGGCTATAGTATAGTTAGAAATAGAGCTTCAATCATTCAAATATTTTACACATAATCAAGCAAGCATAGAAATAGTATACATCAACATACAAGAAATTGTATCAAATACATGCAAGTAGGGTAAGTTCACTACTTTGAAGACTAATGTCCCTCCTTCATTTTCCTCTTTCACCGACCATCGAAGTTGCTTAAAGTATCTTTCATTCTTCTTCTTTTTGAACTTCTTGTGGCCCTAAATACAGAATTATATTATTAGAGCCATGGAAAATGAATACCTAATGGATCTGCCTCAACCTCACAACCTTTGACCCTTAAATTCGCATGGTAGCTAAAAGCTGCCAGAATTTTCAATCAATTTGGAAAATTCATAACTCATTGCACAAATATCCAAATAAGGTGTTTCCAAAGGCTATGAACTCATTATTAAGTAAAATTTCAAGGAAAAATGCTTTTAGCAGGCAGTCATACACATATCATTCCAGGTTCAATCAAACAGTGACTACTGCCAAGTTTGCATGACAAAATCACAAGTCATTTTCATAGATTCATAACTTAGTGTGCACAGATCCAAATTTGACAAATGACCTATCAAATTAAATCTCAATATGTCTACTTTTGTCTTGAAATTTTTTTATAGTCATCAGACATCATTTATTAGCCCAAACACTTATTGGAATTTCACTACCACACAGAACTTTTAAAGGCAGTTTTAGGGTTTCAAGACAATTCAATCTCAAAGCTTCCAAAATCACTACCTAACCTCTACCCTACACAGCTTTTCGTTTTAAACACATTGGAACCATCAAAATTACCAAATTCTTACTCCTCTGGCCTGCCTTGGTTTTGGCCGAAACTAGGGCTTAATGGGGCTATAGTTGTTTTTTGCAATTTCACTGCAAAAACATCTTAGTCTTGGTTTCTAACCACTTCTTATCTTGTTATTTAGACCATATACACACTTTAGCTCATTTTGGTCAATTGGATAGCACCTCCCCATTAAGGTTTCAACCATTAAAGTTTCAAGAAGACACACAAAACCACCAATAAACTCCAAAATATCACAAGGAAGCTTGAAAGTCACTTACCTGGATCTTGTTCGGTGTTTCTTGCAAAGTCTCTTCCTTCTAGGATCACTATAGGTTTCGGTCAGCACACTAGACCACCATACAAAAATGTTTCATGAGATTAAGAAGTAGGAGGAGAGAAGAACTAGGGAAGACACGACCTTAAGACAAGATCTTACATTAGTTTCACAACTTTTCTCTTCTTTTTCTTCCTTTCCAACTTTCGGTCTCTTCCTTGAGTGTGCAAGTGGATGTGCCGAATGGAATAGATGATTATAGAAGAGAATTTCTGAATATTATAGGTCCAAAGTCAGTTAGGGAGGGAGGAGTACCACTTTTCCTTTCAACTACGACTTATTTACCAACTTGTAATTTCCTTACATTCCAACAATATCATTAATCCCTTTTGACTTTGCAAGAAACACCAAACAAGACTGCCTTCTAGAAATTCCAGTCTGCCAGTATCAAGGGAAATTCCCTTCATAATATTTCTCACACTTTCCTAAATGGGCCTAGTCGTCTTCCTAATACAGGCTTATCCTCAAATCTCAAGTTTCAAGATTCAGGATATTATACAACGAATGTCATTTCCACCACCATCTCCATATCTGAAATCGACAACAGCGTCTTTGCTTGTGTAGCGTTCCCAAGAGTAAAATCCGGCGACTCATTCATCGCTCCTCCACACCATGAAATCGTTAGCGTCGGAAAGCAAGAGGGGTGTAAGAGAGATTTTAGTCAGATTGAAGAGAGAAGAGAAAAACAAAAGATGACAGAAATAGGAAAAAGCATCGGTGAGAGGGAAATGGGTTTGACTTTGGTGTCCCAAATTTAAAAAGGAATGCCAAAAGTGGAGCTCTTGGCACCAAAAGCTTCGTTTTTGACACCTCTGTTCAAATTGGGACCCTAAATGTAGGGCTTTTAGTGTCCCAATTTGTTAAAGGGATGCCAAAAATAAACTTTTGGCGTCCTTTTTTTCATTAAAGGGACACCCAATGTGTCAAAATTCACACATAATCATAAAAATGCCATCTCCTCTATTTCTTATTTCCCTTTTTTAAAAAATTGATGTCCTTTAGGAAGTAAAATCCAATTTTTGTAGTGGTGTTAGAAACTTCAGAATTTTCAAAATCTATCAAACCTTAATTTTCGCTATCAAAAATGAAAATAAGAGGGTAGAAACTAAAACAAAAAACAAAAAGGAGATAAAAAACTTTTCAAGTATCCTTGAAGAAAAACCCAAGCATGCTGTCCTTCCTTCTTTCTTTGCATCTCCCTCCCTGCCTCCCTCCCTTGCAAACACTCTCTCTCGACGCTATAGAAGCCACATCGCTAGAGAGAGAGAAAAAAAAGGTGATGCTATTTGAATGAATGGGGGTAAGATTCCTTTATTTAATGGAAATTTGATGGTATTATACCTTCAGCCCATTTAATGAATTGGTGGGGAGGTCATGTGCCTCCCACCATTTTATGATATTTTATTAATTAAACATATTTCATTCCTCTTTCTTCTTTCTTCTTTTCTTTCCTTTTAATTTTTATAACTTTTTTCCTCACTAAAATTTTCATAATATTTATATGATTATAGTATATTATCTTTTTTGAAAAAAATACTTAACCCACCTCTATTTATTCCTACCTAACTTTAATAATTTCCTGTTTAGAAAATTTATCTCCATTTTGAGTAAATTCTCCTTACTCAAATAATTGTATGCTAAATTTCAATTGTTAAGAAATAATCTTATCTTAGAGTTACTTGGATACATGAATAATTGAATACAGGTCTCAA
This sequence comes from Acacia acuminata, assembly GCA_019022655.1. Taxonomy (NCBI): domain Eukaryota; kingdom Viridiplantae; phylum Streptophyta; class Magnoliopsida; order Fabales; family Fabaceae; genus Acacia; species Acacia acuminata. Next base: position 3,905,700 of record JAFJYI010000039.1, on the reverse strand, counting down.
AGTGCGAAGAAGTTGTCTCAAACAGGCCACAAAACACATAGTTTTAGGAGTTGTAAATTGAATAAAAAGGAAAAAAATACTTGCATCAAGTTTGTTATATCCATTTCGTCAAGTTCTCCAATCACATGTGATCGTATGTCTTATTTTTCAATTTTATCATTTAAATATAAAACCTATGGAAAAAAATAAGACATATAGTTATGTATGATTAGAGAACCTAATGTAATAGATATCTGGAAATTGATGTAAGTATGGCACGATTAAAAATATCATATATAATGGAAATATATCAATGTCATGCATGCACCAGTGAAGGGAATCATCTTAGAATCTCTCTCTCTCTTTTTCTTCTCAAACTATCATCTCCACCATTAGATTAAAAAAAATGGAGTATTCATTTAATATTTGATAACATATTATTATAACATTGTACAAAAATTAATTTAAGCCGTTGATATTTAATTTGGACAATTCACAAGTTTAGTATATAAACAATTTTAATTTACAAACTATTATTAGATTTGTTTTATAAATAGTAAATTTCAACCATAATCCATTTCTTGAATTAAAAGAAGAAAATGAGAGGAAGAATTATGAGAGATATGCTATCCCAATTAAGAGCTCATACACCATGCTCAATCCTCTTGCGGCTTTCTTGGATTCTTAGGGTGTGCATGGTAATGCTCCCATAATGAGTTTTTTCTTAATGACTACCTTAGGCACAGAATCTTTTTTTTTTTTGAACAACCTCTCTTTCGCTCGGTACGTCCAAGACTCGGTTTAGTCCTGATCTCTTTGTCTCTGATTTTTGCTCAACCTCGCGTTCTCTCTTCGCCCTTATCCCTGTCTAGGGCCGACGACGAGAATCAGGGTGTTCTCTCTGATTGACTTTTTGTGCAACGTGCATCACCTCTGAAGAGGGGAGAGATCGACGCCCACCTTCATTGATTTGGGTCAAGTTCTTTAGTTCAACGAGATTTCAAGAAGGGTCTAACGGCAAAATGAAGAAGGTTCGCCGGAATTTCATCTTTTCTTTAGTGATTTCAATTAGCAGAGTCAATATGACAGAAAAGAGAGACGACAGTGTGGTTGAAAATCTTCCTTTTATTCATCTGTTCTTACTGTGCTTGTCTCGTCGACAAGGAAAGCCAAGAAGATATGCAAAATGGATAAGTATTCACCCAAAGTTTGTATTAATATGCTACAACGGGAAAATTTACTGTCGATTTTGGGCCCATAAATTATTCGGCATGAGTATTGTTTTCTTTTATTGTTGTTGATTTTGGGAAGCCATTGTTGGATGCCAGTAATGTTAGGGTTCTTTGCAAATTATTTGCCCATGGAGCATGTTTGAAGAGGGAGCACTGTGAATTTTCTCATGACTGGAAAGATCCTCCAAACAATATATGCACGTCTTATTAGAAAGGAGTCTGTGCCTAAGGTAGTCGTTGCAGATATGACCATGTCAAAGCTTCCCGTGAACACTCCTCTCTTTGTAACCGAAAATTATTTTCCCAATTCCTTTGATTCTCAAGTCCAGACAATAGGGTTGACAAAGCCTGAAATAGATGTCGATTTCATATTGCTGCGTCTCCACTTGGTTCTGTTCGGCGATTCTACTATGCTATTTTGCGCTCATTGATTCCGCACCTTTGTTCTTTGATCAGAACCCGAAAACAACCCTCATGGTTAGGTTTCATGGTTTTGTATAGTTCTCAGCTTCTTTTTATTGTGGAGATCATATCTGAATTGTCTATGTTTTACTGGGTTTGCTTGTGCAATGTGCCGCATGGAATGGTGCAACTTTCCATTTTGATGATGATAATCTTTGTTGGTGATTCAAATTCATCTTAGATGATCTTTGTTGGGGGGTGGATGCATAGATTTCATACAACATCTTTAATTCACCTGTGTTTCATTGCTTTCGATAAGTCTACATAGGCTAAGAAAAAGGGCTCCGTTAGGGCATAATGGATGCATGAAACCTGTGAAGCATGCTGCAAGAATATGAACCTGAGGAAACTGATTCCTGTGATGATGTGCTATTCAAGTGAACCTCATGCAAAGAATGAGGTACATGAAGTCATCAAATATCTTGAGTATTGTGTTCATAGGTTGCATAATCAAGACCCTGGAATTCATAATATGTTGGTTTATTTATATGCAATACAGGAAGATGATAGTGCACTTCTTCAATTTCTACAATGCAAGTTTTGGTGCTATGGAAATTCTTGCCCTTCAATTGTTCGAGGAAATGCCTTGCAGAAATTGTGTCTCGTGGGAATTGCTTCTCACTTCTTGATTGTGCACGTTCTACCTTTTCTTGTTTGATTCCGTGGTTTATACAGATTTGGCATGAAATTCTGATTCTTGGAATGGAAAAAAAAAAATTGTTAACAAATGTAATTCTGATTCTCGAAGTAAAAATAAACTGAGTTAACAAACGTAATTCTAATTCTTAGAACTCTTCCAAGGCACAGAATTAGAAAAAACTGTTTCATCTCAGAAACAGTGCCGAGGAACAGAATGGTTACCATGTATACCCTTACTCGAGTTCTCATCTTAAAATATTAACATAATAACTGTGAGATCTAACATCTCAATAATCAATGGCCATTCCAACACAAATATGAAAATTCTATCCAAAACATGCTTATTTATAAATATTCAAAATCGTGATTTAATACAAATACTTTCACAATTCACTTTGTAAGCCTTTTACAATATTTTCGCAAACACCTTCACAATCCTTTTTTACAAGATGTGTTATAAAATCTTAATAACATGGTAACAAGTAACAAACACATGATACACAATCACCTTAATTATAGTCTCTTCCATCCTTATATTTCTGATCGGAATCATAGGCTTTGAGCTAAAACCGACCAAAAGTACAAAGCTCGCATGCAACTATGGCTTTCAAGAATACATCACAAATCATTTGAATTCCGATCCCAATCATCAATCTCAATGGTCCACATCTCCAAAAAAAATAAAAAAAAAAAAAAAAAATCATGTCTCAATGAACAACAACTACATGACAAAACAATAGAAAATTAGCGACATAGTTTGCAAGTGACGGAATTTTGTCACTAATTATTTAGCAACGGTGGAATTTGTGATGAAATTTTAAAATTTCACCACTAATTCATTGTGTTTTTTTGTAGTGATACAAACATATTTAAAAAGTGTTCAAATTATGGTATAGATGTTCCAACATAATACTTATGATAAAAGATCTTTAGTTTATTAGGTTCAACAAAATCATTCTAAACATCACTATCAACCACAACCATTTTGAGTACAATTACAATCATTTCAAGCAGTTTACAAGGAATACAAAACAAAATCTGCATGCAAATGGGAGAATACATAATGTTATAAAAGTTGACTCCAATACCACAAATAATTAAAAGTTATAGTTTATGAATTCAAAGATTAATTTCAGTTATCCAATGAAACCAGTGAGAAACTTCAAGCCATTTCCATAATCCACAAGTCATATAAACAAATTTACAAGTATATGAGAGAATGGACCAAGCAAGGTTACCTCACTTAGCTTAAAATACCACCCAACAATTCACAAGTGCAAATCTACATAAAAGCTCAATAGGGAAAAAGCCTTAAAAGCTCAGTAAGTTTGAAAAAAAAGCTCAATGGGGGGAAAAAGCCCAGTTGAGAGTGTTTAGGTAAGCTTCAGAGTGAATGGGCTTCTCCCAAAAAGGTTCCATTTGAGCAGAAGCTGAAAATTGGAGTGTTGGCCGAGCATTGCAATGTTAGATATGATTAGTTTTGATGATGTCTAATATAGATGCTATTATTAAGAGCGAAAATTTTACATAATATATTTATCTCCTACATTGATTAACTACTATATTTAATGTAGATTAGTCCAAGTTGAATTATGGAAAATAATCAAGAAGGAGATAAGAGATTACGAAAAGAAGAAACTGTAGAGAATGTCAAGGAAGCAAGAAGCTATCAAAGTATTTTGGAAATAATCAAGAAGAAGAGGAAATATTGAAGAAGCTAGAACTTGCTGTGAAATGATGAGTCCAAGTTGAACGACAAAGAATGATCAAGAGAAGAGAAGAAAGAAAGAGTTAGAATATGAAGAATGATCAAGATGGGAGATTAAAGAAGGAAGAACTTGTTGAATGAAATGAGAATATAATTATTCAAGTTCTTATATTGAAGCTAGAAGTCTCCAAGATTATATGGAAGTTGGAATGGCTCAATTAGGAATTAAAGTCAGCAAAAATTAGCTTTAGGATGAGAAAACTCTAGTTCAGATCTAAAAACTCGAGTTTCCTACTTCACCCCAATGATTTACTCATCTGGTATGAGAAAACTCAAGTTTTGATCACAAATGCGAGTTAATAAATGTCTTTAGCATTTCTGGTATCTCCGAACTAGGAAAACTTGAGTTTCCAGTGCAAACTCAAGTTCTGATCTTTGTTTCACATTCACCTATGTTCTAGTAATTTGATGATATCTCCTAAACCAAAAATCAGATTGAGGTGAAATCAGTGGCATATGAAACTAGACTCCCAATGCGTCATTTTGATATAAAATTCAAGCCCAAAGGAGTTCAGATCAAAGAGCTATGAATTGTGAAAGTTGACACTGAAATTCACACCACGCAGCAAACCAAGCCTCAATATTTTGAGTGTATCTCACAAACTACAAATCCGATTGAGTTGAACTCAGTGGCATATGAAAGTAGACTCAAAAATATTTCCATCAAGATTTGAACGGACCAAAATGGAGTTCATAACATGGAGATATGGCCTTTTAAAGTTGAGATTCAGTTCAGGATGTTGCAAAAACGTTGGTCAAGAACAGCCTTCATTCATCGGATCATAACGGATATAATACAATGAGTTTGGAGCTGATTCTTCTTGCATTGTATTCTTACCTAGAGCTTGGACATGTAAACTTGAGTCTAGGATTGGCCAAAAGTTTTCCAAGTTTTTCATGTTTTGAGAAAACTCGAGTTTTGGTTTGAAAACTCGAGTTTGTGCTTGACAGAGAGTTTTCATAGTTTACTCAGTTTTCAAAACCGCCAATTTTCATTGAAAACTCCAGTTTTGACTTGGCTTACATTTCTCAAAGTTTTCATACTTAAATGAAAACTCGAATTCTATTTGGAAACTCGAGTTTTGGCCAAGCCGAGAGCTTTGCTCTTTTTCAATGTTTTGAAAACTCCAATTTTGGATGAAAACTCGAGTTTTGAAGTTTTGGACTAAAATTCATTTTTCATGTCAAGAGTCCAAAACTCGAGTTTTGCTCCCGAGGTTTGCCATTCAAAAATATGTTCCAAAGCTCAAATCGCGACATTCCTCTCGGAAGAAGAAAACTCAAGTTTCAAATGGAAACTCCAGTTTTGCACTTAAGTGAACAATTACAAACTCCAGTTTTCATTTGGAAACTCCAGTTTTCAGTGCTCTGTTTGAAAATCAGATTTTCTAGATTTGCGAAATCTTCATGTATTATCTAGATACTTCTTACTCATTACTATTCTTAACCATGTTTAATCAATTTGTTAGTGAGTTTCAGATGATTAAAATATTAGAAGCAAATATCAAAATGTCAGATTTGTGTCAGAACATCAAAAGCTGTGCAAAAGTTCTAACGGCTAGTTCCAACTGATCTCTAACGGCTATATTTCTTTATCCAACAGTCATTGAATCTTCAAATGGTCATATATTGATCTCTACCTATAAAAGAAGATAGATTCAAAATAGAAGAAGCAAGACACAAGCCTACATCTTCAAAATGCTCATACTCTGATTTTCATATTATTTACTCTCTGTTTTCAATGTTTACATAACTTATCATAGAGAGTGAAATGATTTGTATTGTTTTTCAGTGTTTATTCATTCACTTCTGAGAGAGAGAAGATTCATTACAAAACATTCTATCTGTTTATCTGAGAGTTACTCAAGATTGGGTGATCTTGAGAGGGAAACATATTATAACCTTACATTGTGTAAGGGGGAGTATCTCGGTGAGAGATTTGGCTTCACAAGTGCCTGGGTGAACTTGTGGTTTATAAAGACTTCTCTTGTACTCGGATTAAACAAGAGGATAGTGGATTGAAAATCTCAAGTGGAGCTTGAGGACTGGATGTAGGTCAAGGATTGGACCGAACCAGGATAAATCTCAGTTTGAATGACTGTCTATTGCTTTATAACTCTTTATTGTCATACAAACTGGTTTTACTGAGTTGCAAAAAGATTTTTAAATTTTCTAAGTTTTTATACTTCACCTAATTCACCCCCTCTTGGGTTCAACCGGTTCTTACATGCAAGAACTATCTCACAACTTCTTTCTTCTTTGATCGTTCTCGATCTCCAAGCTTCTTCCACCTTCACCCTTCTTATAGTTGCCGTTGGTTTCCTCTCTCACCACCATCACTGCCAGCGACCTCTCTTCATCCTCACCGTGGAAGCTTGGATGACCAGAAAGGAAGAGTGAAGGCCGTGAGCTGAAAGCTAAGAACACATGTTGCGGAGAAAGAAAATATCGACTAGAGCAATTGAGAGAGATCTAGAGTTGAAGAGGAGAGAGACAAGTCATTGAGCCTTACCTTCTATTTCCTTTTATAGCTTAACTGTGCATTGTCGTAAACTTCATAGACACGCTGTCGACTTTCTTCCTTTTAAACTTCATTAGAGACCTTCAAATTTCTTCTTCCAACATCATCAGGAAGTTCTTTCTGATTTTCAGCAATGTTTGTAACTTTCCGGTGCGATCTATGATTTTCCGACGACATCTATGATTTTATGGCAACAACGACTTAGTTTGAAAATAATAATAATTTGATTTTCTGTTGAGATTCATGTCATTTTCAGTCATTTTTAAGCTCAACTGACTTTTCAAATAATAATCCAAACACGTTTCAGTTTAGGAAAAAGTCACTTCTACCACCATCAATCCAAATACAAATCACATTTACAATATAACTTTTATCTTATCTTACTTCTGCAAAAGTTAGATAGAAAATAAGTTACTTTTTCTACCACTAACCCAAACGGGCTAATAGTCCATAATGAATACTCATCAATATACTGCTTAATTGATTTAAAGTTTCGAAATACCTCGTAAGTGTTAGAATCTTGAAATCCTAGTAGAGCAACCCTTAAACCGTCGAGTTTTAGCTTCCTCCTTTTTCTTATGAAATTTTCACACATTTTTATACTCCTTTGTTTCTAAATATAGGTGATAGGGCAAAACTTTATAGCCTATAAACTCCGCAAGTGCACGGGCCGTGTCAAGTAATAAAGTGATAAGAAAAGTATCGTTCCCACGATGACTTAGTATCACAACTTTAGTTAAGCATTAATTTCACAATTTCGTTTAAGTTGAAAAACAAATTGAATTTAATTAAGATAAAGGAAAAGAAAATCAAAACTAAAATAAAAATAAGAAAACTACCACAATAATCAAATGAGCAACCCGAGTCACTAATCCCTTATTAGCTTCATAAACCTTGTTTCCACTAATTTAATTAGCTTTAATATCAATTTTTTTAATCTCGAGTATAAATAGCTATTAGTGCCTGTCGGTTCACTTACAACCCTCTCTTGAGTATAACTTGTTATGCTAACATAGTTACTCAAGAGGCAACAAAAATCGAACACACTCTTCAACAATTATATGGGGCCATTAGGTATATGTCTATTCTAACCGCAAATTAAATCGTAATCTAATCTCATATTACTTAATCTCAGAGCCTAATTAAAATCCCCTTTGTCAAGGTAAATCCTATTGCTCAAAATCATATTCAATGATGGCCAATCACTAAATAGATAAAACTAACCAAGATTAAGTAACCAAAATTAATATCAAATTTAATTAAATAATGAAAACAAAATCCAATTCACCCACAAGTTCATAGGTCCTCTAGGTTACAAAACCAACTAGCCAAACATGGCTCTAATAAAACTAATAACAAAGAGATAAAAATCCAGGTTCAAAGAACCAAAAAAATCTCCGCCTCCACACTCTACTCCTGATGAAGAGAACCAAAACGCTTCTTTATTCCTTCTTTATTCTTCTTGCGCCTCTCTCCGATCTCCTCTCCTTCTTGTCTCTTGCCTCCCATTTATAATTTAGGTCTTCTCCTCTTAATTAATCACCAAACTTGGGATCCAAGTTTTCTTTTTAGCATGTGGGGTCCTCATCTTTATTCCTTTTATTTAATTTATGGCTGCAAGCTCCATATGCTTTTTGTCTCTTCTCTTTCATATAATATCTCCTACACATTAAAAATAGGATATGAGTAGATTCTATGTCGATTTATTCTTTGATCCTAAGTTTGATTCAATGATGGAAAAGTCAATAAAAGATAATTAAATAGGTATATAATATCAATAATTCCAACTAATTCTCATAAAATATACACCTATTTAATCACAAAATATACACTTATCAATAGGACAGTTTGTAATGTAATTTACACAACTATCTCCTATATTTAGGATCGAAGGTAGTATCATTTTTTTAGGTTTAGTCCGGTGTTGGAAGTCCCTTTAGAAATCTTACCAAACAATAAACACACCATATGAATTGATTGATCAACTCAAGTTTTCATGTGTTGCTAAACATAGCTATATACAACATGCCTTATTTTGTGGCAAATATCAAAGAGATGATACTACTCTTCAACCCCATTATGTTTATGGAAGACCTGACACTAAAACTAAGTCTTAAAAGTACAATATAGACTATGTATTATATTTAAAATTGGATAAGTATTATTTGTTCATCCTTTTGCTCAGCAACATTTTTATAATTGTATCCATTGTTATGAAAATCGCGCGTTAACTCGCAAGATCACACGATATGTTTAAACCAAATGATCAGCTAGCCACGAAATTGTGATTTACTTTGTAACGACAGGATCGACGGGTAAATCGTAGAAATCGCTGAATCACACGTTTTAGATCTAGCTGCACTCGGTGAATCGGTGTAGCTATTGCACATTTGAAAATTTAAAACCAGAAAAAAAGCCCAAATACTCATTAGGCCATGACCCAAAATTGAATTAAAACAATTTCAGAACCCTAATTTTGCAATTTTATGAGCCCTGTTGCTGCTTTCAAGTTGAAAGTTTCACTCTAGAAGACCAGAACCCTATTGATGCTTTGAAGTTGAAAGTTTCACTCCAAAATTGCTGCTTTCAGAAATCAGAAATCAGAACCTTGTTGTTGCTTGCCTGCTTTCACTCCAGAAGCGTCGTTGCCGCCAGAGATGATTCTAGATCATGAGCCCTCCCCGCACCTCTGCCGCTCAAGGAACTAGGAAGACGAACTTCCACTTTTTGGTAAGAAGTTCTAAACACTAACAGTAAACATCTTTAAATATTTATCATTCATTTAATATATATGACTCATGGCCCACACACTGACGCAAGTGCTTTGCAATAATTGTTCATTTGTTTGCTTTCTAATATACTCTATTTAAGCTGTAGCACTGTAGCTAGAAACCTAGAATATATAATATTGTAGTCCCTTTTTCCTACTAGTATTATAATTACTTTTCACCGCATGCCCGAAAGTTCGATAGTCGTGTGGAAAATAAAAATTTTGCATAAATTTCGATGTCATTTACTGTACATGACTACAGGCCCTGCATATTTATAATTATAGTGTAGCGGTGTAGCCTTGTAGCTAGAAATATACTGTAACAAGTTTACAATATATAATATATGTATTAGTGTATTACAGTACCGTCGTGTAGCACTGTAGCTAGAATTGTTTGCTTTTGAATATTAGTATTATATTATATAACATCTTTACTTCTTTTGTTTTATACTGTCATGTGCTATTCGATGTATGCCTTTGTTTCAATTTCAATTTTTGTTTTGTTATACAGAAACTTGGGGACTTTTAAAGTTGTGGGTTACTAATTGGTATATAAAATATTGATTTTGTTGTTTATTAAGTATGGCTTCAAGTGATGCTATTGGTAATAGCAATGTTCAAGCCGCTCTCGCCTTTAGTTCAGGAACTCAATTACACAAAAATGCTCATAGGAATAGGATCAGATATTGGATGGAAATATGGCTTTCCAATTGAAGGAGATGTAAGAAAAGTGAAATGCAAATACTATGAGAAAGTAGTGATTGGAGGTATTTACCGATTGAAGCATTATTTGGCGGGAACACAAAAAGATGTGGGAGCATGTAGAGCAGTGCTGGAAGAAGTAAAGAAAGAAATGTTGAATATTGTAGCTGGATTGCAAGTGAAATTAATGAAAAATACTAGGACCTTCACACAACTAGAAGAAGAAGAGATTGGTTGTGAACTTGAAAAAAGAAAACAAGATGAAGGTGGTGGTGGGTCTAATATTTTCAAGAAAAGTAGAGTAACTACTCAAACAACTATCAATACCATACTTAAGAAGAATGTGAGAGAGGAGGCATGTTTTGACATATGTTCTTTTATTTATAGGAATGTCATTCCTTTTAATGTGTTAAATTGTGATGAATTCAAGAAGATGTGTGAATCTATTTCAAGACATGGATTAGGTTTCAAGCCACCATCGTATCATGAGTGTAGAGTAAAATATTTGAAGCAACATTAGATAAGACAATGGCAACTATTGAAGAATATAGGGTTGAATGGAAGAAAACGAGATGCACACTAATGACTGATGGATGGACAGATAAAAGAAGGAGAACAATAATAAATTTCTGCGTGAATAGCTCTATGGGAACTGTGTTCCTTAAGTCCATTGATGCATCTCAATCACCAAAATAGCCGACAAAATTTTTAAGATGATTGATGAAGTAGTTGAGGAGGTTGGTGAAGAAAATGTTGTCTAAGTTGTGACTGACAATGCGCAAATTATAAAGCAACAAGAAATTTGCTGATGGAGAAAAGGAAAAGGTTGTATTGGACACCTTGTGTAGCACATTGCATTGATCAAATGTTGGAGGATTTAGAAAGGAAGATATCTGTTCATCAAGAAACAATTCCAAAGGCAAAAAAAATCACAACTTATATACACTAGTGCGAAAAAAGGCTTTTAAGACCGGACAAAAGAGGCATCGTAAGACCGGACTAGCGACCGGTGTAACACCCCGAATTTTAGACCCTGAGAAGTGAAAATAAGCCTGAAATAGGCAGACAACTAGGCCCAGTTTGGGAAGAGTCCAAAGAAGGTCGGGGCATAGGAAGCCTCTCTGGGACTAAGTAACTCGGCCATACGGGTCAGTGGACCTAGTATCTTTGAAGCCGTGGAACTAAGGTACTAACGTAAAATGGGTACGAGAAGATGTATACGGTGTAAGTCCGGTCCGAAAAGATCTTTGCCTAACTATGTCCGAGGTATAGGACCCTCGGTTGAGCGAAAATATGCTAGTACAAGTAAGTATATGGCATTTTCGGGCGAGTCTTAGGAGCCCTGCGTTTTTGAAGGAAACAAGAAGGGAAGAGAGAGAAAAAGTGTGTAACTGGACCCATTATAGAAGGAAAAGTCAATGGTAGTAGTGCTACGTCGGACATGTGGCATTTCGGAGCCAGAAGTTGGATTATCGGGTAGCACGCATTACGAGGTGGATCTGGGGTACTGGAATAAAGGTTTCTTGATCCCCAAGGTAGTATGCCCCATCCACTTGTGGTCTGGGGAAAAGTGATCGATGATCCGGCCCACACAAGTCCCGTTAAAGGGCACGCATTACGAGGTAAGGTGGGACCGGCAACCGGGAGCTGAGCGGGGTCGGTTAGGATTTTCCGGAGTCGGGCCCAGGCCCAAGACACTGATAGGGGTGAAATTCTAGTGGGCCCAGAAGAGAGAGAAAATATCTTGTCATGTAATTATGAAGAGAGAGAATGTCACATCAAGTCATTATGATGAGAGAGAAAGAGTAAAATAATCAGAATTAATCTGGACCACACAAATGGAATCTGACATGACAATCAAAGGACAAGTAATTATGACTCATTATGGCATATCTTGGGCAGATTTCACGGGTCCCACTGGCTTGGAGAAGAAGCAGTGCAAAATGACCGTTTTACCCTTGGACCTAAAACCTACCCAAAGTCACCATCAGGGGCAATCTTTGAATTTGGATTTGGAGGGTTCAGATGGTGCCACATGTCCTGGACCAAGAAGACTCTAGAGAACCCTAGAAAATAATATTCGGAGCATCTTTGGAAAAATCTAGCGGAAAATGACTATTTTACCCCTAAGGTGTTATTTTAATTACGGAGCAAACCCTAACCTTTTGGAGCCTATAAATAGGACCCCTCCTACCCATTTTGGCTGCCCTATTTTGTGCTCAAGGTGGGAGAGAGGAAGGTCCAGCTGAAGGCTCCGGTCCAAGGAAGAGGAAGGCACCCACAACCGACATCCTAAGGTAAGCCCCTAACCGACGACTTGGAATCCTTGCTTCTGCCCTATGGTGATTTTTGTGGAGTTTCTATAGTATTTTGGTATTCTTGATGTTTCCATTGAATCCAGAGGGTTTTTTTGTGTGGGTACATGTTGGATCACCTTTTTCCAAACCCTAAAAGCCTAAGTCTTTGTTATACGAAAATCTGTCGGTTCTTGCGGTTTCTGGGCAGCATGTGTTAATCAGTAGTTTTGAAATATTAAATGAACTCCATTTGATCTGAAATTTTACATGGTGAAATTAGACATCCTGAGGATGATTTTGATATAATATTTTTTGTCATTTGGATTTTCGAACCGAGAAATATGTTAAGTTGAAATTGACCTAAAAACCTGGACTTTTCTCTGGACCAGTGGCTCGGTTTTGAAAATAAGAAAATGATATGAACCCAGAAGATATTGTTAGTTATTTTTAGGATAAACTAGACATTCTAAGGGTTCAATAGCCACTAATTTCATGTCGATACGATGTTTCTAGAATTTATTAAAAATCAGAGAAGTTGGGTCAGCGTTTCTGGAAAATTCTGGTGCTGTGCGAATTTTATGGAACTTGAACCAAAGTGTGTTCCTATGACTAAAAGCATGATGTTTGGCTGTATCTAGGGTGTTCGCACGTGTGGACTGTAACGTCCTCCATTTTACTTAGCGAAATTTCAAATTAAGGGTTGATCAACGACTAAGTAATGCTTCCTTGCTTGCCAAAATATACAAAATAAATCAAAGTATGCAAAGTGAGCCCTAACGTGGCAATATACAATGATCCCACATAAATCAAAAAGACAGAAGCACTACTTTTGGCAAGAAGTAGCCTAAGCTTCCAAAGTCTTCCCTGATGGACTCGGACTGGAACTATCACTTGGGAAAAATATGGTAACCATCAATCCAACTCATTATGAATACTAATATGTGCTAGTGAGGTGCCAAGTGGAACAATATATATAACGAGAATATTGAAAATATGATTCACCAATATCCACATTTCAAAATTTCATATAATAAATTATGTATCGTAAATTAGGTATTACAATTTTTCATTAACACAATTCCCAATATGCCTCCCATCAATCCAACCGAACCGCCTTATTTCCTTCGACTAGACCCATGGGCTAAGTTACATCCATGTTAATGGTTACTCAAAAGCTCACTTGGTCATGTGATGAGGACCGCCAAAATCCCCGAGCACACGTCCCCGGACCATGGGCCTTTTCCCCTCATTGAAGATGTGGGGTGTCGTATGCCCTTATTGAACATGTGGGCCAGTCCCTCATTGAACAGGTGGGACAATAGAAAGCCAACCATCGTGCATGATGGAGGCCTCACCACGTGGTGAAATATACATTTCCTCCCAAATCAACCCTTCCCATAATTATCATAATAAATATCATTATATCAAAACTCTCAATTCTTATACATATATAAATAAATATGTATACATTCATAATTTAAATCATAAGGCTCCGCAAGGCAATTTATATCAAAAATATTCATAGTGATTTCGAAATACTCACAAACAACATATCAATACACATAACAAGTGGAAAGTTGTTACCTCTCGCCGTAGCTAACTATTATCACACTGCTCCTAATCCAATAGCTCAAACACACGCCAAAAATCAATCTACCACAACCAATTTACTAACCATTAATAACTTTTTCAAACTCCACATAATTAAAATTGTAATTTATAATTTCATAAAAATATACAAAATTTAATAATGAATATTATTAAAATAAAAACTGAAAATAACAATCCTTCAGATTTCATAACTAAAATGATTGAAATTTCAATAATATCTTTATTAACCTAGAGGCTGTTCCAGTACTTCATCAATACTTTAAGTTAGAAGTTTAATAAATACCAATTATCCTATAAATTATGCTTTATTGCATTACATATAATGTTTCTAAAAATTCCAAAAATGTATATATGTAACTTGACTCTTTACATAGGACTTTTCCAGAATTTTTTCTGATTAAACTTTGAAAATTCGTAATTAATTCTACAAAAATCTAAATGAGGTGTTTCCAAAATTTACGTGTTCCTTAGCATGTCTACTTTCACATAAAAATAATACCAATAGCCATAAAATATTATACTATTCTCAGATTTTTAAAATGTAAACATTGTTCAGAAAACTTTCCAAAATTGTGACTCACTTTCAAAAAATCATATCTCGAGTTATAAACCTCCGTTCAAGGTGATCCAAAGCTCTTTTTAAAGATTAATATGTGTACTATCAACACACAAAATTTCATGAAATAAATCAAAGGTTTCATATTCCAAAACCATGCCAGAAGATGATCACTATTCCATGAACATACAATTCGCCCAGATTTTTGGTTAAACTTCGGAAAATCATATCTCCTTTCTACACGTCTGATTTAGGTGTTCTTTGGCTTTTTGGAAATATTGAGATGTATACTATTTAATGTAAAAATCTCAAGGAAAAACTCAATTTTTTTCCATTTAAAAAAAGAGCCCGAAATTTACTATTCACGTCTGAAACCGACATTTTCCAGTTTTCAGTGTCTAACTTTGAAAAAATCATAACTCTCGGTATACACGTCCGTTTTGGCTCGTTTTAAAGGTTAATATGTCTACTATTTACTGTAAAAATTTCAAAGAAAAAATCAAATTTTTTCCATTCCAAAACCAAGCCCGAAATTTACTTTTCACCGATAATGCGAAAACGTTCCAGATTTTGGCTAAACTTTGGAAAATCATATCTCTTAATCTAAACGTCCCTTTTGGCTGGGTTTTGGCTTATTTTAAATTTTAAGATGTCTACTATCTTCCATAAAAATTTTGTGGCAAAAAATCAAATGTTTTCCTTAGAAACAGACCAGCACAAGATGCTCTGTTCACAGCCCGAAAAACAGAGCAGCATCACATTTTGCATCCTAGCTATCCCTTGTAGCTGATTAAAACCATGAAAATAGGAAACATAAGGCTTAAGAAACTTACCTAGGTTGATTCCTCAAGCTTGCACAATTAGTTCCTTCGTTTTCTCGCCTCATTCTTGTTACAACTCGATCTCTCCCTCTCTACGTTTTTCTCGTTTGTTTCTTTCTTTCTTTGTTGCGGGATCTCATCTGCTGATATAAAGAGGAGTGGGAAGTGGTGTGGAGCTCAAGAAGCATGGGGTTGAGCTGCTGTGACGTGAGGAGTATGGAGTTAAATATTTTGCGACACTCCTCCTCGTGATTTCTCTTTGTTTGCGTGTGATGATATATGGTCGATGAGTTTCGGGGTCAAAGTGATTAAATGAATGTGTGTGTGTGTGTGTGTATATATATGGGTTGAGAATGGAAGAGTGAGGTTGAGTGTTGTGGTTTGCTTGATATCTTTTCTTGCTTTGTTGTGTTTTGTACAGTGAAGTTAAATGAATTGGGCTTTTGTGCTTTGGTCTCAAATTGTTTTCTGTTTCTCACTTGTTGGGCGATTGAGAAGAAAGAGAAATGTAATAAACAATAGATGAAAAGGTGTTGATGGGTTCAGTTGGGTTGATGGGTTGAAGCAAAACGAATGAGTTTATTGATCATGGATCAAATGAGGATTTGGGTTAATATCCATTAAAAGAATCCTAGTTTATAGTTATGCAACTACTTCATTTAGGTGTCACGTGGGGCTAGAGGGAGGAGAATGGAAGAAGGGAAAAAAAAGAGCTAGTTCAATTGTATTGGTTTGGGCTTAGGAATATATACGTTCTATTAAAATTTTATCCTTTGCAATATTTCCATAATTTTATTTCTAGATATTACAAGGAAAACAATTTCTAATTAATTCCTTTTTTTGGGTCACTTGGCCAATTTTCACTTTGTAATTCTCATACATTATTTCTAAAATTTTTAGGCACAATTTATTCCTTATTTGGATTATTCTTTTCCCAAAATAAATTAATTAAAGGAAAAAAAAATCTTAGATTTTTGATAATTAATCTCATAATTACTTTAAACCAAATTCCATAATTTAATTTCCATAAAATATTCCAATTTCACATCCCAAAATTTGGGATGTTACATGGACCCTATTTTCAATGTCAAGGAAGAGTTATTATTTTGCGAGGCGTGCCAGGTAGTAACTGTTGACTTGCATACTCTATGTTGCTTTTGCATGTATGTCTTATCATAATGTAGGAGATCGGGCTGCGGTGCCTATTGACTACGTGTCCTTAGGTTTCGATGCGATGCCGAGATCGGGCTGTAGTGCCTCGCTCTGATGCGAGATCGGGCTGTAGTACCTATTGGACTGTGTGTCCTTAGGGTTTTAGCTACAGTACCAAGGACATGTAGGATCGGGCTGCAGTACCTATTGGACTGTGTGTCCTTAGGGTGTTGCTGCAATACCGAGGTATATGGGGTAGGTGGAGCCTATATGACTGTGTTTTTATAGGTGTCCACTGAGGCCCTAGGCTAGGGGTCGGGGTCGCTCCCTGACTACTGAGGCCTGTTTGTGCGCTGTTCCGAGGGGCTTGTCTTGACCAGGCGGTCCTGCGGAGTTGCTACATGTCAGTTTGTTGTGACAGAGGCAGGTTTATTTGTACTTCCTGATTGTGATTGGACTTGCATGCACTCTATACATATTGTATATGAGTCTAACAGTTACTCTGGGGTTCAACTTTGAACTCCAGTCTGGTTCAAAAGATACATGCGTAAGTTGGTAGTGGCTGGAGGACTTGAAGAATATAGAGCTTGGTGCGGAAAGACGAAGAAATAGAGGATGCCCGGTTGATTATTGTACTTCTATAATTGGGACGAGTGTATGATTTATACTCACTGTTTAGTCTTTATTGTGGACGATTGTACCCTTAACACTATGTGGACTACTTTGTGTAATTTTTTGTACCTTTACCAGTATAATGCGAGTTGTCCAAACTGATCCAATGCTCTACCGCGCGTACTCTGATATAAATTTAAAGTGACAATTTATCTAAGGAAAGGTAATAAGCGATGAGGATCCCTCTAACCCGCCACCCGAAAGGGCGAGGCCGGTAGGGGTGTAACAACCGGTCTTGTTCCAGCCGGTATTAAAAGTCTAACATTTAAGACCGGACTCGAACTAGTCTTAAAGAAACTCTTTTAGACCGGACATTGAAAACATTGGGTCTTAAAAGTCATACTAAATAAACCTGAAATATTTTTTGTTCGGTCCTAAAACTCAACTTTTAAGACCGGCTAAAAACTAGGTTGCTCTTAAAAGATCAGAATTTTAAGATCGGACAAACTAAATACGGTCTAAAAAATAG
Organism: Acacia acuminata; assembly: GCA_019022655.1. NCBI lineage: Eukaryota > Viridiplantae > Streptophyta > Magnoliopsida > Fabales > Fabaceae > Acacia > Acacia acuminata. Next base: position 3,888,049 of record JAFJYI010000039.1, on the reverse strand, counting down.
TGGCTTCTAAGACCGACGACTAATTATACGCGGTCTTAAAAGACTTAATTTCAAGACTGGATGATAAATAAATCCGGTCTTAAAAATCAAACTTTTTAGACCGGACGTATAAACATACCAGTCTTAAAAGACCAACTTAAGACCAACTTTTAAGACCGGGCTTAATATGAAATGTGCAGACCTTTAAGACCGGCGTATTTATTTCCGGTCTAAATTTTCCTGAATTTTTTCCTGTTATGTTCTTCCTGATTATATTACACACAAATCCACCACCCAATCCAGCACATAAAAGTCGATACTTTAAGCTACAAGCTATGAACAATTATGAATAAATTGAATTGGGAAAAAGAATACAAATATTATTCACCAGGAGTTATGTGCCCTTTAACTAATGATTATAGTATGACTACAACACCTAAATTAATTAATACAATAAGGTGACTTACTTACAAATACAACATACATACCCAAAATAATATTTACCATGCCTTCATCTGATTCCCAGCCAACAACGTAATAACATCCTCTTTTATAACATGCCCCTTTGGATCGGATCCCTGCCACAAAAATAAAACAAGAACAAACTTCATAGTCGGTGACATTGTTTATGAACATAGAAGGAATATAATATAGGTAAAACCTTAAAGTTTTCAAAGAATTCTGCATATGACTATTACCTTATGAATTGACTCTTTTATAAAGTGATATCCTCCCATATCCCTTCTTGATGATCATTTCTTATGCCGAGTTCATTATCCGCTTCATCTTCTTTGTTCATGTCCGGTAGTGTTAGGATCCGTACAACGTAGCGGATTAAAATTTCTACGAATCCCGTCCCGAGGATCACTCAGGTGCGTTTAAACCAAGGCTAAGGAATCCAGATATTACCTTTTAAGAACTCGTTCGCGGTTTCTTCTTCGTTGAACAATGGGCTACCTCCTCGATCGGCAGAAGACGACTCGTAGAATCGGCTTCCTCTACCGGTATCCACACGAACAATCCCGAACACGGCTACGGCATGCTAGCGCCTCTTTTTGCGTCTCTCTCTATTTTTCACTCTAGGGTTTCTCGCGGCTTTTCGAATACGCTCGATCGAAAGTCCGTAGGTTTTCTAAAACCTGTTCGGCGTATTTAATGCAAAATTAATCGTATTAATTTTTGAATTCAAACTTTAGATCTGGATTAAATATATATTAATTAAATCTATCCGATAGATCTAATATAATAATATTTATTTAATCGAATTAAAAGCCAGATCTGAAATTTCGAATTCGAATCTAGATTAAAAAATAATTAATTAAATCTATCGATAGATTTAATCCAACTTATTTATTTAATCCAAATTTAAAAGCCTCTTGATTTAATTTATCTCAATAAATTAAATCCGAGAAATGATATCTATCTATTTATTTAAATTTGAGATACTAATATCTCAATTTAAATTAAATAGACAATAATATCTTTATTCGAAAATTAAATGAGATACAATATCTCTGTTTGTTTTAGATATTTAATTTATCAAATAAATTAAACATAAAACAAATAATATAATAATAATATTTTAATCTCAATTAAATAATATCATTATATTATTTTCGAATTTAAATATATATATATATATATATTTACCCCATTAAACTCGAGTATTCATTAATCTCGGTTAATCGAGATTCAATGAACCTGGACACTTTTACCCGTGTTGGATTATTCTTGTGTGCGACCTATGAGGCCCATGTGAGATTGGCGGTGGGCCAACACCGTGTCATCCCACAAATCGCAAGCGGCCTCTAGCAAGACATTGCGACTACCCAATTCACATGGGGATCGATGACACGATACACCTATCGTACAACCATGTCATCGTCCCTTTTGTCACGCGATAATTTGGTCAAGGATGAGGCATGGATAATGTCAACTTCCTTTTCTTGACCATTACTTTCGATTCTCGAGTAGTCTAATAAGTGAAATGGAAAGTCCTTTCCATCACGGTATGGCCATATATTTCTTAGACTCACTCATCGAGGGGCCCAGATTATCTCTCTACAAATGTGAGGGACAAATTCCATCTTGACCATTCACGTCCCTCCGCATGAAAACCACGATCCCGATCCGATCTTTATCATCACCCGGTCAAAGGTGACTTTTGACTAGGTCAAAGACCAGTGATTCATCATGTAGGAATCCATGATGATCTCGAGGTCATAGGGCATTGTGATGCGGTTATACATGAGATAAGCTTATGACTTAATCCATGCGGCTTTCTCATAGTGGGTCGGTCCCGACCTTGTACTCTTACAAGTGCCCATGACTTTGATTGTATCTCCATACCTCATCAAAGTCATGCGGTCTTAATTCATCTTCGCTCCGCGTAGATGACCGACCGAGGACATTTAGGATAATCTATAAGATGTATCCAGGGATGCAGTTATCAATACGAACATGCAGATGAAAATGATAACTCAAGAAAATACTTTAAATAACTCAAGTATCCAAAGTAAAATGAATTGCCCCTAGGGCATAATTTCCAACAGGTAGACCCCTTGAAAAAGGAGTACTCTCAGGAAGACCATAATTTGAATGACTTTCCTCATCAATATCAATGACCCTTTTTCCTTGGAGAGCTACATACCACATTTTATTTTCTTGATCGGTGATATAGAACACTTGTGTCGCCTGGTCTGCATAATAAAAGGCTCATCTCCAAAACTTCTACCATTGACATCGACTAATGTAAATCCCAGCCGATCGATCTGAACACCATTATTGACATTAACCTATTTGCATTTGAAAATGAGGAATCTAATTTTCACATAGTCCACCTCCCAAATCTCTTCAATAACCCCATAATATGGCATGACTGCCAATAAAGGCCTCTTATCTTTCGAATTGGAGAAGTGCATAGATTCAGACCTCAACATAACACCACATTGTTCGGGATTTGTGCTCGTATCATCAGGGACTTAAGTGTAAAATGTAAAACCATTGATCACATAAGAATTCCAACTTATGACATCAACCTCGGGACCATGTGCTAACCATTTGATTGTATCGAAACACATTCCTCTCCCTCGACCTTTTGTTTGAACCGGTATGCAAAAGTTATTATGCTCCCTAATCAACCTTTGTTCGATCATTCGATGATTTTCTTTCCTTACAACTCCTTTATGTGCAGCTATGCTGGCTTGAACTTCATCAACATTATTCATGTATAAGTGAACTTGTGACAATTCATCAGGATCCACACTCTTTATTGAAGCTCCTCGTCTACCCCTTCAGCATGCTGACGTTTTGGAAGCCCAATATGTTTTACTTTGGCCAAATAATTTGGACAAAATTCCATGGCTTCTTTAGAAACATATTTATGAACAATTAATGCTTAAGCGGTATCGTTCTTCACATATCCTTTTAGGAATTTCATAGATCTTTCAATTGGGTACATCCACCATAAATGGATAGGGCCGCACAACTTTATCTCCCTCACTAAATGAACAATTAGATGAACCATGATGTCAAAAAATGTAGGAACACAAAATTTCTCAAGGTGACACAAGATAAGATAAGATATCCTTCATTCTCTAATTCATCCAACTTTTCAATCTCAAAAACTTTACTACAAACCACATTGAAGAAGAAACAAAGTCTAGTCAAAACGACCTGAAGATCATATTCGGCGATGCCTCAAATAGCTATTGGGAGTAGGCTTGCATCAAGACATGACAATCATGAGACTTTTGGCCTACTAATTTCAAGTCCTTCATCGATACAAGCCTCTTAAAATTTGAAGAATACCCAGAGGGAACTTTTGTGCCATGTAAACACTCACAAAAACTTCATTTCTCATACTTAGATAAAGTATGAGAAGCTAGGGGACAATAAGTTCTGTTACCATGTAGCCTTGGATGTAACTCTTTGTGTATTCCCATTGCTATCAGATCCAATCTTGCCTTCACACTATCCTTGGAACTACCTTGTATGTTGAGAAGCGTGCCAATAATACTATCACATACATTTTTCTCCACATGCATGACATCAATACAGTGTCTCACGTCAAGATTACGCCAATAGGGAAGATCGAAGAATACAAATCTATTTTTCCATATATTGTTTCTTTTCTACTCTTTGCAGTCTTACCGAAGATGACATTGATATTTTTCACCTTTTCATAAACTTGCTCCCCCGACCAATGCCACCGGAGCATCTTCATACTCTTCGCCACCAAAACAGGCTTTCTTTAATCGACGATATGGGTGGCCCCTGAAAGTGGAGCTATATACCCAAGAGGGGGGGTGAATTGGGTATTTTAAAAACTTTTCGAATCTGCTCTGTTTTTAGATAACAAAAACACAGATGAACGAGTAGAGAGAAGAATAGGCTGAACACGAGAGAATTTATCTTTGGTTCGGTCTTAACAACTTGACCTACATCCAGGTCCCGGACTCTGCGGTTTTTCACTATCACAACGATTACACACTATGTACTCAAAGAGTAGTTCTCTCTCTAGAACTCACTCCCCCTTACAAGTTGTAATCAATGAACTCCCAAATCACCAAGTCCCCTTAACTTGTGATTCTTTTCAATAAATGATTTACAGATAAAAACTCTCTCTAAGAGTAGATGATAATAAACACTTTGAAGCTTATAATGTCAAAAGACGAATACAAGTGAAACGAAAGGTAGTTAAGAAACTTGAATGCTTGTGCGTTTTCGAGTTGTTGTAGTTGTTGAGAAGAATTGAATGCAGCTCTATTTATAGCTAGACAGCATTAATTGACCGTTGCATTGATAATCGACCGTTGGAGATGATCCACGAAGTTGTGAGCTACTTAGGTCTTCTTCTCTTTCCTCACGAAACTCACTTAGTCCAAATTTGGTTGGATGGTCGAATTGACTCTGCAAATTAATCCGTTGGAGAGGATGTTGCTTAATGTAGAAATCATTCTTTAATGCTTTGCAACCGTGCACATATGGATTAACCAAAAGGATGCAAGTTTCGGGTTGAGCATTTAATGTTCGACATCACTTTTGCTTTTGCTTTAAACCTTACGTAACTTTCTTGATCTATGCGAAACTCACTAAAAAGATGATTAAACATATCTAGTACCAATAAGGAATAATCATGGAAAGCATTGCGATCAAACACGAAGGTAAGGCAAAATCGTTAAGTTCGAATTTCAAACAACGTCCGAAACACGGAGGTTTGTTCACAAACCTCGAGGTTTGATCATTTAAGCTTGAACACGTTTTTACATTAAAACCTCAAACCTGGAGGTTTATCATTAAACTGGAGGTTTATAATGTTGCTATCACGAAGGTTTCTTGGGTTTACTCCAAACCTCGAGGTTTGCTCGAAACCTCGAGGTTTCACATCGTGTGTGAAACCCGACAAAGAAAAGACGCGATGAAACCAAACCGGAGGTTTCTTAAGGAACCTCGAGGTTTTAGAATGAGTGCAAGTTCATTTGCTCTCGGGTTGCCACAATACTCGAGGTTTTCGAAATACTCGAGGTTTTGCCCAAATGACAAGGTTGTTTGTTTTGACCCAAAACACAAACCTGGAGGTTTCTATGGAAACCTCGAGCTTTTCAAGTTATTTGAAAACCATTAGCTCTCGGAAGCCGAAACACGGAGCTTTCGATAATACTCGAGGTTTCTCATATAATTTTAAAATCCTTAGTTTGGCGCCAAGGCATAACCTCGAGGTTTTGATGTAAACCTCGAGGTTTCACAACTTGGTGTGAAATCAAGTTTTCTCTGGAAGATCAAAACCTCGAGGTTTCTTAATATTCACATATTTTTGTGAAACCAAGTTTTCTCAAGTTAGAATACAAAACCTCGATACTTCCCTCATAAGGCCAAACCTCGAGGTTTTCCCGAAACCTTGAGGTTTGCTCTCACTTCGTGGTTTTCCAACATCGAGAGCAAATCCTCATTCTTCGTTCACAATTGTTGGCAATCATCAAAATCTCTTCGAGAACCAACAGCCCCGTCTAAGAAATCTCCTATGTCCAAGATAAACCGTCTTTCTTCCATGTTGAAGTTGATGGTAGCATGTGCCTTCTTCACAAATCGGACATGCTTTATGGCCTTTTACACTATACCCGACAAGTTCCCATATCTTTGGGAAGTCGTTGATAGTACAAAATATCATGGCTCGCATTTTAAACACCTCCTTCTTGAAAGACTCATAAACGTCGACACCTTCTTCCCACAACTCCTTCAAGTCTTCGATCAAGGGCTCAAGGTAAACATCAATGTCATTTTCGGGTTGTTTTGGTCCGGAAATCAACATAGACAGCATGATGTACTTTTGTTTCATGCATAACATAGGAGATAAGTTGTAAATAATCGGAGTACAGGCCATGAACTATGTATGCTTTGCTAAGGCTTCCATATGGATTCATGCCATCCGTGCTAAGGGCAAGACTAAGGTTCCTAGGTTCTTCGTCGAAGTTCGGAAATAATTGATCGATTTTCTTCCATTGAGAAGAATCGGCCGGATGACGAAGCTTTCCATCAGAAATCCTCTCATCTGCATGCCACCACAAATTTTTTGCATCAATGTCATTCGCAAACAACCGCTTGAACCTTGGAATGATTGGACGATACCACAACACTTTTGCAGGCCCCTTATTTGACTTGTACCTTGGGGTTTCACATATCGAACAATTCTGCTTCTCTTCAAACTCTTTTCTATACAACACGCAATCATTCGGGCATGCATGGATCTTTTTGTACTCCATCCCCAGTGGACAAAGTATTTTCTTAGCATCATAGTATCGATGCGGCAACACATTATCATCCAAAAGTATGTCCTTAAAAGCCTCAAGCATTTTAGAAAAACTCTTATCGCTCCATCCATGACGTGCCTTCAAGCTTACCAATTTCAATATAGCGTTCAACAATTGGTATTTTTTACACTCATGGTATAGCGGGGTCTCTGCATCACTGCACATATTACCATATGCATGTGATTGATGAAAAGCCTCTTCTCCTACATCACGAATAATGTCCTCTATGCGATCATCCATATCCGTGTCATTATCATCAAAGGCCACTTCCCCATGTTGAGACCCACTTGGTATTTTTTCACCATGCCATACCCATACTTGTATAAGTCTTACAAAATCCTTCACAAATTAAATGTGTGTGTATAACTTAAGGACTTAGTCGCCTCTCATTCAAACATTTTACACAAGGGCAATAAAACTTCCCACTATCATCATCAGCATTTTGTTTAGCAAATTCTATAAAGTCCCTCACCCCATTCTAATATTCAACACTTGTCCGTAAAGCATTTATCCAACTGTGATCCATAGTAGAATTCCTATAGACGGAAAGATTTAACATACGTAATAAAAAAAATTGACACTTGCATATAAAATAAGGCAACACCAAATGCATATTTATGTTCAATGTCGGTTATGTCTTTTTTTTTTTAACGGAGAAACTTGCCCATTAAATGCATAACGAAGAATCACTTTTGATCATAAATGTATCACAGTGAATCCAAGAAGCAAAATAAATGCATGACGAGGAAATTAAATGCATCACATGAAGGTCTTGTGGACTCACATGTAGCATATAAAATCAAATGCGTTTCCTGAGTCTTTCTTCTCCCGCCATGAACGTTGATGTTGCAGACATCAAGAGTACCTTAAAACAATTTTTTGGTAAGTTGGGTAGGTCTAAAGTGCAAATATAATCTTCAAAATACAATATCCATTAACAACAGAGAAACCCACAAGAACATTTCATTGATTTCGTTCAACCCATAAAAAACCCAGAACGATAAGCAGGAAAATCATGAAATTCTATAACTGAAACACCTCCTACAGCTTGGTCTATAGACGTTTAGCTAAGAACCAGAAAGTGATTGTCGAGAGAGCTTCGGGAAGCAGCGACAAAGCAACACACAAACACTAGAGACAGAACCTCAGTAATCACTTTCGGCGCGACAAGAGAAGTTCAGAGAGGGAAATTTAATTTTCCACGCGACAGAGATGTGTTTTAGTATCTTGGATTTTATTAAGACCGATAAATTATAACGTATCCGGTCCTAAATATTTTTTATTAATTTAATTTTTAAGACTGCAGGTTTATTACATTTTATTCAATTACTTTTAAGATCTTCCTTTTATAATATATCCGGTCCTTAAAGTCCAATTACTTTTAAGACCGAATTCTTATCCTGTATATGGTACTAAATATATATGAAATTTTTAAGGCCGGAGTTTTAGAAGACTCCGGACCTAAATTTTTATTATTCAACTAATTTATTAGGCGCTTAGATTTTATTAAGACTGAGTAATTAAAAAGTAGTCGGTCCTAAATATATAACTTTCTAAGACCGGAGTGTCCTAACACTCGATCCTAAATTCTCAATTTTTTTATAAAAAGGATTCACTTTGCCGAGCGCAGCAACTGAATGAATAAAAATTAGAGGAAAACTGGAGTTTAATTTCTTTAATTACTGGAGAATATGAACAAAAAAAAGACACAAGCTTAGTTCTTAATGCTACATATATTACTTGAATATGCACATACACAAGAAAAAATATAAAAGAAAACCAAGCATAAAATTATCAAAAACAAGAATCTGACTATATATACATCCTAAAGCTTATTATCCTCCAAAGCCTTGGCGATATCGGCGTGAGTAGCATTAACTTCCCGCCGGAGATCAGCAAGTTCCTGTCTTATTCGCATCAGTGCATCATGGGCTGAAGGCTGGGGGGTGCAGCAATCTCTTCATCATCTGAAATAACAATGGGTCCAACGACCCGAGACTCTTCCATCTCAATAGAACGCACTCTCGCTGGATGAGGCGCACTGTATAACGATCTACGAAAGGCATGAGCATCACCAGTAAGTCTACCCCTACGAGCGGTTCTCTTGTATCTAACCATGGTTTGCGCTGTTGATCAGTTGGGGAATGAGGAGTTAATAAAGGCAGAGAGGAAGCGGATTTTATAAATATGAGGTCTAAAATGTTGAGTTACAAGGTAGTAATTTAATAAGGACAGAGATCGAGGTTATGAGGAATTAATAAGGACATAGATCGAGGTTATGTGGAGTTAATAAAGGCAGAGAGCAGGAGAGACGCAACCGGTTAATTAGAATCTACTTTAAGAGCGGAAATTTCTATTATTCAATTTTTTCAATTCAACTGATTTCAAGACCGACCTTTTATACAATATCCGGTCCTAAAAGTCCATTATTTATTTTTTTAATCAATTCAATTACTTTTAAGACCGACCTTATATCTTTCATCCGGTCCTAAAAATCATTTATTTTTTACAATTCAATTTTTTTACATTAAGAATTTTGTCTTAAAAATATTAGTTTTAAGAATGGATCTTTTACAATATCTGGTATTAAATCAGAGTATCCTTACACTCAGTTCAAATGAATGATTCAGAGTCTCTTCGGCTTCCAAATAAAGTTCCCAACTAGGCGTCTCCTCGTATTGTGATGAACTATGCGTCTCCTCATTAAAGTTTCCGGTGTTTCACATTGTTCAGGAATGGTTCTCTATTTAAACCCGATGTTACTTTACTTCCTTCACATAACATTCTTCTCCATCACTTCTTTTTCCTCCACAATAATGGCTGCTCCACCACCACCACCACCACCACCACCACCACGAGGTCCTCAACCACCCCCAGGTCCTCCTTTTCCAATTAATCCTCTTCCACCTCCGTACCCTCCGCCGCTGCCTTTGAACCCGACCCGCTACCAGATGCTGTAGCACCTTCTGGCCCACGTCGATCATATAGACCGACGCTCGGGCTAGTTGTTTCAGGTCTATCACGTCGTCAACAACAAGCTGACCGCGGTACTCGATGCCCAGGACATTGAGTACCATCCTTCGAGACGATGACGTCTCCTACCTCTCGATGACTCCCTCTCCTCCGACAATGATGGGGAGGAGTAAATATTTTTATGTTTTGTTTTTTGTTTTTCTGATCTGCTGCTTTGCCCCCATGGGGCAAAGATAAAAAAAATATAATAAATTTTTTCTTTCCTATTTTGATCTCCTTGTCCTTCTCATTTTTCTTTCTTTTTCTCGACAAAAAGGAAACAAACAAAACATTGTCCTCATGTGTGATCAACATTAGAAACTCGCACAATACGGTTAAGATCAAACCATACAAAACAAAAAAAATCGTTTACCTTATTCGAATAAAAACAAACACAAGACAATTCTTCTCAAGGTTGGACCGTTGTTGTCGTCGGTTTTACCTCACCCTGATTTGAAACAAAGTGTCCTTTTCATTATCTTCCTTCTTTTTCTGACAAAAATAAAAAATACAAAAGAAAAGGGACACCGATAATGCTGCTCAACATCAAGAGAGGTAAAAACGACGACAACGAAGGACCTAGCTTGAGCAGAACGCCAGAACCTTGGTTGTCTTGAACCCTAATGGTTTGTCTGAAAAGAGACAATTATCACTATATATAGGAAGATTATTAAGACCGGAGATTTAAAAAATACATAGTCCTAAATGTTGAGCTGAAAATACACGAAGCTGGACTTTTAGGAGCGGACATAAAAATAAAATACTGACCTCTAATAAATATGCGGCCCTAAAAGTCTCTAGTCTTTAGAGACTTTTAGGACCTAGGACTATAATAAACTTTTAAGACCGGACTTTAAACAAACCTTTAGGACTTTTAGGACTTTTTAAAAATATGTGGTCCTAAAAGTCTTCACAACATCCTGTACCTCAAATTTCAAGCACTAAATAGCTAGAATGAATTGAATTCTTCGAAAAGAAAAATAAATTTATTATTAAATTACACATTGCACATGTATATTTACAAATGAATGAATTGTTCGAAAAAATAAACAAATTTACGAAAATTATTGTTTCTACGGATATATTTACAAATGAATTTAGGACATTAATTATTGTCCCGACATTGTTAATCGTCGTCATAGATATTCACAAAACAAATTGTATATGTGCTCCAATTCATCATCGGGAAAGGGATCGGGACAAGCAAACCTCGTAACATCAAAGACAAAACCGAATTAACTTGCGTGCATATTTCATATGTAACATTAAGCCAGAAACTGAATTTAGCCAAACCTCTGTAACATCAAATACATTTACCTTTACAATTAATTTAGTCCTTCCTTCCGTGATAATATCATATATGTGTTTCATGATGTACTAGCCACATAAGTTGGACTCCGTTGGTTGCCGATAGGTCTAAAAAGAACAAGAAATATATATAAGAGCATATATAGCTTACTGACCAAGTTCACAAGGCAGTGTAACAGTGTCCAAATATGTACCAACCTTTGGTTTGTGCCATGTAGGATTAGCTACCTGAAAGGCACGCTTTTTGTTTACCGAGATTTGGAAGGTCCTCATGGCACTATCATAAAAATCACAAATTTATCAATAAAGGTTCACTGAAAATTCACAGCAGAGATTTCAGATAAGAGAATCAAAATGACATGCTTACTCGTTGATGGTCTGCATCAACGTAGACCCTGGATCGATATGGGTGGAGCATAAGAAGATAAATTTATGCTCCTCCATGCACATGAGGACCAACTGCCAGTGGCGGCTAAAAATTCACAGCATTAAAGTACTCAGTGATATTTGTAGCAAAATTAAGTGAATTGCAGACAAGAATTGTGATATGTACCTGTGGAAGTATGGAAACATGTACACCTTTCTTCTCACTTCACACAACCTCATTGATATGTACTCCTGTCTCTCCTCCTTGGATGTTGTACTTGTATGATCAAGCACAAGAATCCAAAATCATTGATTTTGCCCCGTTGATCCAATACTTGATGCATGAACCTACAATAATGACATCGATTAAGGAATTAGTATATATGTATGTGTATCTAAATGATGCATTTAAATTATGTACTCATAGAAGAAGATACTTACTTCATCCACATTTGAACAATTGCATCGGTAAGCTCCTGTCGAGGAAGCAGCAACGACGTTACATCAACGGTGTCAACGTAAACTGGTTGAGGTTGACGGAGGCCTACTACTTCATTAAAAGGTCACGATCTATCTTTAAAATATCTACTCTTCACCAGATCAGATATTTTTTCCTTGGCAGTCAACTTAGCAGTATTAGCAGTAGGGGATAGAGCTTAACGAGGGGATGGAGCTTGACGAGGGGATAGAGCTTGAGGAGGGGATGAAGCTTGATGAGGGGATGGAACTCGAGGAAGAGGGGTTGAAGCTTCAGGAGGAGTAGAGACATGTACAAGCTTCACTGGCCAAGAGATGAAGGTTCCCTTGACATGACTCACAAGCTTCAGCTGATCAATTGGGAGAGGGAGAGGTGCATCACTGATCACCTTTTCAACTAACACTCTGACTTCATCATCAGCCAAGTTGGTGGTGTATAGTTGATCCCAAGTTGTGGACAGTCCCTTTTGCAACTAATTGTCTATGACTATCACGATCCTCCACATACAGGTCATAGGGTTGCTCTGACTGTCCAACAATGCAACTCCCTCTAGTGCTCTGCTGCATAGGTGCAGGTGAATGTGTGAAGGGAACACTGGTCTCTGGACGAGAGCTCAAAAGCAGCCTCATCTGATTCAATTCCTCCTTCATCTGGCTCATCTGGGAGTGCCACATTGCTTCTTTAGCCGTTGCTTCCTCACTTAATTTGGCCAGCGTCTGGTCCATCTCCTCCCGGGTAACCATACTTTGTTTATGGCGTTTGGACTTACCAAGGAATTGTTTTATGCCTACCAATCCTCCAATCCCCCTTACACGCCCCGGGTGATCTGATTTTCCGGTCGCAACGGTCAGAACATCATTCCTCCCGTCCGACACAAAAGATCCCTCTGCTTCTTTCTTTTTAAGATCTTCCTGTAAGATACAGATAACGAGAAGCTTAGTAATGAAACTTGTTTAGTAACTAAAAAATAACAATAACGATACCTACAATTCTTTTAGCAACTACATGATTTTTTTCACTCGTGTAGGCGCGCCGTTTGGCTTTTGCCAAATATGCAACCACAACTCCTCGCGACGTATTGGAGATGGCTGATCAACTATCGCAGAAGGATTGGATTCAGCTTCATCTTCCAATCTCTTCCGCTTGGCCTCCATCAATTCTTGTTTGGCCTTTTCATATCCACCGCGAGAAGCCCTATGCGGGCAATCATTCTTTCTCCCTATCTCTTGTGCTTGTTCCCTTCTTTTCTGTGAATTAGAATTGAAAACAACTATTAATTTTGAATTCCAGCCATGTCACTAACAGAAATTAGAGAACTTCTAATTATCAGAATTGAAAACAATTATTTAATTATGCTAATTATCAATAGGCAAAGGCAGAGTAGCGTCTTGATTCCGTTCAACCATAGGGAGTTTGATAGACTATTTCTCTTAGTTAAAAAAACAAAAGAAACTATAGCAAGAAAAATTAACATAGGCTGCATACCGAATTCAGGAAAAAAAAAATCCCATACCTCCAACCATAGGGAGTTTGAACATAAATTGGAGCTATGTATTGTACCGCTAGATAGATAGGTTAAGAAACAAAAGAGAATTATGCTTACGAAATAATACAAACTTGATCCTTTTTAAGGCATCCAATGGGATCAAGCGATCCCTATTAGATAGTAACAATTGGGTATATAAAGTTTCCTCCTTTTAAGACTATTCGTTTCCTCCTTTGCAAGACAAACCATTGCACAATTACCTTCTTAGTATTTTACCTTTTCAGGGTTTACATATCAAACTTGCATAGACAAAGGCAGGAAATGTATACTTCTATTCACACACCAAACCATTTAACTAACACGATTAGATGAACACAATAATATTCACATATCCCCATAGGTTAATAAGCAAACAAAAGGGCAAACAAAACTAAATATAAACTCACCAGAGCTTCAGGAGTGGTCCACGGCTGAACAAATTGTTGCCAAGATTGTTCATCAATAAATGTGTACTTGTCCCAAGGATTTTTGTCAGGCTGAACCTCGGCAAAAATATACTTGTTAGCTAGAAAGGTCTTAAACTTCCTCCACCGATCAGCACAATAAGACAATGTCTTGTCTTTCAACTTCTGAGAGTCAGGGACAATGTATGTAAGCCGGATAGTGTCCCAAATAGGATCCTTTACTGCGCCAGAGTCCACATTTTTCCACTCATCTTTCAAGATGCTAACCTTGTTGCGTGCTAGATAGCCGACAAAACTAGTATATTTGCTTTTATTAGGACCGAAAGGTTCCAACTTTTCATCAAACTGAATCTCGAGCCTTGACCTAGAAGTCCGACTTAGGGTTACATCCATCATTCGTGTGCCTCTTCTACCACGGCGTGCAGGGCGGTTACGAGGCTCATTGTGAGATGAAGAGGGTTCATTCGACTCATACCGTGGCGGCGTTCCTGGAACACGAATAGAATCGTTTTCACCGTTCATTTTCGAGATGGGAAAAGAGGAATGCTTGAGCAAATGAGAGACTAACAGAGGCTATCGTACGTGGGCGAGGAAGAGAGGTAATGCAACAGGAAGGGTTCCACAACGGGAATAGAGGTTCTTCAGTAAGAGTAACAAAAGATTTCACGCGAAGAAATGTTTTGTTGGCGCTTCATTTTTAAGACCGAACAAAAACTAACGTCCGGTATTAATATTAAAATCAAGATTGTTCATATTTAAGTCCGGTCTTAAAAGTAATTAATTATTTGTTTAATTTTCTTCAATATCGAGGTATTGGCCGCCACAATTTAAGTCCGGACTTAAAATATTTAACTTTACGAACGGACAAATTACAAGACGGTCTTAAAAGTTAACCTTTAAGACCGGTCCTTATAAACGTCCGGTCTTAAAATTAATTAATGTTTTGTAACCGGCCGTATTATATGTCCAGTCTTAAAAGCATAACTTGTAAGACCGCCTATTACATATGTGCGGTCTTAAAAATTTTAGACTTTTATATTTAAATTTTTCCTTATTATGTTGGACCACAGAAAATATAAGTACGGCTGTATGAGATTTCTCTATAAAGTAATTGAAATTTGAATTTTTTTATAACATTTGTAAGACCAGTTGTTTGTTTGTCCGCTCTAAATAATATATTTAAGACCGATGAAAATATGATCCGGTCCAAAAAGTTCTTTATATTTACGAAACTGCCACCGGTCATTCCTTTAAGACCGGCGTTCGAATCTCCGGTCTAAATGAAGCTATCTTAAAGCCCTTTTTTGCACTAGTGATATATTCAAGGACTCTTCTCATTACTTTATTGCAAAGCTTCACCAAAGGTAAAGATTTGATAAGACCTGCCATGACTCACTTTGCCACATCTTACTTGACTCTAGGATGCCTCCATGAGTACAAGCTTCCGTTGATAAGAATGTTTAACTCTGATGAATGGAAGGGTAGCCGATTTGCAAAGTCAAGGGATGGAAAGCGTATTGAAGATGTGATTATGGACAAAGAGTTTTGGAAAAATATTGTCATTTGCTTGAAAAGCGTTCTTCCTCTTATGAAAGTGCTTCGATTAGTTGATTCAGATGAGAAGGCAGCCATGAGATTCATTTATGAGGAGATATATCAAGCCAAAAGAAAATTCAAGAAGCCTTCAATAGTGTCCAAAAATTGTAAGTGTTTAAGTTATATTTTAATTGAAAATTTGCTTCAAGAAGACTTCAATTCTTTGTTTTAAAACTAATTATCTTTTCATTATTTAGTTACTTGCCTATATGGGATGTCATTGATGCAAGATGGGACAAGCAACTCCATAGGCCTTTGCATGCTGCAAGCTATTTCCTTAACCCTAACTTCAATATTCTCCTTCATTTAAAGTTGATCTTGAATTAAAACTTGGACTATATGATTGTCTACAAAAGATGATGGGGGATCTTGATGGTGCAAGTGTGATTGATGAGCAACTTGAAAACTTCAAGTAATGACTGTAACACCCCAAATTTTGGACCCTGAGAAGCGAAAATAAGCCTGAAATAGGCGGACGACTAGGCCCAGTTTGGGAAGAGTCCCAAGAAGGTCAAGGCATAGGAAGCCTCTTTGGGACTAGGTAATTCGACCATACGGGTCAAGTGGACCAGTATGAATAAGCCGTGGAATTAAAGTGCAAATGGAAGGGGGCACAGAAGGCCTATACGATGTGAATCCGGTGGAAAGGATGCCACCTAACTATGTCCCAAGGTGTAGGACAATTAGTTGAGTGAAAATATGCCGGTATAAGTAAGTATATGGCATTTTCAGGGCAGGCACGGATGTCCTGCGTTTTTGAAGGAAACAAGAAGGGAAGAGAGAGAAAAGGTGTATCTGGACCCAGAAGGGAAGGAAAAAGTTAGTAGTAGTAGTGCTACATCGGACACGTGGCATTTCGGGGCCAAAAGTTGGATTATCGGGTAGCACGCATTACGAGGTGGATTTGGGGTACTGGAATAAAGGTTTCTTGATCCCCAAGGTAGTATGCCCCGTCCACTTGTGGTCTGAAGTGACTGATGATCCGGGCCCACGCAAGTCCCGTTGAAGGGCACGCATTACGGGCTAAGGTGGGACCTGCAACCGGGAGCTGAGCGGGGTCGGTTAGGATTTCCCGGAGTCGGGCCCAGGCCCAGGACACTGATAGGGGTGAAATTCTAGTTGGCCCAGAAGAGAGAGAAAATATCTTGTCATGTAATTATGAAGAGAGAGAATGTCACATCAAGTCATTATGATGAGAAAGAAAGAGTAAAATAATAAGAATTAATCTGGACCACACAAATGGAATCTGACATGACAATGAAAGGACAAATAATTATAACTCATTATGACATATCTAAGGGCATATTTTGTGGGTCTCACGGCTTTGGAAGATGAACAAGGCAAAATGACCAATTTACCCCTAACCCTAAAACATACAACTAAAAATATCTAGGGGCAAAGTTTGGAACTTGGGGCCTATAAATAGGACACTCCTCCCTCCATTTTGGCTGCCCTATTTCGTGCTCAAGGTGAGGAAGAGGAGGTCCAGCTGAAAGTCTTGCTCCAAGGAAGAAGAAAGCACCCGCAACCGAAATCCCGAGGTAAGTCTCCTAACCGCAACCTAGCTACTCTTGCTTCTGCCCTATGGTGATTTTCGTGGATTTTCTGTAGTATTTTGGTATATTTGAGGTTTCCATTGAGTCCAGAAGGTTTTTTTGTGTGGGGACATGTTGGATCACCTTTTTCCAAACCCTAAAAGCTTAAGTCTTTGTTATACGAAAATCTGTCGGTTCTTACGGTTTCTGGGCAGTGAAGATAGATCGGTGGATTTAAAATAGTAAATGAAGTCTAAATGATCTGATATTTTACATTGTGAAATTAGACATCCTAAGGATGATTTTGATATAATATTTTGTGTCATTTGGAGTTTCCAACCAAGATATATTTTAAGTTGAAAATGACCTAAAAACCTGGACTCTGTCTCGGACCAGTGGCTAAGTTTTAAGAATCTGAGAAGGATTCGAACCCCAATGACTTTGGGGATTATTTTTATGGTAAACTAGACATTCTAAGGGTTCAATATCCAATGATTTCATTTTGATACGATTTTGCTAGAATTTATTACAAATCGGAGAAGTTGGGTCAGCGTTTCTGGAAAATTCTGGTGTTGTGCGAATTTTATGGAACTTGAACCAAAGTGTGTTCATATGACTAAAAGCATGATGTTTGGCTGTATCTAGGGTGTTTTCACGTGTGGACCCTATTTACAATGTCAAGGAAGAGTTATTATTTTGCGAGGCGTGCCAGGTAGTAACTGTTGACTTGCATACTCTATGTTGCTCTCGCATGTATGTTTTATCATAATGTAGGAGATCGGGCTGACGTGCCTATTGGACTGTGTGTCCTTAGGTTTCTGATGCAGTACCGAGATCGGGCTGTAGTGCCTCTACTACAGTGCCGAGATCGGGCTGTAGTACCTATTATTTGTGTGTCCTTAGGGTTTTAGCTACGATGCAGAGGGCATGTAGGATCGGGCTGCGGTACCTATTGGACCGTGTGTCCTTAGGGTGTTGTTGCGACCGAGGTATGTGGGGTAGGTGGAGCCTATATGATCGTGTGTTTATAGGTGTCCACTTTGAGGCCCTAGGGTAGGTAGTTAGGGTCGGCCGCCCTAGCTACTGAGGCCCTTTGCGCGCTGTTCCGAGGGGCTTGTCTTGACCAGGCGGTCCTGCGGAGTTGCTACATGTCAGTTTGTTGTGACAGAGGCAGGTGCATTTGTACTTCCTGATTGTGATTGGCATTGCATGCACTGTATACATAGTGTATATGAGTCTAATAGTTACTCTGGGGTTCAACTTTGAGCTCCAGTCTGGATCAAAAGGATACAGGTGTAAGGTAGTAGCGGCTGGATGGCTTGAAGAAGGTAGGGCTTGGTGCGGAAAGACGAAGTAGCAGAAGATGCCCAGTTGCTTATCGTATCTCTGTAATTGGGATGACTATACGAGTCATACTCTCTGTCTTGTATTTGTTTTGGACGGTTGTACTCTTAACCCTATGGGGATAATTTTATGTAACTGTTTGCATCTTTACCAGTATATTGGGAGTTGTCCAAACCGATCCAATGCTCGCGCGCATACTCGATATATGTATTAAGCGATAAATTAACAAAGGAAAGATAATAAGTGATGAGGATCCCTCTAAACCGCCACCCGAAAGGGCGAGGCCGGTAGGGGTGTAACAATGACGAGGTTTCTTAGGATCCCCATTAGCAAGGAAGGGAGTTGAGTCCAAAAGTCTAGCGGCATGGTGAGAATCTTATGGGGATGAAGTTCCAGAGCTCCAAAAATTTTCTATTTATGTCTTAAGCTTGACATGCAGTTCCTCTGGGTGTGAGCGAAATTGGAGTGCCTTTGAGATGACATAATTTGATTACTTCAATAATTCTAAGTATGAATTGTATTTCATTTCAAACATGTAATATATGATATGAGTAGTGTACTAATTGCTTTGTGTTTGTTTAGGTCCACACAAAGAAAAAAAATCATCTGAAGCAAAAGACAATGAATGATGTTGTTTTTGTGATGACTAACTCAAGATTGGCCGAGAAGAAACATAGAAAACCTGTTGAATATAATTTTGATGATCTTGAATCAGATGATGATTGGATTGTGGAAAATGAAGAAGATTTGAAAGATGTAGAAGTAGATCAATTGATTTGAATGGTCCAATTGAAGAAGACTTAAATGAAGTTGAAGAAAGAGAACCTATTAATTTGAATGATTTGGACATTCCCGATTGTGTTGATGAACTTGTTGGAGGAGGAGTGGAAGAAGATATAGCCTGGAAACGTATTAACTTGAATGACTTTATTTAAATTAAAGATGTTGAACTCTTTCTTACTTTTGGTGTTTTGATTTTATTTTAACTATTTTGGTGTTTTGATTTTATTTTATATATTTTCAAGTTGACAACTCTATTATTATTGTTAATTTTATATTATGTTTATGAGTTTTACAATTGATATTAGTTATTTTACATGCATAGAAATAGTCAAATATAACTTTATATCTTAGGTAATGATCCGTGTCGATCCCGCGATTTACAATCTTCATACCCCTTCTCGATCTTGTATAGAATCTCGATTTTAACAACACTGGTTGTATCTCTATCTCTACATTTGCATACACAAATTTAAAAACACCCTATTAACCTCTTGTGTGATAGCCTTACGCCCATACCAATATTATTTGATTTTTGAATAGAAATGAAGAGTATAGCAAGCTGACTTAAAAAAAATGCAGTACTAAATGATAAAGGAAATCTTAGCGCGTGTGCTTTACAAAAAAGAAAAATCATAGCGCTTGTGGTAAAAAGGGATAACTTATCTTTATAATTTTATTTTTGCCATATTTTTTTACCTGAATTTATTACACCATGTTTAAAATTTAGAACGGCTGTATGAACAACAGGGGTGCAATAAATAATAAATACTCCATATGATTGTAGGGAAAAAACACTGATATGCGGAAAAATCTGGGTCATTTGGAAAGCCAGACGAGGACAACTGTAAAATTCATGAAGAAAATGGCGCATTATGCCCAGAAATGTCGGGACAGAAACGACGTGGGGATAATACTACCACTACGCGTCTTCCTTCTTACTTCTTCGTGGACTGTAACCGCCAAAAAGGAATGATATTACTGCTCACTGCATGATTGGGTTCCGCCGGCCGCCGTAGAAACCGTTTCCGATCGATTGATTAATAAGCCCTGAAATGTCATGACCCTCGTCAGGTTCCACCGCACCTCCTCCTACGCCATTCCTTCTCTCTCTTCTTCTTCCTCCTCCGCCGCCGTCTCCGCCTCTCGCTTCTCTCGTACTTCAGGTAATATTCTTCTCTCCCTCCTTCTTACATTTGGTTGTATTGTTTATTTTTTTTTGTAAATTTTAATTTACAGATGATATCTAGAATTGCATCGGATTCCTTTGTTTGGCTGCTTCGTTCATGAGAGTGTTTCTCGGTGTGTTCGGCTTGATTCTTTGCTTCAAGTAATTTGGGTATTCATTACGGTCAGAGAGGGTGAAGATTAATTAATGATATATTGCTTTGGAGTATCCAATGAAGAGGAGATGATAATATTCTACTTGCTGCTTGATTAAAAAAATACAGAGAGATAGGTAAAATCAATTTTAGTGCCCGATTCAATGGAATTTGGGATTTATCTGTGCAGAAACTGTGGTGCTCTTATTTTAATCCATCGTCAACAATCCAAGAAAAGGGTAGTGGGACCCGCCTGGGTGCAGACCTAAACCTATGCAGACAATCCCTTGGATTGGCGAAGAAGATAGCTCTATGTGAAGCTACATGTATCAATCGATGCATTGGCTTCTTTTTTACTTTAGTTACTATTATTTTTCTCTGGTTTTTCTTTTTCTTTGTTCTTCTTTTGATATTTTCCCACTGAGAATCTATAAACATGGAGTGGGTGAGGCCAAAGCATCCAAAAACTTACCAATATGGAAAGAAGACAAAAAAGAGGACCAACTTTTCTCATGGGTATTCGGTATAATCTTCCCACGTGGTTGGTTGGGGTCCCACTTCAATGGTCCGAGCATCCCCGCTCATCGCTGGTCTCTGTCGTTTTGCTTTATGTTTGTCGGGCAAAAGACGACAATGATCACTGTTCAAATTACTACACCTCCACTATACACAACTTGGTTATGTTCCCTTCCATTCGGTTGATTGCTCTTTCTGTTTGATCAATTCCATCTCAAGAGACATTTATTTGTGCCAGGGAATTGCTTTTTAATGTTTAGTAGAATTGATTTGATGATTCAGTTCAGTTACTGACGCCCAACTTGTTAAAAAAGATCTTTCGTTTGATTCGATATTGTTTTGGCTGAACCACAAGCTTGAATGAGGAACTCCACTGATTGCTTATATGCAGGTGCTTCAACTTGTGGTACCCCTGCTTGGATTGGTAAAGGATTAACTTGTGTTTGCTTCAAGCGGAAGGGAAGCTATGAACGAATCTGCATGAGTTTGACCCCTTTGCAGGTGAGTTATTTGCGAGTTACACTGTGGAGTTCTGCATAGTTAAGTTCTTCCAATACTAACCTAATATTATGTATTTTTTAAATGAATCATCTGTTTTTTGGTCCAATTGAACTGTTTGTTACGTTGAGCAACCTTGACGCATGTTTTCTTATTTATAATGGTTGCCATTGTCTTTTTGTCATCATTGTATAGATGGGAAATAAAAGAAATATGTCTTCCCAAATTACAGTTCTGGCAACGATTGGAGTTTGTCCAATTTGGTAATTGTGTATAAGCTTGAGTGGTTCGAAAATGTCTGTTTTTTACTTTCTATGTTGTTCCTTCCGCTCTCTGTGCTTGAGTAGTGTAGTTTTACTTGTGAGAAAATACTTCCAAGATTCTTTGGTTATTGTGATATGTGTTTAAAATTAATTGGAAACTTTGGGAACACTTTTCAGAATGGAAGTAATGTAAATTGCAATCTTATTTTCTGAAAATAACTGCATCGTCACCTTAGATTTCATTTAAATTGTGTTCCTGAAATGTACCGTTCTCTTCACGATGATAAATGACTTTATTTGAAGTTCTCATCCATTATGCTCATACTCGATGGTCTCCATCATTCAAACAATTTAATGCAAAATTTGCAGGAGGAAAGACTGAGAAGATTGAAGCACAGGATGAATGTTTACTTTGATGCCTCCAAGCCAGACCACCAGGTGTATAACTTTTACAATTTATGCATATATCGGTGTGTTATCCATATTCTGCTGCAATTTACATGGAAAAACTGATGGCTCAATCTGAACATTACTTTATTGGAAGTTTTTTTTCCCCACATTTGTAGCCTTTTTTGTTGGAAAAGCCACTCATCTGAAAGCATTTTTGAATGGTAGGAAGCTTTGAGAGCTCTGTGGTCTGCCACATTCCCTGGTCAGGAACTCCATGGTTTGATATCAGATCAATGGAAAGAAATGGGGTGGCAAGGAAGAGATCCATCCACTGACTTTAGGTTCTATTTATCCCATCATCCATTTTATTTTTTTCATTCTAATCTTGACTTCCTCTGCTTTACTTGACCAATTTACCTTAGCAGAGGAGCTGGCTTCATTTCCTTGGAGAACCTCCTGTTTTTTGCCAAGACATTCTCAGTAAGATCCTATATTTGCTATCCTCTTCATTATGGTGGTACCACACTACCACTTTTCTATTTAAGAAAAAAGGATTCTGACTCTGCAATGTGTGCCAATTTTCTTTGAAATGGTGTTTTTTTTTTTTTTTTTTTTTTTTTTTTTTTTTTTTTTTTTTTTTTTTTTTTTTTTTTCTGTTCAAAATTTTACTCTCAAATGGATTAGTTTTCCACTATATGTTGCAGACTTCTTTTCAGAGACTATTGAAGAAGCAAGGAGAAACAGGAGCTGCCTGGGAGTATCCATTTGCCGTTGCTGGTGTAAATATCACGTTCATGATTATGCAAATGCTGGACCTTGATTCTAGTACGTTATTTGCCGTATGTCTTATACACTCTTATTAGAGAGCATTTTACTCTGAGAAAATTTTGTTTGAGTAATCAGTTACCTGTTAATAACTGATTTTCATGTTCTTATACACGAGTCTTGAGGTCCAAGTCTCCAAGAAACACAGAATAAGCAGATTATGATCATCTTTAAGGGGATGAACATAGATTTTTTTTTTTCTTCAAAATTTTCAGATTCCTGATGCTGGTTTTTATTTCTCACTTGCAGCTAAACCCAGGTCTTTTGTTAGACCAATCTTTCTGCAGATGCTTTCAGGTTAGAATATGTAAATTCCTGTTAACGTTGAATTGTTTGATCATTGAACCCAATTTTTACTCAATATCTTTCATGACATGCCCATTCCCTAGCGTCTGACGATTTTTATGATATTCTCGTACAATTTACAGAAAATGAGTGGGCGTTTGACTTGCTTTACTGTGTGGCTTTTGTGGTTATGGACAAACAATGGCTGGAGAGAAATGCAACATATATGGAGTTTAACGTAAGAATTCACTTTCTATGAAGATTATAGGTTCTTATAATATACCACCTCTTATCCTAAATATAAAATTCAATTGACTTTTTGATTAAGATTAAAAAAGATAAATTAATTATTTTAAAGTATTTATTTTATCGTTTTTTCTTCAAACTAATTAGATCTGACTTATAAATTAATATATAATTTAATGATAAACAATATATATTATGATTAAGTAATATATTTATTTCTTTAACCTCTCTTAAAAAAAAAAAAAAAAAAAGTCAATCAGATCTTATATTTTAAACCAAAGGGAGTATCAAAATGGCAAGATGCAAGGTTGGTCTTACATTGAAAAGAGAAAATACCACTATAAGTTCTGTATTTTGGTTTTAATCCCTATATATTTGTGTGGTTTCACATCCTTTTTATTTACGGTGACTAAAAACATTAGTTCTTTTAATTTGGAAAATACCCCCAAGGACGATGAGTTAGTCTAAACAGTGTTAATTTTGTTGAGGTGGACTTAATATGGTTAAACCCAATCAAAGTATTTGCTTTCCCAAGGTTCCTGCAGGAAAGAAATAGCCACAAAACCCATTAGGGAATCCAAGAAACCTCTGACCAAAATTTTGATCTATCCATGAGGTGAGCATTTTTTCAAAGTCATCGTTTTTTTCTTAGTCATATGATGCATTTAACGGTGTTAAGTCCACCTCAACAAAACTAAACTAAAAAATATGGGTTTGGCGGATGTTAGTAACTACTTTCTTCCACTAAATTAAGCATGATTGAATTATATATGTTGTCAATTTACAGGATATTTTGAAATCCACACGGGTCCAGCTTGAGAAAGAATTATTGATGGACGATGTCCTGCGAATTGAAGACATGCCTTCTTACAATCTCCTTTCTTGACCCTTGACGGTGACAGAAAACCACCCTTCTGATATTTAGGAAAAAGCCTTTATCTCTCTAGTAAGTGATAGGTTTTTTTTTTTTTTTTTCCTTTCTTCTTCTTCCCCCAACAAGCATGCATAGGTATCATGATATTGGAAGCAATCTTATTCAAAACACTGTTCAGTACTAAATGTAGGCATCTCTTGCCGAGAATTCGAACATTCATTCGCCACATTGTGCGGGACTAGCCTCTTCAGATAGACCCGATCATATACTCCTTTTATTAGTAATAACTATTTGATATTTGGTATCACTGCTTAATATGAATTCAAGTTGGGTTGGATCCTAATTGAGACGAGATTATTGTTTTTTGGGCTGAAATTCACATCAAGACTTTGGAAGTTGGGTCTTTACCATTCGTTCCTATTTTCATTTCTATTTTTCTTATGACCCTTGTTATTAATTGACCTGAATTGGTTTAGTAAATCTTTTTCAAGTCTCTCAAATAATGACCAACTTGATTCCCTTGCCTGGAACTCTGGAAGTAACTAAATAAATAAACAAACAGAAAAAAATAATAAAAATGATAAAAATTGTTTGTAGCTGCAGGTTTATATGATGAAAACCTACTAGACTACTCAGATTTGAACTGCGTCATATTGCATGAGTATTAAATTTTCCCAACAATCTTTTATATTGATAGAACTCAATACTTCGGCTTAAAAGATATCAATCCCTCACAGAGAGAAAATATTGAGCCTCTAAACTAGTGGTTCTATGTTTTGGGCCTGAACCACAAATTGATGATGCTGATACCGGTTTCTTTCTTTTTCAAGCATATGATTTTGTGGATGCAGAAGTTTCAAGTGTTAACGAAGGCAAAATACAGAATGATTTTTTTCAACAAAAATACTAGACACTCATTACTCATCAGTATCGTTATTATTTTTTACTAAGAAAAGAGTGAAACAAATAAATTTGAAGATGATGCGGATAGCTACCGATAATTTATATAGAGTTAAGGTGCGATTTGACCAATAAACTATTGACTCGGGAGCATCCAACACAATTAACTATTAAGTGGACCAAAAATAACAACAAACTTTTAAAAAGGAGCACCCAAGACAAAGACAACGCCATTAGAAAAAGTTAACGTCCATTATCTAAAGTGCTTGATTGCCAACGGACTTTTACTCTAAGAAGCGCCCAAAGACAAAATTCTAAATTTTACTAAATTAAATTTTTTTTTCCTCAATTGTCATTATTCAAAACTACTTGTATAGATATCTATGGACAAAAATTACCCATTCTCAATTTTGTCAAAATTATAATTTGCTAAAATAAAAAAAATTTTAATTAAAAATATAATTATATGATTTAAATAAAAATCAAGGTGTTTTATAGTTTATTATATATGTTAAACAAAAAAAAAAATTATATGATTTATTTTTATTTTAGAAGAAATTTATGTGAGTTAAAAAATTCATTTAATATTAATAAAATTTAAAAAATCTAAAAAATCTATTATATCCTGAAAAATCATATTGCTTATATGGATATTGGACATTCGTAGGCTAAATTGCTCCTTAACCCATTATTAAATTGTCTTTCCTCAAGCCTCTTAAGTTATCCTTTTTTTTTCCCAATAAGTCTCATATTCATATAATCAATAGATCATTTAATTAACAAATATATCATCAAGTTGCCGGATTTATATTATTAAGTATCAATGTTGATATCCATTAATCTATTTTTATAAAAATAAAAATTAATCTCATTTCATTTTTTTCAGGATATAATAGATTTTTTAAATTTTATTAACATTAAATGAATTTTTTAACTCACATAAATTTCTTCTAAAATAAAAATAAAAAATATAATTTTTTGTTTGTTTAACATATATAATAAACTATAAAACACCTTGAGTTTTATTTAAATCATATAATTATATTTTTAATTAAAAATTTTGTTTATTTTAGCAAATTATAATTTTGACAAAATTGAAGAATGGGTAATTTTTGTCCATAGATATCTATACAAGTAGTTTTGAATGATGACAATTGAGAAAAAATTATTTAATTTAGTAAAATTTAGAATTTGTGCTTTGGTGCTTCTCGGAGTAAAAGTTCGTTGACCAATCTGCATATTAGATAACGGACATTAACTTTTTACTAACAAGTGTTATCTCGGGCCCTCCTTTTTTAAAAGATTGTTGGTATTTTTGGTCCACTTAATAATTAATTATGTTGACGCTCCCTGAACCAATAGTTTATTGGCCAAATCGCACCTTCCCATATATATATATATATATATATATATATTAATTCAGGTTTAATGGAAAAAAGGGCATAAAAAGGGACAATGGCGATGCTTAACATAATCATTAATGTATGACGAGAAGATCACATAATTAATTTGATGGTGTAAGCTGAAAGCTTACAAATTTGACCTTGATTACTTCGTAGATCTTAATGTGAGAACTGATATGAGATTGCTATTATCATTAAATGGAACAAAAAGCTTACAGCCAAATGATGGATGTTATATACTAAAAACATGAACAATACTTTCACTATAAAAAAAAAATAAAAAAAAACAATAAACAATACTTCCTTTTGGTCGTTAATCCTTTTAAGTCTTTTAAATAACTTGCTTGCTCTTTTAAAGAAATTGGTTTAAATTAATTTTATATATTTATATATATATTTACTATTTTCCATAATGGCCCTTAATCAAATTAAAGTCATTGTTTAATTCAAAAGTAAAAGAGACTAGAAATTTTTTAGAAATGTGCTATAAGTGTTTCATTAAATTTTGTTACAGAGGCTTGTATTGAAGAATAAAGACTATGAGTAAGGTAATTTAATAGAGTCAAAGGGAGTAATAATCAAATTTGGTCCAAATTCTTAGAGATGATGTTCAATAAAATGCCACGGATGTGATAATGATATTTGATAATAGGAAGGACTTTTAACCGAAGTTGGCGGAAATTTCACGGATTGATTCCTTACCAAATTAAGAAACTATAATTTTGGGTTGAGTCTGACTCTAGCTAACGAATATGCTAACGACCACGTCCCCACACTCCAGAAAGACAGGAACGAACCAATGAAACGAAGGGGATAAAAGAGGCAGGGACCATCACAGCAAGGGATGGATTTTTCTTTGACGTTTTTCTCTATTGTATTACTGGATCACTGCATTCTCACTCTTTTGTTGACATTTTCTTTATGTACACATCTAAGAAGTCATTAATAAAATTATCTCCCTTGCTCTTTACCATTTTTCACTATAACTCCTTTGTTGGTGACTGTTCTGTTGTAAGAACACAAGTGTCTAACCTCAAGGGGTTAGTGGATGGTTTATATAGGATCAGTAATGCTTTCCGAGATGTATATGAGCTAACATTAGAGAGAGTGTAATGGTTCTACAGTGTCTATAAGGAAGACACCAAAGAACACCGTGAGATCACTGTGCTACACGATAATGGCAGTAAATCAAAGGAGGTGGTGTGTGTGCACAGTGAGAGTGAATAGTAAAAGGATACAAATAGAGTATGTGCACCTGTGAGGTTAATCTCTTATTTATAGGGATTATCTCTAGGGTTTCAACCCTTTGTGTTGTGTGCATTCTCTATGTCCAAATTCCTGCTCCACTACCTGTGTATGCCTGCTCCACTACCTATATTGTCCGTGATTAGTCCAAGATTACAGGGTGATTAGCATTTCACCTGATTAGCATTCACCAAGTGCTCTTGTTGGGCCGCATGCTAACTGGGCCCAATATACGAGTCCATAATAGTTGCCCCCAAGCTCGGTAGTTCAGGGTTCTGAGCTTCCGAGATTGATTGAACTCTCGATCCGAACTTTTTATCTGCTTTGCTTTCACTGTCCTTTATGGATTTTTCTCACTTGGTTTCAGAGTAACACCAAGATTGACTCATTCATAACTTGCCCCCAGGAATATGTGCCGAGTTTGTTTTATAATAACCCATATTTCATTTGTAAACATGAACCCTTAATTGTCGGGTTCATTTATTTCCGCCAAGTGTGCTGCCCCAAATCCGGGGTATCATAAATGAAAGGTATACGAACAGATTCTTTCTACATGCGCTACTGACGTCATGACGTAAGACCGCCTTTTCTCGCGTACAGGCCACTTTTGCCGTCTTTGAAATCCGTGCGCTTGTCTTCGGGATTCATGCACATTTAATATTCACGTCACTTCATGGCGGTCATTATTACAATTTTCAGAGGGAAATGTTATTTTCAATAGGAATTGTCGAGGTTATCCTTGACTCCTCACATTCAGATGTCTATATATTTCGACTTCCTTCTCTTCTCTCTTCTTTACGCTCACGACTTTCCTTGCCTTATCAGAGAAAACCTCTCACTTCCACAGAGCTATCCACACTCTCATATTTCTGAAATTTCTTTGATTCCTCAACAGCCAGGTATTCTCACTACTCCCATTTCTCCCTTACTG
Organism: Acacia acuminata; assembly: GCA_019022655.1. Classification (NCBI taxonomy): domain Eukaryota; kingdom Viridiplantae; phylum Streptophyta; class Magnoliopsida; order Fabales; family Fabaceae; genus Acacia; species Acacia acuminata. The sequence continues at coordinate 3,859,194 of JAFJYI010000039.1, read as the reverse complement.
CTGTTTGCCTCACCTAGTTTCCTACTGTTCTTTCTTTTAAGGTTTTCCTCGAACCTTATCATTCGGTTTTCTTTGTACACAACTAGGGTTTCTGGGTTTTCTGGGTAGGCAACTAGGGTTTTTGGGTTTTCTGGGTAGCCTTTGAACTGCTAGTGTCATAACTTACTTGTCTCCATCCCAGAAAAGAAATTTCTCCCTTTCATCCTGAAAATTTCCTCTAACGTGCACATGGATAGAAATATCCCTCCCTTTCTAGACATGTATGGTAATCCAATCCCTGAAGAGGGTAGGGAAATACTTAGGACACTCCCTAGTGGGACCAAATACTGGCTCTGGTCAATACCTTGCACTAAGGAGGACACACGAGAAGCGTTGCTTTGCAAACCTCAAAGGAGTGGGAACAGATCCAGAACTCATTCTCATCCACATGTCTCATGAATCTTTAGCCCAGCATCTTCAAGCCAAGGTCGAGGCTCATAACATTCCCATCCCGGCTGCTCATATTCACGTCACGGATCTCAACCAGGCTAGACCGGGCTCTTATCCGTAAAATGTTGTTGATCCCTATGATGAGTACTGCTACCACCATATTAGCCTTGTCGAGGAAGGTCGCGAGAGAGAGGCTCAAGAGTTATGGCCACATGCCAACATAAATGTATTGCACATGCTATCCCGGCCCATATTAACTTGGATCTTCCCGGCTTGACGCCTTTCAATTTCCCGCATAGTAGCTCTTTTTACTCAGGTATAGTTTCTATTTTTGACTTGTGTCTTTTTGCCTATAGGTATAAATGGGTTCGCCTTTGCGCCATTCTGAACGATCCCTGACAAAAGGAAAAGGTTCTACAGGTCCTTCCAAAACTTCAACAAATCCGGGTCCTTAGGTCACCGACGAGGTGTTAAATACTACAAACACGATGACCATCAAGGAACTTATTGAGACAGGTCTGTGTAGCGGAGAATATTATTCTATCCGCTTACCATCATTTGAAGAATCAATATTCAACAGCCGAGCTAGGAATGATGACCCTCACTTCTTCTTCTACCAGGATTGCATTTCTCATCTCGGTATTCGCTTCCCTTTCACAGAATTTCAAGTTAATCTTTTAAACCATTTGCACCTTGCTCCTTCTCAGCTTCATCCCAATAATTGGGCAATTGCCATTGCTTTTGAGAACTTCTGTAGAGCCGAGAAACTGACTTGCACAATCCCCATTTTCTTTTACTTCTATCGGGTTCAAAATGTCAATAATGAAGCCGGTGACAATGCCCCTTCTAAGAAGAGTTAGACCTTACTCCAGAGTACCCGCGGCCAGAACCTTTTTACACCACCTATTGACCCCTTTACTGATTTCAAATCCTCCTTTTTTAAAGTAGTTGCCGAGTCCGGGAAACTACCTTGGTTTCTTTAGGCCGTTAAATCTAGGGAGGTAGAAGAGAAATTTCCCTTGTACTGGACATATGGCCACCATGAACTCCTTCCTTCCGACTTTGACTTTCATGCCGACCACCTTTCTGATGCCGAGCATAAAACCATATCCATCCTTGAGCATCATATCATAGAATGCGCCCATTGAACTTGGCCAATCATGTCTCGCAATCCCAAGCTAAAAAATGACCTATGATGAGCACGGGTATTTGTTTTCTCCATGTCAATTTGTACGTCGCTCATTTTTTAAATGAATAACTAATCATTTGTTTTGTTTTGTTTTGTAGACCAAACTATGGGACAAATGCCCTTCTTTGCCGTCGCCTTAGCCAACACTGGCCTCATAAAACCTGGAGCCGATAAGAAAAGGGTCGCACCATCATCTGTCGCTCCAGGTATCAAAGAAGGTGGCCAAGCGAATCTGGCCAAGAAAGCAAAAGTCGGCCCATCAAGCTCCTCCGCAAAATCCAAAGAATCTTCCCCTATGAAAGCGCCCATCGCAAAGGTTCCAGTCCTTCCATCTCCTACAAATCTTCTGCCTCCTCCTCCATCAACCCCAAAGTTCCCCGCGATGTTGTTTGGAGCCATAACGTCCCATCGAGCTCCGTTCGACTATCTAACCTCTCCGAACGCTTCTCCGAATCAAACAAGTACAACAGTACCGAGCTAAAGAGAATTGCCAAGTTAGAGCAAAGTGCCTTGCAATTTACTGGCTTGGCCCAAACTCTGGTCACTACGAATTCACAGTATGCTGCTCAAGCTACTGAGTTAGAAAGGTTGAAACTAGAAGCAAAAGATTACAAATGTCTGACAGAAGCAATTAGATCTGACGCTCTGAAACAAATAAAGGCTGCTGAAGTAGCAAGGGATAAGATGCAATAGGAGGCAGAGACAACCAAAACAGATTTGAATAAGGCAGTCTTTCATCTACGCCAACTTCACGACATTCATACTAAGGATAAGTCCATTATAGGATTGCTGCAGCAGGAGCAAAAAGAGCTCCAAGCTCAGCTAAGTGGCTGCAGGGATGCCTTAGATGTCGCCAATGCCGCTATTGAGGAAAAGAATGCAGCAATAAATAGAGCAGTCAGGGAATCTTTTGACAATGCCCTGCCCAAATTTGGCTTTTGAATCCCGACATCAATTTCAACACCTTCGGGATGGATTGCATGTCTTACATTGTTGGAGATAAGACAACCCCACTCTTTCCCTCCCTCGACACTATTTCGAGCAATCAGCTTGAGGGGAACCAAGGTAAACACGGAGGTAAAGAAGTCCAACACGAAGCTGGGGCTCCTTCCTACTAATCTCTCAATTCAGATATATTTGCCAGTCTTCATCCACATGGCTCACACTTCCTTGGGAAACCAGATATATTTTCCAGTCTTCATCACATGATGATAATCTGAAGCTTATCCAGCATTAGGGAGTTCAGTTGCCTTGTTACTGGTTTGCAAATTCGGCCTTACTGCTGCACTTTGGCGTCTGCTTTATTTAGTGGCCTTATGGCCTTGTTTTTACTTTTGGTTCGGGATACTGAAGCCTCCGGTAATCTTTCTCAGGTTGATAACCCGGTTAACTTTCCTATAAGGAGACTATGTACGTAATTCAAACATTAATGGATAAATACTTACTTTTGCCATAAATCTTTATTTAATCAGCTTAAGCCCTCTGCAATTCGAATGTTCTTCCGAACTATGCTTTCATATTGCTTCGCTGCAACTGATGAGCTTAAATAGCTTCAAAGCTCCATTAAATGACTTGGCCAAAGTCAACATTTATTGCACAAGGTAGTTGTCCGGGACCACCCAAGAACAACATGCTTCGGAGTGGTTGACCAGAATTTATCCCGGAGTAACAGCAACCCGTCAATGTTTAGGTTCAGTGTCGTAATCAACTCTAAGCATTTCGACTTGATCAAGGTCATCATGACGGTTTGCCTCGTTACCCCAAGTTTTGATGCATCAAGGCCATAAAGGCTTTTTGGCTTTACCGTGTTCCAAAGGGAAGCACGTATTAACCTTTGTTTCGGCTTTACCACGTCCTGGAGGGAGCACGTTTTAACCTTTACTTTGGCTTTACCGCGTCCATGAGGATCACGTTTTAACCTTATTTCGGCTTTACCACGTCCATCAGGAGCACGTTTTAACCGTTATGTCGGCTTTACGGCACCCAAAGGAATACGTTTTAACCTATATCTCGGCTTTACCGCATCCTGAAGGAATACATTTTAACCGTTATCTCAGCTTTACCGCATCCCAAAGGAATACGTTTTAACCGTTATCTTGGTTGTACCGCATCCTGGAGGGAGCACGTTTTAACCTTTACTTCGGCTTTATCTCATCCTGAAGGAATACGTTTTAACCGTTATCTTGGATTTACCGCAACCTGAAGGAATATGTTTTAACCGTTATCTCTAGCCAATCTTCTTTTGAAAAAACTTAATCTCATAGATTGATTGAAGGCATTGCCATTCTTACAAGACTTTCCCATCAATAGGCCAAAAATAAATGCAATTTAATCAACAATCATTTAATTGCACTCGAAATCGGCCTTCGGAAACTCGTCATCATCATTCATTGCTTTTTCCTTTTCTCGTTCGCTTCTTCTTCTCCCGACTGGGACTCTCATTGCGGCTCGGTTCTTTGCACTTACTTTTCTGTCTAAGGGTGTCTATTACGTACTGCCGCAACTTCCCCTCTCGGATGAACTTCTAGATAACGTCTCAGAGGTGATAACATTGGTCTGTGGTATGTCCTGGGCCGTCATGGAATGCGCATTATCGAGATTGATCCATTCCTGGTCTATTATAGGAAAGCCGAAGTCGTTCCACTCTTTTCATTTCTGTCTGGGCCACCTCCTTCCAAACTCGTGCTCGTGACACGTTCAATGGAGTATAATTGTCATATTAGGCTTTCGGTTCACTCCTCTCCCCCCGGTATTTAGTATCCGGATTCTCGTTTCAGATTGTTGTACTCTTCTTTCGCTCTCGAAAATCTCCCGGCTGCTCCTTTTCCTTTGATGGCGGACTCTTTTGCCCTTCTTTCGCCGTATGGTATGCCATCTCCATCTGCTCCAATTCCAAGTATTGCTTTGATCGATCCTGAAAATATGTCAAGGTATTAACGCGACACTTCATAATTGATTTCTTCAGCCAGGATGAACTGTCCAAGCCGGCTATTGCACAATGTAGATGCACGTCTTCCTTCAATCCCGGAACTTGAAGGGCCATGTCTTTAAATCGGTCCAAATACTTCTGCAATGTTTCCCCGGGTGATTGCCTTACCTGACCGAGTTGGAACTCGGTCTTCGGCTGTTTCGTGCTGGTCGCAAAATTTAATAGAAACTTCTGCTCCAAAGCTTCCATATCTCAGATCGACTTTATCGGCAGTGAGTGGAACCGTATCTGCGCTGCCCCACGCAAAGTGCCCGCAAAAAGCCGGGGTATGATGTGGCCCTCAAATCCCTTCACCATGATCTCCATCCTGAAATTGTTAATATGGACTTGCAAGTTTTGGGTCCCATCATACTTTGGCAGGTCCCTCGAATCAAAGCCTTTCAAGTATTTAGCAGTCATGATCTCGTCTGAGAAGGGAATTCGGTTCCCCTTTCCGTCGTATCCCTTGCCCGGGTGCCGGGTACGCTTTGTGATGGAGGCATCATCTCCTCCCTAACTGGATCTTGGCTCTCCAAAGGTTGCTTTCCTCTTGCACGCCTAGGTCCGAGGCTCTAACTTCTAGGATCCGAGTCTGACCTTGTCCGACGTTATCACCTCGTGGACCACTAGCGTCTACTTGTACGGCCATCGTGATACTAACCCTGCTAGGATTACTAATGTCCTGGCCGACGTTTTGCACTGGGTTCTTGAGTAGTTTAATACGTTCCTCTAACAACTGTATTCTCTGGGTCTCTTCTTCAATATTCTGAGGTCGGTCTTGAGCAGCTAGGTTTTCTTCAGCATGATTTTCACTTGATACTTCAACACTTGATGAGCAGAGGTTGAAGCATTAACCCGACTTGGGCCGCCAGCCGTCTTGGTTTGTATTTTCCGTCGTTCGAAACGCTCCTCTAGTAATCGCTACATCCTCTGTCCTTCCTCCTGCCTCCAGATAGCATTATGGCGGTCCTATCCTCTTAAATAAGCCAGATATCCTCCGCTCTTTGCAGTTGGTTGCGGATCTCCAACTCCTCTATTCGTTGAAGCATCGAACTCATTGTGTTGTGCAACATTCAAATATCAGGGTGGTCGACTTGAAACTCTGGAAGAGGGCCCTATGGTGGAACTGGTGGCTAAACCTACTGGGTAGCCAGGTTTCGGGGACGGGAGAGTTTGCAGTATCCACAGTCTCGTCCTCGGTCTCCACAACAACACGGTTAAAATTTGGAGCAATCGAATCTTCATACTGAATTATTTGGTCTTGACACTGTTGCTGTGGCTGTCCCTCTAGCAACTGGTCCTGCCGAGGTGCTTGACTGTGACTTCTAATGCTTGCGGCCATTTTCAGTGGTTGCTTGTAGTTTTCTGTGGTCTGGGAATCAAAGTTTACGGATCCCCACGGTCGGCGCTAATGTTCTGTTGTAAGAACACAAGTGTCTAACCTCAAGGGGTTAGTGGATGGTTTATATAGGATCAGTAATGCTCTCCGAGATGTATATAAGCTAACACTAGAAAGAGTGTAATGGTTCTACAGTGTCTATGAGGAAGACACCGAAGAACACCGTGAGATCATTGTGCTACATGATAATGGCGGTAAGCCAAAGGGGGTGGGGTGTATGCACAGTGAGACTAAATAGTAAAGGGATACAAATAGAGTATGTGCACCTGTGAGGTTAATCTCCTATTTATAGGGATTACCTCTAGGGTTTCAACCCTTGCGTTGTGTGCGTTATCCATGTCGGAATGCCTGCTCCAATACTTGTGTATGCCTGCTCCACTACTTGTATTGTCCGTGATTAGTGCCGAGATTATAGGGTGATTAGTGTTTCACCTGATTAGCGTTCTCTAAGTGCTCTTGTTGGGTCGCATGCTAACTGGGCCCAATATACGAGTCCATACCTGTACGTAAGATCCTAACTAACTGAAATTAGGTCCAACACTGCTCTTGCTTTTATTAAAGATAAGGTTGGATTGAAGATTCATGGATGGAAGCAATTGCTCCTTACCTTCATAGGGAGGGAAGTTCTGATTAAAGCGATGGTAAATTCTTTCCCAATTTATCCAATGACTTGCTTCTTTCCCTTAAAAGACTTGTAAAGAGCTGGATATGTTGATAGCTAATTTTTGGTGAGGAAGTAATAATGAAGAAAAGCACAAAATCCATTGGAAGAGGTGGGAATGTCTTACCACTTCTAAACTGGATGGAGGGCTAGGATATAGGGATTTTAAGGATGTTAATAAGGCCATGCTTGCTAAAAGGTAAGTATTTCCCTAGAGTTAGCTTCCTTGAAGCTAAGAAAGGCAGACATGCTTCTTGGTGTTGGAGTAGCATTCTTGAAGGAAGGGATTTCTTAATGGAGAATTTATGTTGGAAAGTAGGAAGTGGTTCAAATGTGAAGGTATGGAAGGATAAGTGGGTACCAGGGCTTCCGGACGCAAAGTTGGTAAGTAAGCTTGGAAATGGGATCAATCCTGAAATGAAGGTTCAGTAGTTAATATAAGGAAGTAGATGGGATCTGAGTGCAATTGAAGGAATTATCTCTAAAGTTGAGAAAAAGGAGATTTTAAAAATTCCTTTATGCCTTTATTGTATTAATGATGGTATTGTTTTGGTTGCCTTGAAGGTTTGGAGAGTATTCGGTGAAATCTAGATACTATATAGTAAGGGAAGAGTCGAAGAGGAATGTGAAGAGAGGACTTGAATGCTCATTTAAAGTGCGAAGCAGTTTATGGAAGCAAGTATGGAAACTAAACATCCCTGAGAAAGTTAAACACTCCTTGTGAAGCATTGTTTAGAAAAAGATGTAATGCTTCTCCTGCTTGCCCTGTATGTTTGGATGAAGTAGAGAGTATTGATCATTATTTATTCTTTTGCCAATGGTCTAAAGCAAGTTGGTTTGATTGTTGCTTGAATTTGAAAATTTCAAGAACTGATTTTACCAGTTCACTGCACTGGTTTATGGATGTCTTTAGTAAATATTAGTGTATATAGTAGATTTAATTGTAACTGTTTCAGTTAGCTTTTTACTGTAATTAGTTTAGTTGAATGTAAATAGAATTAGTTAGCTTTACTTGTAACAAGAAGAGACTTAGTTAGATTTATTTATCTACTAAAGTGTATATATAGGAGGTACATATCTCAGAATATTCAATTCAATACAATCAGATTTTTCCTCTTCTTGCTTTCACAACATGGTACCAGAGCCTTGAGTCATAGACCAAACTCTGATTTTTTTTAGTTCTATACACTTTTTCTCATCTGTCTTTTCTCTTGTCTTTTCTACCTGACCATTTTTCCTCGAGCTTTCCGCCATTCTTCATTTCTTTGGGTTCCTTCTCACTTTCCCGATCCCTCTCAGTCGAACCCTGGCTCTCACCCGGTTCATCACTCCGCCTCGTCTCCTTCAATCGGATCACCTTGTTCCTGTTTCTGAGGCTCTATTTTCCAACCGACAATTTGTTCTTGGTTTTTTGTTCGCTTCTCTGATTCGGTTTTCACCAATCTGCTATCTGTCAAAGTTACTTCTCAGTTCGTCTTCAAGATTCTTCAATGGCGACCGAACCACCGTCGTCTTCCTCTTCTCTTGCTGGTAATCCGAACGGTGTTTCAAAACCTAACTCTTCTGATTCGATTCAGAATGTCATTAATCCCTATTACTTGCATCCAAACGAAAATCCTTCCCTCGTTCTTGTATCTTCAGTTCTATCTGGCCCTAATTACCATTCTTGGGCTCGTGCAATGAAGATCGCTCTTATGTCCAAGACACGATTCATTGATCGGTCTTCTCCAGTCTCGAATCTGGTTGATCCTTTATACCCTGCCTGGGAGCGTTGCAATATGATGGTCTTGTCTTGGCTCACCAGGTCGTTGTCTCCTACACTTGCTCAAAGTATTTTGTGTATCGACAAGGCTAGTGAAGTATGGGATGACTTGCGTGCTCGGTTCTCCCTGAATGACATTCTCCGTTTGGCAGATCTTCAGGAAGAGATTCAAAATTTGAAGCAAGGTGATTTGTCTGTAAGTGATTACTTCACCAAGCTTAAGATACTTTGGGATGAATTTCTAGTTATTTGTCCTATTATTTCTTGCTCATGTACTCCTCATTGTCGTTGTGGAATTGTTGAACTATATAAAATCCATCTGGATCAAGATTATGTAATTAGGTTTCTAAAAGGATTAAGTGATTGTTTTACCACTCTGAAATCACAAATTATGCTAGTTGATCCTCTGCTTGATATCAATCGAGTATTTTCTTTAGTAATTCAACAAGAAAGGGAGCTAGGATTTCAGCCTGTTCAAGCTATTATTCTGTTTAATAAGTCTTCTATTCCACGGTCTGGGAATCAAAACCAATATAAGACTAATCCATCTGCTATGGCAAAACAATGTACTTATTGTGGAAAACCTAGACACACAGAGGCTACTTGCTATAGAAAGCATGGTTTCCCACCCGGTTTTAAGGTTCGGAATTCTTCTATTAATTATGTGATTGCTTCTGACTTTGTTTCTAATGATAAAGGTCCATTTGAGCCCAGTAAGGTTGTTAATCAAAATTACAGTTTTACACCTGATCAATATCAGAAGTTGTTGGCCTTGGTTCAGTCTGATAAATCTTCTATTCCGCCCTCTGCCTCTGTCAATCATATTTCAGCCAATAGTAAGCGTTCTTTTGCTCATTTTCATTTGTTTTCAGACTCTTGGATAATATATTCAGGAGCTACAGATCATGTTTGTTCTAACCCTATTTTCTTTACTTTCTCTAAGTCTATTTCTCCTATTCCTGTCAATTTACCAGATGGCTCTAGAGTCCTAGCTACTTCTAGTGGGACCATTCACTTTTCAAATATTTTTTACCTTCATAATGTTTTGTTTGTACCAGAATTTCGATTTAATCTCATTTCTATTTCAAAGTTGACTCAGATGCTTCCTTGTGATGTCTCTTTTCAGATGTCTCATTGTCCATCCAACACCTACCTTCAAGGAAGATGATTGGTTCAGCTAATATGTTTGAAGGGCTTTATATTCTCAAGCAACATGCAAATTCTATACCTACTATCTCCACACCACTAGACCTTAATCATACTTTTGATCTATGGCATTTTTCGTTTAGGACACCTTTCCAAATCTGCATTGTCTTCCATTCTAAGCACACCTTAATTTCAATTCATCTTTTTAATGTTATGATGTATGTTACTATGCTAAGCAACGAAAGTTGCCTTTTCATGTAAGTTCTACAAAATCTAATAAAATCTTTGCCTTGGTCCATATGGATATTTGGGGACCTTATCATTTTCCTTCTGTTCATGGTCACAAATATTTTCTTACTATTGTTGATGATTTTTCTCGCTATACTTGGATTTATTTGCTTAAAAATAAGTTTGAGGTTCGTTCTCTTATTCATTCTTTTGTTCAAATGGTTTCTACACAATTTGATACTTTAGTGAAAGTTATTCGAACTGATAATGGTGCTGAATTTATCATGGAGGATTTTTATAAACAACATGTTATTCTTCACCAAACTAGTTGTGTAGAGACACCTGAACAAAATAGCAAAGTTGAACGGAAACATCAACATATTTTAAATGTTACAAGAGCTTTATTATTTCAAGCTCATGTTCCCAAGGTCTATTGGTCCTATGCTCTTTCTCACGCTGTATATCTTATAAACCGATTACCTACCCCTGTTTTGGATCAAAAATTGCCTTTTGAACTCTTATATCAGAAAATTTCAGATTTTAGTACTCTTCGAGTCTTTGGTTGTCTGTGTTTTTCATCTACCATCACCCAACAATGTACTAAACTTGATCCTAGAGCTCATAAGTGTGTTTTTATTGGCTTTCCCCAAGGTACCAAAGGTTTCATCACTTTAGATTTACATAGTCGTCATATCTTAGTCTCTAGGAATGTTCAGTTTTATGAATCTATTTTCCCTTTCACAATTCAGACTCTCCTTCTCTTCCAAATACCATTCCTTTGCCACAAGAGTTACCTCATTTGGATTTTTCCAATCCCGCTTCATCACATGTTTCTCTTCCAGAGTCGTCTACCTCTGCCTTTTCTCCTCCTCCTCTTTCTCCATTGATTAGGAGGTCCACATAGTCTCGGCAGTTACCACATTATTTGCATGATTATCATTGTGCCCTTCAATGCATTTTGGTTATACCAGATTCCTTGGAAGCAGGTAGTTATCATCCCCTTTCTCATGTTCTTTCTTATAATCATCTTTCTTATCCTTGTCGTCATTATGCTTTGTCTATTTCCATTGTGTTAGTTCTATATGTGTTTTGATGATAACTGACAATTGCAAACAAGTCTGAATGTTTTTGATAAGTTAAACAAAGTTTTGAACCTTGCTGATTTCAGTTCAAAAACATCCTGTTAGTGTCGAACTCGAGCCTAGACAGCGAACTCGAGTTCGTTGCTCACAGAGAAGCCAAACTTGCCAGTTTGATCTTTAAACCCGAGACATGACCAAAAGTTTAAACTTGAAATTTTTGAATAAACTCGAGCGTACACTTGTGAACTCGAGTTCGTGAGAGACAGAGAACATGTTGACTTGAAAACAATTTTAAACTTGAGACTCAATTTTTCAAACCTCGAGTTCGTACCTCCAGTTTAAATCTTCAATGAGTTTACAAACATGTAAACTCGAGTTTGCTTATGACAAACTCGAGTTTGCCTCTGGCGGGAAGAATTTTTCAAATGAGATTTTCATGAACCTCCGGTTTGCTTCCATGAACCTCAGGTTTGCGTCAGGCCAAAAGTTTTCCAAAATTTTTCTAAGTTGAGCAAACTCGAGGTTAAGGTTATGAACTCGAGTTCGTGCCTTACAGAGAGCAAAATGTTTTTAACTTGAGAAAACCTCCGGTTTGCACTGGAAACCTCCGGTTTATGTTTTGAGAACTAAAACTGATTTTTGACATGAATAGTGTCAAACTCGAGTTCATCACTTATAGACTCGAGTTCATGTTTTATTCAAAATGTGTTTCAAACTGATTTCCCGATGGTTTCCTCGATAAAAGTCTGAACTCGAGTTCAGACATGCAAACTCGAGTTCGGTCTGAACAAAGGTTTCAAACCTCGACATATTTTGTAAACCTCCGTTCGCTCTTACGAGACAAAACCTTATAAGCGAATGAAGAGCAAACTCGAGCCTAACATTATGAACTCGAGTTTGGACCTTCAGAACAGAAGAACGTAGTTTTGCTGAAGATGTTCAGTTTTGATTTTCACTTAGGATTTAATCTGCGAATTGGTTGTATATGTTTTATATGATTCTTATCTATATTTCTAACCAATCTTAACCGAGTTTGCTTGTGAGATTTCGAAGATATGGATTTGATTTAAAATCAAATAAAGCTTCTCATTGTGCAACTTGCAATATTTAAATATATTTTCTCTAACCAAGCAAATGGAAGACACTGGAAAGGAAGACAACCATTTCTCAATGCAGACAACAAAGCCTCCACCAACTAAAGCTGGACATCATCATTCTTCAAACAAGACCACATGGGACACTTCTTGAAGAGCCAAAATTCAAATATTCAAATCTACAAAGTTCCCAACAGCTATATTCAGACAGCAAGTGGTCACAACAACTAGATCCATGGAGAGACACCCATAACTTGACTATATTTTCGAATGGGTTGAAGCCTCAACAGATCTATAACGTTCACAAGCTTCAAATCACTATAAATACATGAAAATTTGAAGTTGGACAGCAGAGAAGACATACACAGAAAAGCTTACACGAATTACATCAGTTTTTCTCTGTTTTATCATTTGATTGTATCTTTGATACATTGAGCTTCAGTGCTTATCATATCTACTCTTAGAGAGAGTTTATTTCCTTGTATATCATTCATTGTAATAATCTCAAGTCGGGTGACTTGGAGATTGGGAAAATCGAGTACAACTTGTAAGGGGGAGTGTGTCCTAGGTTGAGGAACATCCTTCGTTTACGAGTGGGTATCGATTCATGAGTACAGCTTGTAAGGGGGAGTGTGTCCTAGGTTGAGGAACATCCTTCGTTTACAGAGTGTGTATCTGTTGTAAGCAATTACAGCTTGTAAGGGGGAGTGAGTCCTAGGGAGAGGATAATCCTGAGTACAGAGTGTGTAATTGTGATTGAGTGATAGTGGAAAATCCCGGAGTGTCGGGTGCGGACGTAGGTCAAGGAGTTAGACCAAACCAGTATAAATCCTCTGTGTTAAGCTCTTCTTCTCTATCTTCACTTTACCTTGATTCTTATCTGTTGTGTGGGTGACTGAAAAAGAATTTTAAAATCCCCAATTCACCCCCCCTCTTGGTGATTTCCTTCACTTTCACATTGATGACATTCCTAAAACATATTCCCAAGCCATTAAACATGAGGGCTGGAAAAATGCTATAACAGCTGAACTTGAGGCTTTACAACAAAATCATACATGGCTTTTAACTGATTTACCACCTGGAAAACGACCAATTGGGTGTAAGTGGGTCTTTGCTAAGAAATATAACTCTGATGGTACTTTGAATCTTTATAAAGGACGTCTAGTTACTAGGGGATATACTCAAATTGAGGGAGTTGATTTTAATGATACATTTTCTCCTATTGCAAAGCTTACTACTGTTCGTTTATTACTTGCCCTTGCTGCTGCCCAGAATTGGCATTTAAAGCAATTTGATGTCAATAATGCTTTTCTTCATGGGGATCTCCATGAGGAAGTTTATATGTTACCTCCTTCGGGCTTATCTGTTTCTTCTCCTACTCAAGTGTGTAAGTTGCAACTTTCTCTTTATGGACTTAAGCAAGCTAGTAGACAATGGTTTTTTAAGCTTTCTTCAGCCTTACTTTCTTGTGGGTATCACCATTCTTCTGCTGATCATTCTTTGTTAATCAAGCAATATGCCACTGCCTTTACTGCTTTTATTGGTTTATGTGGATGATATTCTCATATGTGGTACTGATTTGACTGAAATCACCAATATGAAGATTTTTCTTGATACCTCTTTTAAAATCAAAGACTTAGGTGATGCTAAGTATTTTCTTGGTTTGGAAATTGCTCGTAGTTCCAAGGGTATCTCTCTTTGTCAACGCAAATTTGCTTTGGATATTCTATCTGATGCTGGTTTTCTTGAGTGTAAACCTGCTATTACTCCTATGGCTACATCTTTGAAGCTTTCTCTTGATTTGGGTACTGTTTTGGAAGATGGATCTGATTATCTCACCTTAGTAGGACATTTATTGTATCTTGCTAATACTAGGCCTGACATTTCTTTTGTTGTACAACAAGTAAGCTAGTTCATTTAGAACCCCACTGATTTACATTTACGGGCTGCTCATCGAGTCCTTCGGTATATTAAGGATGCTTCAGGTCGTGGTCTGTTTTTTCCTGCTGCTTCTGTTGTCAAATTAAATGCTTTTAGTGATTCTGATTGGGCTGGTTGTATTGATACTAGAAGATCTATTACTGGTTTCTGTGGTTCCTTAGATCAGGCTTTGATTACTTAGCGTTCTAAAAAGCAAGAAATTGTTTATACTTCTTCCTCTGAGGCTGAATACCGTGCTTTGGCTACTACTACTTGTGAGCTTCTGTGGTTATCTTTTTTACTTCGTGATTTTGGTCTTCCACTCACTTCCCCTACTTCTTTGTACTGTGATAGTCAATCTGCTCGTCATATTGCTGCTAATTGTACTTTTCATGAACGAACGAAGCATCTTGACATTGATTGTCACATTGTTCAAGAAAAATTGCAAAATGGGTTGATTCACCGATCAAGACTCAAGATCAATTGGCAGATATCTTTACTAAACCACTTGCTCCTTCTCCATTCCTTACACTCCTATCCAAGCTGGGAATGATAGATATTCACTCTCCAGCTTGAGGGGGGTATTAGTGTATATAGTAGATTTAATTGTAACTGTTTCAGTCAGCTTTTTACTGTAATTAGTTTAGTTGAATGTAAATAGAATTAGTTAGCTTTACTTGTAACAAGAAGAGACTTAGTTAGATTTATTTATCTACTAAAGTGTATATATAGGAGGTACATATCTCCAGAATATTCAATTCAATACAATCAGATTTTTCCTCTTCTTGCTTTCACATCAGTAAATGTTATAGCCTGGATGATAAGGGGAAGACGACTGCTGCTATAATGTGTTGGAATATTTGGAAAGGAAGACCTGATTGGGTTTTTGGTGGAGTGGAGGTAGAAGTTTTAAGGGTTATTAAAGAAACTCATAAGATGGTGCAGGAGTGCTTTCATTATAAGAGCACAAATGGGATTTGGATTCGGATAACAGGGATATGAAAGAAGGAAACTTGGAATGGCCGGTCAGCTCCAATAAATGGCATGATTAAAGTAAATGTAGATGGCTCTCTTATTAGTACCCTTGATTCGGCTGGTATAGGAGTTATTTGCTGAAATTGTAAAGGAGAAATGATAGGGGGCTTGGGGAAGAAGATTTTTGCATCTTCTCCATTTATGGCAGAATGCTTGGCACTGAAAGAAGGCTTCAAAGCTGTAAACAGATATAGATGGTCTAATGCTGTGTTAGAAACTAATTGTGAGGAGATGTACATGTTAATAAATGGAAAGAAGAGGAAGGTTGCGGATGGGAGATGTTTGGACCTGGTCGGGGATCTTCAAAGCTTGAAGGAATCAGCAAGTACGTGGCTCTGTGGTATCCTTCGTGTGTCGCCAAGGTAATAGGGTTGCAAACTTTTTGGCAGCTTTGGGTGCAAAGGGGATGTGTTCTAAGGGATGGCTTGTTGAAACAACACCTCCTATATCTGATATCTTGCTGATAATTTGGGTTTAAGAAGAGCCTGGGCAGATCTGAATAATTTTGTTGACGAGAAAGATGGTACTACCTCCGGTTTTAATTATAGGAACACTTTTGTAGTGTAATTTCCACTATAAAAGTGTTCATATAATTAGAACCCAAGGGAGATTCTCTTCATAATAGATTAGTGTTTATTATAGGTTTTATTGTTTCTAAACTAGATTATTTTGGTGTTTTTG
This sequence comes from Acacia acuminata, assembly GCA_019022655.1. Classification (NCBI taxonomy): domain Eukaryota; kingdom Viridiplantae; phylum Streptophyta; class Magnoliopsida; order Fabales; family Fabaceae; genus Acacia; species Acacia acuminata. The sequence continues at coordinate 3,843,600 of JAFJYI010000039.1, read as the reverse complement.
TTTTGTTTTTGTTTTTTGTTTTTGTTTTTGTTTTTGTTTTTGGTGATAGGTTGTAATGTTAGGAGTTTTTCTGGGTGTTTATGGGCTTTGGCTATTAATGTATGTAATGATTTTTTTTGTTTTTTTTGGTTTTATTAATAAAATTGATTCGTTTGGCTCAAAAAAAAAGAAAAAAGAAAATGATATTAAGATCCTAATTAAGTCAAATATAATTAAAAAGTCCCAATACTTGTTAATGGTGGCTTCTTCACTTGTTATTGGCAAACTATGAGATTTTTATGATATTATTTCTTTTAATTGGGAGTCATTTAAAAAAAAAAAAAAAAAAAAAAAAAAAAAGGCTGTGACCAACTTTAATCAATCCCATGGTATAATATTCCACTAAAAAAAGTCAATGTTAGAATTATGATCAACAGTGGTCAGAGTTTTAAAATAAAATGACGTATTCTTCATAAGGTTAATATATGTATCTCAAGTTTATCTTTATTTTGGTTTTGATCCCTCAAAAAGTAAAATAGTCTAAATTTTCACTAAATTATAGGGACCAATGTTTTAAACAAAATGAAACTTGAGAAATTGAAACATATAGTTTAAAACTTGAGGGACCAAACTAAAATGAAAACAAACTTAATAGATCAAATATTGTGGGGAGAATTGCAATAAAGTCTCAAGAAAGGGACTAAATAGTCAAGAAGTCTTAGTGCCTACTTCAGAGTAAGCAATGACAAGTTTTACCCTCAGAAATAACACCTTGCTTATTATTGGGACTTTTTAGTAATTAAATCTATTTCTTAGGACCACATTATAATTCTTCCACATATTAACCCTCTTTATAAAGAAATTAGGGAAAATTACATATAGGTCCCAAGGAAGAGAGATATTTACATTTAGGTCCCTTAAAATTACGAAATTACTCGGAAGTCCCAAGAGACTTCGAGTAATTATTTCGAGAATGTAAAATTACTTTGCTGCCCATAGTGCATATTTCACACGAAGCGATTAACAACACAAAATGCATAAATTAACAACACAAAATGCATAAATTAACCACAACTTCGAAAACCTTCAATTTGTCATGTCTCACTTTCGAGGCGATTAACAACACAAAATGCATAAATTAACCACAACTTCTGAAAACCTTCAATCTGTTATGTCTCACTTCGAGGTGATTAACAACACAAAATGCATAAATTAACAACACAAAATGCATAAATTAACCACAACTTCGGAAGTGAGACATGACAAATTGAAGGTTTTCGAAGTTGTGGTTAATTTATGCATTTTGTGTTGTTAATTTATGCATTTTGTGTTATTAATCGCTTCTGTGTGAAATATGCACTATGGGCAGCAAAGTAATTTTACATTTTGAAATAATTACTCAGAAGTCCCTTGGGACTTCTGAGTAATTTCGTAATTTCAAGGGACCTAAATGTAAATATCTCTCTTCCTTGGGACCTATATGTAATTTTCCCAAGAAATTATATGTAATTCATGTAACAATCATACGTAACTGATGCGGTAATGATATTTATTAATGATAAAAACTTAGACCAAAATTGATTAACAGTGTAAAGATTGATTTCTTAATAAAAAAGGGATAAGATGAAAAAATACTTATGAACTTATACTCTAATGTGCAAAAAGACTTAGAGTTTTATCGGAAAATCCCTTTAAGGACCCAAGAGACTAAAAAAATATCAAAAAAGTCTCGAGAGAAAATTCGATATCAAAAAGGTCCCAATGAGTTGTTAAAATCCACGATAGAGTTGTCAATCCCCTACCGTAGAAGTTGTTAATGAGACCTTTTTGATATCGGAATTTTCTCTAGGACTTTTGTAACACTGGGTGGTTTTTTGTGGTCGTCATTTTTTCCAATTTTTAATATTTATGAGTATTTTTACATATCGAAGAAGTTCATGAATTTTTTTTTTTTTTGTGCATGTTAGGTATAAATTCATAAGAATTCTTACAGCTTAACCTTTATTAATCTCAATTATAAAGACTAAGAGCCATGGTATAAATTCAAGTTCATGAGGTGATATTAAAATATTTGGTAGAACTGATGATGGAGGAAGATGAGTCATGTTTGAAAGTAGAAGCCAATTAATGTATCGACACAGCAGACGATGAGGCATTGTTGATGTTACTCTGCAACAATATCAATCCAAGTGTCAGAAAAACAAATACTACCATGTTTCGTTTTTTTTTTAAAAAAAAAAAAAAAAAAAAAATGGATATGAACCATGTTTGGTATCTTGATAAGATATCTGTTATATTTTTGTATTTATAATCTTAAATTTTTATTTTTTTTATAATTTTTTTTTCTTCCAAATATGAACATTAGAGTCGTTCTTATATATATATATATATGGTACGAAAAAGAGTCACTCTTATTAGAAATATATATTTTTATTAACATGTCAAAAGAATTATATTAATTAATCGTTTCCCGTTCAAAGAAAAAAAGAAAAGTCCATAAAGACCTGAGTTCAAGTTCTATATGAATTTAAATTAAGGAAAATATACTTCTCAGGTTGTAGGAGAAGTGTATCCTCATGTCATAAATATTAAAAAATGTGGGTCCCACCATTTCCGTGCTTGATTTTTATTATTCAATAAAAAAGATGTGGGTCCCACCATTTCATGTGTGTGTAGGAATTTTCTTTTTCTTATGCAACATGAGAATTGTAAACCACTTAAATCAATCATAAATTATACCCTTTTAGAGTTACTTAACTAACGTGGATGTTTGACCCCAAAAAAAAAAAAAAAAAAAAAAAAACGTGGATGAATTAAGGAAATAAAATACTCCCTCCTGGTCCTAATTATAGAAACACTTTTTGGAGTTGGTTTTGGTTCTAATTATAAGAACAGGTTTTAACTTTTGTCAATTTTTTCCTATAATACCACTATTTATACTTTCTCAATAATAGTTTTATAATACACCTATATATTTAATAAAGTAAATAAAGACTAGAAGGAGTAGTAATCAAAGTTCTTAAAGCCAGATTGGCGACTAAACCTGTAGGAAACTGATCAGAAACGCGGAAGCGTATCGTACCACGCGATGTAGGAAAAGATGAAACCTTTTATCGTTTTGCTTACCTGGATATTGAAGAGCTATCTCGAAAGATTCTCCACGAGCAAATCTTGTCTACGAACAGGTCCTCGTATACGAACAGTCCTCGTGCGATGTATGATTGATCTTCCGGACTATCTCTCGAGGGGGATGAGATGGTTGTGTGGGCAACCGTTCGGATGATGAACGTCCGCCTCTAGGTTTTTGTTTCGATGAGAGCCTCCTAACTATTTGTGCGGCCGTATCTTTTCAAGCGATCAAAGTTAGTTTATATGCTACTACACCCAAGGCCTAACCCTAATCCACATGGGCCTTAGAGTTCTTGGGTTGTAGTCTCAATTAAGCCTTATTGGGCTTAAGTGACCAAAGAGCACATTAACCCAACAATCTCCCACTTGCTCTTTAAGATACTAACTTGAGTTCGTAAACCCAAGACCATATAGCCCATAAGCCATCATCATCGATAACATACCCCATCCCTTGTCTCAAGCTAGCACGGGGACCCACCATTTGTCATTCATCAAGGCTCATGATAATCTACAGAAGATTATCTAGTTCGGTGCTACTCCACTAAAAGCCCGAACGTGATCTCCAAGAACAATGACACTTATAACAAGAATATGCACTCGCCCTTTATAGAATGTCTATCATTTGATTGACTAGTTTTCGTAACCCAATCGATTATTTATTCCCTTGACTTTGACAGGTTTCTCTAATGGATTACATGCACGGCCGTGTCTTCAATATCCAGTACCGAAACATATCAAGGGGACATTTCCTATAAATTCCATGTTGTTTATCTCATAAACACCGATAACCAAACAGTCTCAATCCCAAAAAACCGAGTTGTTGGCCGTCATATAGATCAAACCTCACCCGTTGGTAAATTAAAGAATGAAAACTATTCGACTACCTGTTTAAAATAAACTCAGGATTAAGAGCAACTACATAACTATAGTTATCTGGAGATTTGATTCCTTATGACAAAGAACAAGTTTAATCAAATCTCTCCTTGATCCATTCAATGTGAGCATTAACTCACACCAATGTTTTATAATGATTCGGACAAAACCATTTCATAAAACATTGCAGCCTAAATAAAGTGCCCAACTTAATTTAATAGTCGTGAATCATTTCATCAATTGTGAGAACCTATGACCATGTCCTCTATGAAAGTATTCATATGATCATATACTCCACAATTGATCCGGACCTTAGAGTTTGTAAATAGTGTGCAAAATAAATGAAAAAGAATACTCCATTTATTAACATTCGTAAAAGAAATGCAATGTCATAATGTCATGCTCAAAAGCACAAAATAACAAAGTAAAATAACAACCGCCTAAAGCTATAGCAAATCTGGAATCCTCCTAAGACCCATAGATGAAACATGCCTCTCGAACACATGCTCGGGCAAACTCTTAGTAAAAGGGTCACGAGATTCTCGTCGATGCTATCTTTGCTACCACCGTATCTCCTCTTTTAATTATTTATCGGATCAAGTGGTATTTCCTCTCTATGTGCTTCTGTCTCTTATGACACCTTGGTTCCTTGATCGCGCTTACCGCCCCATCAAGTTATCACAAGAGTGTGATAGGACAATTTACACTGGTATCACCTCGAAGGTCCGTTAGGAACTTCTTTAACCATGCGCTTCCTTTGCGGCCTCGAAGCGCTACATACTCGGCCTGCGTGGCGAGTCGGCCACACATGTTTGTTTTACACTTCTCCAACAAATGGCACCGCCATTAAGGGTGTACACATATCCCGAGGTGGATTTTCTTGAGTCAATATCTCCTTGGAAATCTGAGTCCGTATAACCAATGGTTTCAAGACTCCCACTTGAGTAGACCAACATATAATCTCTCGTTCTCCGTAGGTACTTGAGTATATGTTTAACCGCTACCCAGTGTTTCTCTCTAGGGTCCGATTGGTACCGGCTTACTACTCCCACTGCATAGCAGATATCTGGTCTGGTACATAGCATAGCATACATGAGACTACCTACTGCTGAAGCATAAGGTATCCTACTCATGTGTTCTCTGCTCCGGGAGTTTGAGGAGATTGCTTCTCGAGAGAGATGAATCCCATGCCCGAAGGGTATAATTCCCCTCTTTGAATTCTCCATGCTAAACCTGGCAAGTATTTTGTCAATGTATTGAGCCTGGGATAATGCCAAAACCCTGTTCTTCCGGTCTCGCAAGAGTTTAATACCAAGAACATAATTGGCTTCCCCCGGTCCTTCATATCAAAATATTTGCTCGGCCAGGTTTTTATGCCCAACAATACCTCTCAGTATCATTTCCGATAAGGAGTATATCATCCACATAAAGTACCGAGAAAAGATACCGCATTACCTTGGATCCTTTTATACACACATGGCTCATCGGACTTTTCTCAAAGCCATAAGACTCAATGGCTTGATCAAATCGATGTTCCATGATTTGGATGCTTGCTTAAGTCCATAAATGGACCTCTCGCAACTTGCATACCATTTCTTCTTGCCCTTTGGCTGTAAACCCTTTTGGTTGCTGCATATAGATTTCCTCTTTCAAATTTCCATTTAGAAAAGCAGTTTTGACATCCATCTCCAAATCTCATAATCAAGATTGGCTGCAATGGCTAAGAGAATCCGAATAGACTTGAGCATGGCAACCGGCGAAAAGGTTTCATCATAATCCACTCCTTCTCTTTGGGAGTACCCTTTCGCCACCAATCTAGCTTTGAAGGTTTCAACCTTCCCGTCCGATCTTCTCTTTCTCTTGTAAATCCACTTACACCCAATGGGTCTTACCCCTTTAGGCGCATCTACAAGAGACCAAACTGAGTTGGAATACATAGAATCCATTTCACGATTCATAGCTTCGAGCCATTCCTGAGCATCAACATCTCCTAGTGCTTCGTCATAACTCGTGGGATCACCATCTTCTCGTGATGATGTCATCCCGATTTGACTCACCCAACAAGAGATATCTTGCGGGTTTACGAATCAATCTCCCACTACGACTTTGTCGCACTTGATGTCGTGCATCTACAGGGGGGTCCACATTTTGTGGGTTGACAACTTCTAGATGAGGACCCTCATTAAGTGGATTAACTAATTCATGATTTTGTTCTTCATTTAGTTGAACATCATGCTGAACTTCTGGTTCTGTCTCGGTTCCCGTATGTTCGAGATACATTTTCCCCTCTTTGAACAACCACAGAACAAAAGCCGGAACCCCTTGAGGTTGAGGTGAAACTTGATCCGAGACTAGCTCATCAAGAATAACCTTACTTCTTGGCTTATAGTTTGTCATATAGTCCTCCTCTAAGAAAGTCGCGTGAGTGCTCACTATGACCTTCTTTTCTCTTGGACTATAAAACAACCAACCTCTGGTTCCTTTAGGATAGCCTACAAACATGCATACTTCAGTACGCGAGTCCATCTTGTCTGGTTTCTGTTTCAAGACATGTGCCGGAGCACCCCAAATTCGAATATGATTCATGGTGGGCTTACACCCTTTCCACAATTCTATTGGTGTCTTTGAAACCGACTTGACGGAGCTAAGTTCAATAGATACATAGTGTTTCTAAGGCATATCCCCGAATGAATCGAAAGGGATGAATAATCGAGCATAGATCTTGTCATTTCTAAAAGGGTTCTATTTCTCCTTTCAGCAACTCCATTCTGCTGGGGTGTCCCTGGAGAAGATAATTGCGAAATTATCCCCTCCTTGGTCAGGTAAGACCTGAACTCTCCTAAAATCATAATAAATGATAATTAATTTAGTGGACAATCTAAATAATCCCTCATAATAACTATCATACTAGTCGATTGAAAAACATAATAGTTATCATGCATTTATGACATGTGATTATGCAACAATATGGCATCTTCCTATTCTATATGGCATGTTATTTCAAACATCACGTTAATCGTACATATAATTCATACAATTTAATAAAAGCATTAAATTAAGAAAGCAAATAACTTTAATCCATGGTTTTCCTAAAAAAAAAAATTTAAAAAAAATTTAAAATTTTACAACTTTGGAATTTCTCTTTTGTCCCGCCCATAGGATTTATCTCGAAGCCCCTTCAGGGTATCTATGAGCCCAAAAGCCCAAAAACCCAATCCTTGGCTAGAAACCCTAGGACACAAAAGAGGAACCCTAACCTTCGCCTCTGCCACGCAAGCAGCCGAAGTCATCTCAGCACGAAACTCCAGGGGAAGCACCGGCACGGAGAGGCGATCAAACGGCCGCCGGAAACACCCCAAAAGGGTGGCCCACGCGCCCTCACGTGCAGCCACTTGTGGAGGCGCGTGGTGGCGCGTGGCTGTCCCTTTGGCGGTGTTCCGACCGCCAAATTCTTCGTCTTTCCGTCCTCTTTCCATCCATATATGGTTTGCCCAAATCCGAGATCCGAAGTCCACGAAAAGTGTCGTACGGTGTTGTTTGCTCATATTCTTGCGTTTCTTGATCTCCAACTTTTACAGAATTCGAAAAATACATAGAAATTCGAAAGGAAATCATAAAAACAGCAAGGAGGAAACCTAATCATATGGGATTAGCCTCCTTGTTACAAATCAAGAATTACACGAGAGAGTCTAACCATGGATTAAAGTATTCATATGATTTATAAACGATTACTACTATGATTCAAATAACAAATATAGAAACATGCCATCCTTTCAAAAATAATTTTTCGAAGATAATCACATGAAATTTCAAAACTAGGTTCTTTTCCTCATCACTATTGGCTCGATGCCAATTGTAGGAAACTGATCGAAACGCGAAGCATATCGTACCACGCGATGTAGGAAAAGATGAAACCTTTTATCGTTTTGCTTACCTGGATATTGAAGAGCTATCGAAAGATTCTCCACGAGCAAATCTTGTCTACGAACAAATCCTCGTATACGAACAAATCCTCGTGCGATGTATGATTGATCTTCCGGACTATCTCTCGAGGGGATGAGATGGTTGTGTGGGCAACCGTTCGGATGATGAACGTCTCGCCTCTAGGTTTTTGTTTCGATGAGAGCCTCCTAACTATTTGTGCGGCCGTATCTTTTCAAGCGACCGAAAGTTAGTTTATATGCTACTACACCCAAGGCCTAACCCTAATCCACATGGGCCTTAGAGTTCTTGGGTTGTAGTCTCAATTAAGCCTTATTGGGCTTAAGTGACCAAAGAGCACATTAACCCAACAAAACCTTCGACATGGATCGCAATATTCTTTTGACAATTATTATAAGGTTCTAAAAAAGGGTTTAATTGCTCAAAAATATGATAACGATAGACCAGTATTCGATGACAAGTTCCAACACATGAAATATCTTTTAAGTTTATGCTATTCACTTATCATTTGAATTTTTTGTTATTGAATAACCACACAATAAATCTCCTTTTTTTTTTTTTTGAAAAAAGAATTCAACTTTTTTCGCTTGATTTTTTTACTATAGAGTAGTACACGTATTATTAATCTTAATCTGTCAATCTCATCCTTCCCCTAAGAGTAAGTTTGGTTTGAGGGAAGGGGAGGGGAGGGGAGAGAAAAAAAATGGGGGGAGAGGAAAATTGGTTCAAAATTTAGTGTAGTGGGCCCACAAAATTTTCTTCTCCCCCATTTTTTTCTCTCCCTTCCCCTTCCCTTCCCTCAATCCAAACTCACCTTAAGTTATAATAAAATTATGCATAATTTATTTATATTTGTAAGAGAATTCTGTGTATATCTTGATAATAAAATAATCTGTGTAATTAAAAAAACGAGGATCCTTTTTTCATGATGATGAAAATTAATAAAGATCTTAAAATCAAATAAAAATCTCCCAAGGGAATTAAGATTGGAGAGTTTTCCATGGATGAATCACCAAATATCTACACAATGATGGAATTGACGTTAAAAATAAAATAGAATGAAAATAAAAACATATGTGAATTTTGATATATTATTCATCTGTATTTGAATCAATTAATAATCTTAATAAAAAAAAGTGGACAAGTTTAGGAACGGGGATTGCGAGTTTGTCGGGCGAAAAATGTTTGGGTGGAGACAAGAAAAAATGTTTGAGCAAAAAGAGACAGGAAAAAATGTTAATGGATATACACGTAGGAGGCAAAGAAAACTAATTACTCCAAAATTTTGGGAAAGGGTATTTTAGGAAAATATGCATAATTAACTAATTTAACTTCCTTCCTTAATCTCTCCAAATTCTGGTAATTTGCTCCTATAATTAGGTTCGGAGGGAGTATATTATATAGGCATGTCCAACACCCTGAATTTGCTTCTAAAAATAATAATTTGGCGTATTGGATAAACCTTCACTTTAAAGCATTTTTTGAGAATTAATTATGAGATTAAAATTGCTCTCTAAATATTATTTTATTGGCACAATTTCTCCTACAAAAATTAATATTCTAAAGGTAAAATTATAATGAAAAGTACTTTAAAGTATTGAACAAATTTAAAAAGATATTTTAGGTTGTTGAATGAATAACAAAATACTTTAAGATACTAAACTTACCTAAAAAAACTTCAGGTACACTAAAATTTGATGGAGCTGCTCCTAACCTTTAAAATAAAATTATATTCATTTATATAAATTGCCGACTTGAAAATTACTACATTACCCACTTGTCGCAGAAAAAGGAAAAATGGCTGAAAGCTAAGGCGTAATGCTGGCACGTTATTTTGGAATCCCACAAATCATTGCCCAAGTTTTTGGGAAAATTTCACCTAGGTTTTAAATAAGGGAATTTACAATAAAATGATCCATCGAAATCTTAAAATTAGGGTTAAATTCCACTGGACTTTTTTGCAATATCTTCATATGTGAAAAAACACAAATGCCCTTGTGCCTCTGTTGACAAGTCTATGAGCTTGTTTTGACAAGTCAATGTGTCTGTGTTGACTAGGGGTGGTCATGAAGTACAAGAGCCTAGTGTACCTGTTCGAACCCAGAGAAAAATCACCTTGCCTAGCACAATAAGAAGCACCCTAAAAAAATTGGAAACAATCAGGCTGGGTATTTTTATAGGCAGAGCCAGGCCTCGGGTAAGGTATGCGGCCATACCCATTTGGCCCTGGTAAGTATATATATTATTATATTTTATACAAATTTTTCTTATAAATCCAGTGATATGTTTGTTTGGCCATTCCCTTTCTCTCATTTTATCTTTAATTACAATCATTTTGTTGCCTTATTTATAATGGACTATGAATGTTGTTTAATTCTTGAAGTATAGATATTTGTTAAGACATGGTAGTTTTGTAAATTTCAAGACTCAAGTTGTAGGTTTATTTTGAAATATTCCAAGATATGGAATCATCAAATGTATTTGAAGTTCATATTACTTAGGGTGAAGTTAAGACATATGGTAAGTACAAGAATGTTTATAAATTTAAATGAAATTATTTTTTTCACATGTGAACAAGGCAAGGCATTATCACTTGAGTAGGGAAGCCCACCCTGCCCAGCCTGAAACAATTAGAGCTTTTATTGGGAAGGGTCGGGCATTAGGTTGCAAAATAAAGCCCGTTCATTATTCAGGCTTGGCATCGAGTAGGGGTCTCACTGTGCCCACCCACTATTGATAAAATCCATGTGCATGTGTTGATAAATGAGCATCTTTTGACAAGTCTATGAGCTTGTTTTGACAAGTCCATGAGCATATTTTGACAAATCCATGAGCCTTCATGGCGGCATTTGCAAAAAAGTCTCATGGGACTTCACCGCAATTTTGAGATTTCAAGAGATCATTTTGTCATAAACTCCTTTGCTCGGGACTTAGGTGCAATTTTCCTTAAGTTTTTTTAAAAAAGAAAAAAGAAAAATTGGACTACCGAATCATTCGCTGAGTTATAACCATCGAGTATATACGTCAAGAACGTGGTATTAAAACCCAAAACTATGGGTGTGTATAAAAAAACAAAAACCACGATATGGATCAAGCTAGTCACTAAACCAATCCTAAAATCAGACTGATCATGAGTTTTGAGCGGATGAACTGGATTGAATCTTACATTTTTCTCCATTACTGAATTTGAAATGACGTCGCTTTGAATTAAAAAAACAGCATTTCATCATATTTGTAATTTAAAAATCTGTATGTGTGATTTATACATGAATGTTTCACGTACTTGTGTATCAAAACCAAAATTAATAGAAACTTCAAGGATTAAAAGTGGTATTGACCCTTTATTTAAAGATTACTCGTTTCAAGCTTATATAATAATATTTTTATGTATTTAATTAAATTAAATTATTTTAATTATGATTCGGTTGACCTAATTTAATCATAATCATATCATTCATCCCTGAACCACTGTCTGAATCAGATTAATACCCTGATGGGTTCGCTTTCAGTTCCTTAATCAGGAGCCTCATGACTTTCTTTTTCGGCTAAAGTAGCTATTCACTTTGATGTACTGATATTGATAATCACTTTACATTTCCAGGCTTCCAGCTTCTAAAAGAATACTATATGATATCTTATTTTATTATGTCTTTTGATCTTCGCACTCTTGGTATCTAAATATTGCCTCTTTTGGATTAACTCAATAGTTCAATTACACGTTTCAAGGTTCTGATCAGTCAAACTCAACTTTCTGACTACGTTAATCAAGTTCAAAATTTTTCATTCAAAGATATAGCTCAATTAACTACTAAACCAAAAGGGGAAAACAACTAAGATCTCGTTAGTATACAATTTGAACTAAGGTTAAGAGGAAGTACTATAAAAAAGGGTTTAAATTGTCTCTAACTCCCTCAAATCCTATATATCAGTTACTAATAATCAAATTACACGTATAAAAAAATTAATTAAAATTATTAAAAGCAATAAATACAAGACACATATTTTTTCCCCAAATATACTGTAGTATGAAGAGGATGAGTGAGAGAGAATAAGTGAAAAGGAAGAAAAGGAGGGAATGAGTGGAAAAGAGAGATAAGAGAGACATAATTAAATGAGGATAAAAATTGGAAAAAAAAAAAATATAATTTCTAGACCAACACAAGGTGCAACTTATATAAAAAATCAACCCTATTTTAAAAATGGTAACCTATAAAGTCAACCGGACGGATGTAGTTCCATCCCCTTCAAATACAAATAAAATAAACTCACTTTGCAATTATAAATAGCATAACTGATAGATCTGACGAAAAACCCAACCTTAAAAGAAATATAGGCTCTATATATGAGAAGTCGCACTGTTATAAACAGTAACAATCACTGTATGCAAATACACATGGCATTGTTGTTCGCTCAACAAAGTGATAACGATGTCCAACAAACTGATTAGTTCCATTGCTTGATGTACAATGGAAATAACAATGTTCTAGTTTTTTGACATTGCTAACGTAGGAATCAAGACCTTAGTCACATGATGAATGATATCACAAAAGGGAGTAGTGGAAATCACATATCACATCTCCTGAATACGAAGGTCTATCAATTTTAGGTTAAAGAAGGGAAAGCTATAGTTGTAATTTCAACCACATACTGAGAGGGGAAAAAAGGTTTGAGAGGATCAATATGAACATGTGTACACGATTCTTGAAGTCAAAGGCTTTCTTTACATTACCCACCCTCTGTCAGTTATCCTTGTCTTTTAAGCAAGAACTTATACCCAATGCTCCCACCACTTACATTACACCAGAACTTTCTTTCCCAGCTTCTTCGACCTCTTTCACCCTTTACCTGTGTTTGTCTCGGAAATTTCACTCGTCACTGGTTTTGAGTTTCATCTGCAGTGAACAGTACCAAATATCAAAATGGGTTCATACCAGACACCGATAGGAGTGAGAAGCTCTTCAATGGTGGAAACTTCATGTGGGTTTCTGCTACAAGAATTGCAGGCAAGTCAGCATATATGTATAATCCTTATGCAATTGACTTACTATATATAATGCAGGGTATTTATTAGCTTCATTTTTTCCTTTTCTGATGTTGAATGAAACCAGAAAATATGGGATGAAGTTGGAGAAGATCACTTTGAGAGAGAGAAGATTCTGCTGGATTTGGAGCAAGAGTGCCTCGAAGTTTACAGAAGAAAAGTAGATAGAGCAAATATTTCCAGAGCTCGTCTCCATCAGCAATTGGTAGAAGCAGAGGCTGAATTTACCCATCTTCTTTTGACACTTGGTGAACGATCTTTCCCTGGATGGGTAATACAACTACACTGAACTCACTTCAATTAGTTCATAAAGCCCATCAGAACCTGCACTTATTATAAGCATGCAACATATTGTTTCATATGTCGCTTATTCTAGAGACAAATCCTTTATTAGAAAAGAAGGCCAACGTTAATTGTTAATTAGTAAAATGGTAGTATGTTTTAGCTTTTAAGTAAAGAGTTTTGTCATTCGAAGTCACTAACATTTTCTTTTTTCATTCGCTTACAATACTGGGCAAGGGACCTCTAGTACCTCAACCTCCCAAATTTTTTTTCATTTTTTCTCTTAATCATTAGATTCTACTTAAAATGTGTGACATTTTGGCTAGCAGCACAACATTGTAAGAATACCATAATTCTTAAATAAATGTGACTTACAATGATAAATGCTCTGATACAGTCCCAAGCGTATCCTGCAATGAAGCATTTATTAACCGTTAAAAACTTATCACACGTAATGTTGCCTGAACAGCCAGAGAAAAGAACAGGAACACTGAAGGAGCAATTGAAATCAATCACCCCAGCACTCGAGGAGATGTACTTGAGGAAAGAAGAGAGGTTAAATCAGTTCCGAGCTGTACAAGAACAAATACAAAAAGTAAAAGCTGACATTGCAGGCAACTCTGAAGAAGCACTCTCAAGCATTATTGCTGTAAACGAGAGTGATCTTTCACTGAAAAAACTTGAGGAGTATCAGACTGAGCTGCAACTGATCTACAATGAGAAGGTACTAAACATTAAACATTAGTCTGGGGCCCACCTCCAAAATATACTTATTTCTCTTGTTTTGTTCATATTTAAAGAATGAAAGACTAAAGAAGGTGGAGAAATATATAGAGGTGATCCAAAAGTTGTCTAACATCTTGGGGAAGGACTCCTCTGCAATCATAAGCAAGGTTCAACCAACCTTGAGTGATTTGAAGGGAATATCAAAGAACATAAGTGACAGTATCTTGGCGAAACTCAACAGCATGGTGGAATCCCTCATGGAAGAAAAGCAAAGCCGGCTTGACAAGGTAAGATGATACAAGCTGTTATACTTTTTCAGTTTTGCAGCAGCATCTACTGGTGATAGGTTGGGAGTTAGCAACATAATGAAGCACAGTTTCAACTACAGCAGGAAGTAGTTATGATGTTTCACCAATGTATAGAAAAACACAATCATAAGGAATCCAAATAAATCTTGCTCTATGGACCCAACTTTCAGTAAACAATCCCTTCAGTCTACTGTAAATTCTTTTGACTTTTAATATTAGATTTTTAGAAATTGTGCTCTTCTTGGTATACTGCAGCTTCACCATCTTGGTAAAGCACTGACAAATTTGTGGAATCTCATGGATACACCAAATGATGATCAACTGCCTTTTTACCATATAACTGGCTTTTTATCAGTTTCAACATTGAAAGAATTGGATCCAGGAATTCTGTCTCTAGACATAATCCAGAAGGTCAGTACATAACTCCAATGGTTTTTAGACCAATAGAAATCTTCCAATATTACAAGGTCTTCGCTTTTTTCAAGGCTGAAGCTGAACTCAAGAGACTGGATCAGCTAAAAGCAAGCAAAATGAGAGAGATATTTTTTAAGAAACAGGAAGAACTTGGGCTGATATGTAAAAAATCGCACATGGAGATTCCTACACAGTCAGAGATGAATAATATCTTCAACCTTATGAACTCAGGTGAGTCTAGGCAATGTGTCTGTCATTATGAAAAGTGACAATGTATTAAGTATAATCAGCTTGAAATTGACTTAAATATACAAAAGGGGAGATTGAACATTCCGATCTCCTCAAAAACATGGATGAACAGTTATCAAGAGCAAAAGAAGAAGCGGCTAGCAGGAAGGCTATAATGGAGAAGGTGGAAAAGTGGATTTTAGCATGTGATGAGGAGCGCTGGCTAGAAGAATATAATAGGGTTAGAATCTCACTATTCACCAATTTCCATAATGAGTGATCTTCAGAAGTGATTGCATATGTTATATGTTCGCTATCCAATCCAAATGTGGCTACAGGATGAAAATCGATACTCAGTCAGCAGAGGAGCTCACAAGAACCTGAGACGGGCTGAGCGTGCCCGAATAATGGCCAGCAGGATACCGGGTATGTATAGTAAGACCATAAAGATAAGCAACTTGGGCCAACTGGAAACTAGCTAATAATGTAATTTCACACCATTTCTTATCTGCAGCTTTGGTAGAAATGCTAATGGCAATGACCAAGAGTTGGGAAGAGCAAAGAAACAAAGTTTTCTTGTACGATCAGGTAAAATAACTTACATTTTGAAATGTTACAATTTTTCACGCACATTTACAGAATCCCCATATACAAGTGGCTTCCATACACTGCAATGTTCAAGGCATAGCTAACATTCCTGACGATCACATATGAGAGTAGATGGAACTAAAAGAAATTTTATTCCTGAACTGCTTGAAAAAGAAAAAAATTGTTTTACTCAACACCAACGCCAAAGTTTTTGTTTTCTTAAATGAACGAGTTTGTTTGGAAAAAGGTAGACACTCAGAGTAGAAAGCATATTAAAACTCAAAGTATAGCTAATATTAACAACCTCATATATTGTAGAGAATTTTGTCATAAACAACACAAAGCATAAATGTTTGGCTGGAACAATAGAAAGCTGCTATAGTATAATCTAACCTGTCTTTTCAACATATAAACAACAACAATGTAGCCCCCAGTTCCTCTTCCTATTAAATATGCCCGAGTTACAATAACTCATAAAATATACTATTGCCATGAGCCACCTAATTACACCTTTGACCAAAAAAAAAAAAAAAAAAAAAAAAAAAAAAAAAGCAGTTACCAGAAAGTTATGCCTCACATGTTATGCAGTTTTAGCATGAGTTAACTTGACAGAATGGTTTGTGTAAATGAGAAGTCAAAGGATGTTACATTTTGCTTAATGATGACCCACTTAATTTGTTTTCCTGAGTGAATAAATTGCATCTATTTGTAGGCACCTTTATTAGCAATATTGGAAGATTATTACATGGTAAGGCAGGAAAAGGAAGAGGAGAAGAAAAGACAACAGGTTCGTTGTTGAAAGTACAGCATTCACACATCAATTCAAAACATAGTAATACTGAATTACGGATGTAAATTTATTATTACCTCTTCTTTTATAATTTGATATTCACTGGCAGGGAAAGAAGAAAGTTCAGAGCCAGTCAGTAGTTCAGCAAGATAATATATGTGGTTCCAGAACAGGCACCAGCAGCAGGCGTCTTCAGTTTAAAAGCATGAATGGAGGTCTAGAATACACAACACCCTTGACCAGAAGGCTTGCTCTGGGTATCCAAAACCTGGAATGAAACAACATAAATTCAGAAAACGAAGGCATATCCTTCTTGGGGGATGGAAAGAATGTACCATAAAGCAGATTTTTGGTCAACCAAACCAAGCCTTGCTTCTCACATTCAAATCAGACATGAGGCCTCTTCACTGTTGTCAATCTATCCCAGACCTTTATCACCTTCATTTTGTTATTTTACTAGAAACATAGGTTATGACTGCAATTTCTTTTCCATAAAACTACAGTGGACATGTAACAGAATAAATTTGAAATTTGTTACGTAGAAGAAATTCAAATGCATTCATGTTGTTGCACATTCTGCCCACAAATAGATAGCCTTAAGTTGGGTATCAAGTGCAAATAGAACAAGTTATTGTTCAATGTTCATAAATCATATGGTACAAATATTTGCTCTTCCTAACAGTTTTTCTGGTTAAAGGGCTTGGTTTAGAAAACTTTAATTTCATATTGAAACCATAAAACGTATAGAAATTTAAAAAGCAGTTCTTAAAATAGCAATCATCACATGATTCCTTTGACACTAAACATCTATCTTAACCAAAGGAATTTCATTTATGTTGAATGAATCAAACATCATATCTATCTATGTAGAATAAAAAATTTCTAGCTTAATGTAGATCACAATCCACATGGTTTACCTGTCCACAATGCATCATAGGTAGGCATACACAATCACAGGAGTCACTGTTAGGAAGTTCAAAAAAAGATTATGTTTCAGCAGATGAATACACAATATTACCATAGGCTTAGGTTCCAAATCAGTTTAAAGAATTTTTCGTGTCAAATCTTTGTATGCGCATAAAGGAGACATCAAAAGAGAAGTGCATCAGTATTATATCAAGCTAGTAAATTGACATCAAATTACAAATCTCCTCTTACAATTGTGAAAACAGGCCGTTCTTGTATTGCAGGACATATAACGTATACTTTCAGAAAGTATGTTTATTATAATCCGAATCCAAAACCCAAGATAAACTAATCTAATAACGTTGTAAATAGAGAACATCTGTTTATGGAGGTATGGGTCTCATCTTCTTGCTTATACAAAGTCATCTCAGCTTGAGTCGCAGAATGAAGCAAAATACTGCTCTCTCCCCTCTTCTTGTTTGTTGCGTCTGGACTTACCTAAGGCTCAACTCTCGGTTCTGGCGCTTCTTCTGGCTTTCGGAAGAAATCATCTATACGTCGAGTACCTGGCGGAAGTAGCTTATCAGCATCAGGGCCAGATTGGCTCCGATCTTTGGTCGGGCGATCAACAGGCCGAGCGGGCAGAGGAAGCGAATCAAGCAGAAATTCGCTGGTTGGTTGGTGCCTCTTGACGGCGACTCTCAAGTGTTCAACCTTCACAATCTTGCGCTTCTTCTCGATGGCAACTTGGGCAGACTTTTCAGCCAGCAAACGGAGGAAGAGCTCAGTGGAGCAGGATACCAGGAACAAGGCTTCTGAACTTACCCTCTGGACTTCTGGATCAAGCTTCATGATTTTCTTCACTCGACCAGTCGGAAATTCTGGTCTCATCGAGTTATCTTTCACTTCTTCCGCCATTTTTCGACTATCAGTTTACTTTTCTGGATTGAGGAATTGAATCATTGACATTGAATATCGACAGAAGGTAGGGTTTCCAAATGGCGGGAAAAATGCGGCTTCCCGCCATCACTTCAGCTATTACACAAGGGAAAATCCATATGGGGTCTAAATAATAAAGAAAAACTCAAAAAGGTCCCCAAGATTTTGAAAATCTTAGAAAAGGCCCCATGACTTTTTTTGGAATTGTCGGAATTCATTAAAACGTGAGTTGTTAATGTGGGCTAATATATTGTTAATGAGTTAATTATATAATTTAGTTGTTAATATAGTTGTTAACATGGTTGATTTAGTTGTTATCAAATTGTTGTTAATGACATTGATTTAGTTGTTAATGCCCTAGATTTTAAGAGTTTTTGGGCCTTATTTGATTTTTTTCTTGAGAAAATTCACATCGTTAATAATTATATCAATCTCGCCCTAACAACTACGTGAATTGTTAACATTGATATACTTGTTAATAGGGTTGATTTAGTTGTTAGCAAAAATAGTATTAATTTAGTTGTTAAAGGCCCTGGGTCTTTTTTGAAATTTTCGAATCTTTGGTCTTTTTTTTTCAAAATCTTAAGGTTTTTCCTTTTCCGTAAAAAGGGTCCTGATGTGAATTTTCCCTTTTTTCTTTGTTATTTGGGCCCCATATAGATTTTCCCATTACACAATTGGCTTCATTCCTTTATTATTTATAAGGAAAAATTACAGTTGAGGACCATGGTAGAAAATTAATTCCCATTCTCCCCCAAAGAAATATGAAATTTCACTACAGTGTCTAGGTGTTAAAGTGAAATTAATTTGTGAAATAAAAATACATAAATAACCCCCTCTGAAAGAAAGAAAAATGGCAATAGATGAAAGGAAAAACCCTCGAGCACCCAAAAAATCAACCATGTATGAGTCTTTACCATGTCTTCTTAACGAGGAGCGAGTAAATAAAGCAATGAGTAATTAATAATCATCATACATAATTTCTACCCACCTTACCTATAGGCACCACCCGTGTTGTGCCAAGTAGTAGGACGCCGGGTCTCCTACCCTTAGCGTCCACTGTGATCCACTTCTATAAAATGGCACCGTTTTGGGTGCCAAACAGTGCAACTCATGCTTTTTAAAAAAAAAAAAAAAAAAATTCATGGTACTCAGGTTTTAAAATGATATATATATATATATATATATATATTTCATGGTACTCATGTTTTAAAATGATACTAACCAAGATCGAAAAAATACTTCATGATCTTGAAAAATTATTTTAGGATCTTGATAAAATATTTTAGGGTACTCAATGATACTAAAAGATACTTGAGGATACTTATTGGTAGATCGGAAAAAATAATTCATGATCTTGAAAAATTATTTTAGGATTTTGAAAAAATATCCTAAAATATATTTTTAATACTAGTTAGTACCCTAAAATATTTTTTCAAGGTCCTAATATAATTTTTCAAGTTCATGAAATATTTTTTAATACCAATTATTATCCTAAAATATCCTTTTAATACCAGTCAGTATCCTGAAATATCTTTTTTAAAATCCTTTAAATACCAGTTAGTACCCTAAATTTTTTTTAAAGATCATGAAGTGTTTTTTTCCAGTACCAGTTAGTATTGTCAAGTATTTTTTTAGTATCACTCAGTACTCTGAAATTTTTTTAAGATCCTAAAATAATTTTTTAAGGTCATGAAGTATCTTTTCAGTACCGGTCAATATCTTGAAGTATCTTTGTAGAACCTATGAGTACCATGAAATATATATATATATATTTTTAAAAAGCATCAGTTGCACTATTTGGCGCCCAAAATGGTGCCTTTTTATAGAAGTGGACCGTAGTGGACACTAAGGGCAGAGGACCCTAGCTACGTCCCAAGTAGTACTAACCAATTTAACTAGCTATTCGACAATGTAATCCTTTACTTCACTCATTTAGTCATACACATATATAACAAAAGGGGACAATTCATCATAGGATTAAGGTGCAAATTGGCCAACGAACTGTTACCCAAGGAGCATATTGCACAAAAATTAATTGAGGGTACCTTAACTATTAATCAACAATTAAAAATGAACATAAGCATCGAATAACAATTAAAAAATAGCAACTATCACAATTACGTTAAAATATGAGGCACTGGCGGAGAACGGTGACGGAGACGTTATAGAAAAGAGTGGTTATGCCTTCTTGTTGGATAAGGCAAACACCAATAGAGATGGGACCCACACGAGCAGGTGCCGTGGCAGCGGTGGTTACTGTCTGTGGCATTGGAGGTACCAAACTACGGTGCAAGACAAGTGCCGGTTGGAAGTTGTAGACTGCTGGATTTGGTTTTGGTGCGTGATTATCGCACTAAAGATGCATATAGACCTTGATGAGTTCAAGAGGGTGAGTGGAACACCTAGCAACAATGGAAGCTTTGGTGACGTCGACACTGTGACAGTCAATGGAAGACAAAAATGAGAGGGAGACACCCAGACGGTGACGGGGTAGTTTAACAATATTGTGTTTTTTTTTCACTTTTTTGTGTTTTTTTCACCTTTTAATTGTTTATAGATAGTTAAGGTACGCTGAATTAATTTTTGTGTCAGATACTCCTCGGGTAATAGTACTCCTCGGGTAATAGTTCGTTGGCCAATCTACACCTTAACCCTTCATCATAATAACAAACACATTCATATGCACGTATATCAAGAACTGGGTATAAGCATAAATCAAACCAGTCACTATGCTAGCCGGCCGAGAATGTTGCATGTATTTATTATTCTTTTAACCCCAACCCTCCTTATATCCTTCTGAACCCATAGGATAAATTTCATCTCATAATATGATATGCCCAATATAGCATTCCCAAGGGCAATATTCTCTACTAGAGCAACCTATAGTCCCTTGAGTACTTTGTTAGACTTTGGTTGAACTACAACACACTTGTGCTTTAGGTTTCCGCTAGTGGAATATTGCTTGCTTGTCATTGGAGTGTTGCATCAGGGAGAGTTGGCTTGTCAATCAATTCCAGCTAGGATGTGCAACAATAAAACCTACTAGCTTGCCCCATAGTATTCTATTTAATTGTTTTCGCACGTCACAACCTATTCTCTATCTCTGCCATTTATTTCACGATATTCTTGTAAGATTGTCAATATTCTCATGCTCATTCAATAAAAATTGTAGATTCCATAGTCATTACACAGTTATGAGCAAACATTCATCATGTATTCAAGCATTAGATAATCATATTATTAAGGGTTAAGGTGCAGATTGGGCAATAGACTTTTACTCCAGGAACGCTCAGCACAAAAAACTTTTAAGTGGATTGAAAATACCAAAAAACTTTTAAAAATGTAAAGTTAGCACAAAAAACTTTTAAAAATGTAAAGTCAGCATAATGCCGTTAGAAAAACACCAACGTCCGTCAAAATTTAAGGTTTTTAAGGGTTAAGGTGCAGATTGGCCAACGAACTTTTACTCTAGGAGCGTCCAACACAAAAAGGTCCATGTGTAATCCACCCAAAATCCGACTGTTGCAAATCCTTGTCTAGAACCCCAACCACGTGCATTAGGGTTAGGAAAAGTGAACACAACAAAAAGGAATCACAAATGTAACAAGTAGATTTCATTTTGAGTAAGGGTGATAAGTTTTCGAATGTGCTCGAGCAAGTCCATGTGCAATCCACCCAAAATCCAACTGTTACAAATCCTTCTCTGGACCCCTTAACCATGTGCATTGAGGTTAGAAAAAGTGAACACAACAAAAAATCACAAATGTAACGAGACCGGACAAGGATTTTTTTTTTGATTTGCAATTTTTCTTGTTACATTTGTGATTTTACTTGTTACATTATGATTTTACTCATTACATTTGTGATTTTTGTTGTTACATTCACTCTTTCTAACCCTAATGCACATGGTTAGGGGGTTTAGACAAGGATTTGCAACAATTGGGTTTTGGGTGAATTGCACATGGACTTTCCCGGGTACGTTTGAAAACTTACCACCCTTACTCAAAATTAAATCTACTCGTTATATTTGTGATTTTTTTGTTGCATTCACTTTTCCTACCCCCAATACACATGGTTGGAGTTCCAGACAAGGATTTGCAACAGTCAGATTTTGGGTGGATTGCACATGGACTTTTTTGTGCTGGGCGCTCCTAGAGTAAACGTTTGTCGGCCAATCTGCACCTTAATCCTTAAAAACGTTACATTTTGACGGACATTGGTGTTTTTCTAATGGCGTTGTGCTGGTTTTACATTTTTAAAATTTTTGTGTGCTGACTTTTACATTTTTTAATTTTTTTTTGATATTTTTAGTCCACTTAAAAGTTTTTTATGTCGGGTGCTATTGGAGTAAGAGTTCATTGACCAATTTACACCTTAACCCTATTATTAAACACGCTCACATCATATTCTTATATCAACACCATATATGATACATATGGTTCACATGCAAGTCATACCTCAAGTCATCCCTCACCCATACAAGGTTGCTCATCCTAACGAGCAAGTCTCCAACTAAGGTGAGAAACAACGCACTCGCACTGGCAAGTATTATGCTCGCTCGAGGCAAGTTTGCGTCAAACTCGCTTTGACGAGTGGGTTATTCCCCAAAGCGAGGTGTACAATTGCACCTATTCAATTTCATATCAATTTGCATACAAAGACCTTTGGTTGTCTCTAATTTTTCAATATACAATTCTATCTAGTCATAGAGTCTCATATAAACAAGTCCCAGAAGGCGGATTTGGTCTCAAACAAAGGAACATGCTAGATCTAATCAATTCTATGTTATGAAAATTTGGTCTAAAACAAGTCCCACAAGGCAGATTTTGTCTAAAACTCTAGAGGAACTTGTCTCTAGATCCTTAGCTACAAAAAGGCCCACAAGAGTTGATTTAACTTGTGCAACCTATCATAATCTATCCAAAATAAGACACAAGCAAAAGCTTGTCAATGAGATTTCTTATTAGGAAACTTCCTAACCTTAATATAACTCAATTTTTTCTTTAAAAAAAGATATTCTAAATATATTGAGAATAAAATGACATCTAAAATATTTAAATCAAGGATATAATAATAAGACATTGAACAATATCCTTGAGATTCCTATTTGGCAACTCATATGCAAAAGCGGAATATCACCTAAGAGGGTGGGTGAATTGGGTGATTTCAAAATCTTTTTCGAATAAACCAAAGAACTAAAGAAACAAAGAGAGATTAGAGAGAATATGAACACAAAAGATTTATACTGGTTCGGTCCAAATTCTTGACCTACGTCCACTTCTTAGACACTCGGGTCTTTACTATCTCTTAAACACGATTACACACTCTGAACTAATCCTCTTACACTACGATTCACTCCTTCTTACAAGTTGTACTCGGTACACCCACACTCAAGGTCCCTCTACCTTGAGATTAAATATATAAACAATTAAAAGGATTAATGTTGGTCGATTTCCTTGATGGCAAGTGAATTAGTCGAACAAGTAATAAAGTGTAAGTAGAGTATCGTCCCACAGGGACCGAGATACGAAAAAATGACGCTCAACTATTTGTAATAGTTGTGTAAAAAGAAAGAAATCTACCTT
The DNA here is from genome assembly GCA_019022655.1 of Acacia acuminata. Lineage (NCBI taxonomy): Eukaryota > Viridiplantae > Streptophyta > Magnoliopsida > Fabales > Fabaceae > Acacia > Acacia acuminata. The sequence goes on along the minus strand of JAFJYI010000039.1, from coordinate 3,819,867 downwards.
GAGATTAAATATATAAACAATTAAAAGGATTAATGTTGGTCGATTTCCTTGATGGCAAGTGAATTAGTCGAACAAGTAATAAAGTGTAAGTAGAGTATCGTCCCACAGGGACTGAGATACCGAAAAAAATGACGCTCAACTGTTGTGTAAAAAATGTAAAGTAAATCAAATTGATTTGGGGGGGGGGGGGGTTTGAGGTTACGCTAAATAACAAGAAAGCAAACAGAGTATCGAAGTCGTAAGAAGATATCAATAGGAAAATAGGCTGAACTCGGAATCATTCTTAAGCATATCAATCCCCCAGTTGCTTGACACATTGCTATAGCATTTATACTGCACAGCTTCCGCAATGCTACATCATAGATACTATTTACAATGCTATTCACCTAACCTACCACTAGAGTCGATCGAAGCTTCCACGTCCGATATGTGTAATACTAACTGTACTTTCCACGTCCGATATGTGTAATACTAACTATACTTCTCCCATATGCCTATGGCAATTTTCTAGTTAGATTAACATTACAAAGCAAGGTGTTATGGTTATGAGCGGTACACCCATTCCTAAAGCCTACAATAATAGGTCAAGCCTTGCACCAGCCTGCCTAGCAATCACTGTTTCTCAGAGGTCTAACCCCGACTCCTTTCCAATAGGCCGAGGCCACTAATCTAGCCCTTAGCTTCCGCTAATCGACAAGAATTTGAATTACTGATAAGCAAACTGAGTTTATTGAATTAAAAACTAGCTACTGGGTTCATTATAAACTTAAGAAGTCATCCTCGCTCAACCATAGGATTTTAGTTCATGACTAATGAGGGAAACACAAAACAAATTGCAATAGGATAGCCCATGATCAAAATATTAAACAAAAAGTAAAAACAGAAAGGTTGATGAAGGTTCCGACGGCATGGAAGAAGCCTTGTCACGTCACCACTCCACGTCTTCTTCTCTCCGTCTTATTGCAAGGAAGGATGCTGGGTTCTCTTGGAGTTTTCGTGCCTTGTAAATCCTCTCACTCTTCTTTCGAGTCTGGCTGTATATGAATGGGATTAGACTCTCGACGACTTCGACTCTCCCCTAGGGTTGGCTTGTTGTTTCCTTATATAATCAGGCTTTCTTGTGGCGTAAGTTTCAGTGAGCTGGGTCTTTCCTAATCTTTTGAGATCCAGTCGTATCTCCTTTTCCAATCTTAGTAGATTGATTCTACTGATCTTGCGGGATTCTTCAAATCTTTAATTTTGATCCTCCGCATCTTCTATTCCTTTACATCAGCAATCTACCTATTGTTCTTGACCTACACTATATTTCCTAAAATAATCTTGACAAAAGATCAGAACATATATCGCATAGCATTACATCCTTTACTTTGCTATAGCTTCAGAGATGCCTTGTATTGCACTTCGATAAGCTATCCTAATGCTATAGCATAGTATCAGCTTTGCTATACATTTTTCTCATAAAACCTCACAACTTGTTCTTTTCTTAGCGCATGTTTAGGATATGTGTGAAATGCATCCTTAAGTTCCCTGTATAATGAATTAATGCCTTTTTGCTTAGATTTAACACAGTTAAGCTTACATTCACTATACAATTCTGTCATTTAATACAGGAAAAACATGGCATAAATTGTGCTCATCAATTAACTCTCTCACAGAGTAGATATATATACTCACTGAAGTACAGAATATCCGAAGCTATTAAGAGTATTGAATGAAACAATGATAGCAATAAATTCAATTGAGTAATCAATTGTTTCGGTGGTCGGCAAATTCGATGCTTTTGGTATTTATATCAGTTGCCATTTATGATCATTGAAGAAGCTCTAAGATAGCTGTTGAAAGTCTTCAACTGTTCCATTAGACACAGATGGCTTTTGTTAGACATAGTCGATCGTTGGTTGAATTTTTTAGATTAAGTCGCTTTCGCATTGCTGTCATCAGTTGATATGCTTTTGGTCTGGTCACTGGTTGACTCAGAAAAGCTACTTTAGTCTTTCTTCGGAATGGGTACCTGCCGTAGTGATCATTTGCCCTACTTTGATTTTCATTCCGTGTGTGTGCTCTGTTTTCTGTAAACAATTAATGCTCTGACATACTTTGTTGCTTTTCGGCCATTTATAGTTAAACCATTTGTTAATGATATGAAACTCACTCAATAAGACGATTGATAACAATGTAAGTAATATGGAGTAGTATTCAAATAGAATCAAATGGTTAATCAAAATATTTGAATTTACGAGTACTGGAACAACGAAGACATTGAAGCTACTGGAGAACAATGCTCGAGTATATTTTTAAAAAATCCTTCAAGAAAAAGGGTCAACATTATACTTTACTCGAGTATAACTTTAGTGTTGCTCAAGTACCATGCTCGAGTAAGACACACAGGGTGCTTGAGTACAATCTCAGTAAGCAGTCAATGGAAGCTCAGAGTGTATATGCTTGAGTACAAGAGAACCCCCTTCTTAAGTACCATGCTCGAGTACACTATTTTCTCGTGCTCGAGTATCATCGAACTTCACCGAAATTCACACTAGGCAAAGTGTTAAGATCACGTGCTCGAGTATAGATTTCCTCATGCTCAAGTAAGAGTGAAATTGTGTTGAAGCAAGCATTATCAAAGAGAAAATATAAGCAAATAAGGAATCATGCTCGAGTACCACATTACCTCTACTCAAGCACCATGCTCGAGTAAAACTTACTATGTGCTCGAGTATGGTTTTTGATATGTAGACATCCTTCATACTAGCATTTGTGCTCGAGTAAGACTGTATTAGTACTAGAGTGCTGTGCTCGAGTAGTCTGCAAAGCTTGCTCGAGTAACTTCTTCAAAAGCTAACGCAGATAGCTTTTATTGATGTTATGCTCGAGTAACAACTAATGTACTCAAGTAAGGACCTGATAAGACTTTAACAGATATGTTAATGTGAGCATGCTCGAGTAAGCTCTTGACTAAGGCACTTTTCATTGATTCAAAACCTTATACATTTTCAAGTCTTATTATCATCAAAACACATAAGCCGAAAACTAACAATATGTCTGGAATAGTATCCTAAAAATAAAAATAAAAACAAAAATTAAAAGATTATGAGGATAATTCAAAATATATAAAAGACATATCAAATCTTCTAATAATCTAGGAAATACAAAGTGACTTCGAAAAATCCTTTATTTGTCTCCCTCCACAACCTAATAGAATTGACAAAATTTCCCTTTGAAGTCCTATCAACTGGGTTTTCACCTTCACCATTGATTCATCTCTTCATCTTACTATCTTTTTTTGTCACCAGCATCTTCATTACCATCCATCACTATCTCATGACATACCTCCATCTCACTATCATCTTCGTCCTCCATCCGCACTCTATCCACATTCTATGTCTTCTCTCTCGGTTCACTTACAACTTCCCTCATCTCCATCTATCCTTCAATTCCTCCATGGCTAAAGCTATGAATGGGTTCAGTGTAGCTATTATGATGGTTAGTTGTGGCTAAAGTCTGCTCAATCTTTTTGTAGCAGTAACAATGACATTAGCTTGGGGCTTTAATAAGGGAATTTTAGCTCCTCTAATCTTTTTGTTGTTGTTGTTGATGTTATTAAGTGATTCTTAGGTCTTAGGATCAGCCTTTTGTCATTTGAATGTATTTTTGATCTATCAAATTTTTGTATCAAACATTGTTTATAGCTTGAACCTCTTGTTTGTTGATATTGTCTTTTAATTAGCTTCCAATATCGAATTGATGATTTTTTGAACATTTTGTGCTAATTTCAAGGTGTCTTGATTGGTGGATCAATGATGTCATGTATTTGCATTGATATATTAAATTTTAGCCACGGTTTAGGAACCTAGACGGCGGTTCTAATCGACACCACGAACGCGGGATAACTGGTTCGAGTTAGGAGAAACATGAGTTGACTTGATGACTCCTGGTCAACTTATCCAACTCGGCATGAATGGTCACTGAGTCAACCTAGTATTTAAAAAAATAAATAGTCGAAGACGGAGATTGCGATCTAGGTTTGTAGAAGGTCAAAGGTTGCCGATGATGGTGCTATGGAGGCTAAGGGAGGAGCAACGATATGTGGAGGCCGATGACTCTCCACCCTTTTGTGGCCGAGACACGTAACGAGAAGGAGAAAGGGGAAAGATAGAGAGATCTAGATCTGAAGTGCTTCTCAATGTCAAGGCTGTCCACTAATGGGGAAGACGTCGACAATGGAGACTAGAAGAATAAGGACGTATGGTGTAGCCGCCGTTGGAACTACCATGGAAAGAGGGAGTAATAAGCAGCAAGTGAGGTTGTGATTTTTAACTAGTTAGTAAAGGAAGAGAGAGAGAGAGAGAGGCTTTTGAGAGGATAATAGCAAAAATATTAGGGGTGACTTGGTGAGGATGAATGTGGAGAATGGGAATCTTGTAAAATAAAAAGATGATGCTTATATATCTGCATCTCTGCCGTCCCGTCCCATCTTCTCATGAATATGAATAAAAAGTTATATGAAAAGATGATATACATCCTCTCATGCCACAAAATATTTTTTGTTATTAAAATATAAATATATTTATCTATTTTAATTAAATTATATTTTTTTAATTAATATTGGTTTGACTCCGGTTTGACCCACTGACCCTTGACCCAAAGTGTCCTTACTAGTTCGAAGAATGATTTGGGTTTTAGAACCTTGATTTTAGCTTTTAAATTGTGTTTAGCATTGGGCCTTAGCATCGTAATTTTTCATATGGGTGGCCATTTTTAGATTAAGATTAATGAGAAAATCAAGTGATCATGCGAGGTGGCTCGGTTTGGATTATAAGCTAAATACAATTTTAAGTTCATTTAATTGCTAGAGTGCCTAATGAATCTAATTTAGAGAGTTTAATATGCAAAGTGGCTTGGTATTGATCAATGTAGGTTAGGCTTGGTCTAGAGGGTGGCCTCTGGAGATCATAAATTCAACTAGCATAATTAATCTTCTATAATCATTTGAAGTAAGGATTGCTTGTGCCATTGTTAGGAATGATATTCCATTGCATTATTAATCTTGAGTTTATTCCATTATTTCACTCATTTGTATCATCACATCCCGTTTTATAACTTAAAACCCCAAAAAAGAAGAAGCTTTAGGATTTTTAATTCTGTTTGCATTTTAGATAGTTCAAAAGAAAACCAACTACTCTTCCATTGTTTATATTGCATTTATGGAATTTAGATTAGCATAGTGTAAAATCATTTCTTGAAAACTCAATTATCCATACACTTAATCAAAATCTCGGGATAATCAGGAGTACTATGGCAAACAAATAAGATCAAACCCGAATGTCTACCAAAGTAGAAAGTTTCCATATTTAACTAACTTATTTAAGAACACCTATAATGGTTAAACATGATTAAAACCACTTAGTTAATTTAATTTATATAGATAGACAAGAGAAAACTTAGACACTTAAATGCTATCACGGATGATAAAACTCATTTCTAATCATTTGACAACCCAAACTCTTATTTTCCATAAATGATCACAAACACTTGGGCCTTGAGCTTTTCAAAGCCCAAAATATAACATTCAATCATAATCCCAAGTAATGAAACTATCTTCAACATAATACCAAAACACATTTTCAACATCAAAAAAATATCCAAAACATGTATATGTGGATTCACAGAATTATTTAAATAATCTCTAAAGGCCTCTAGCTTTCTACTAGCTCATTAGCTAGCAACAGTTCAATCAAAAGTATGCAATTAGTCAAAGTTTAAAAATGAGCCTTATGAGTGGCAATATACATCAATCTAAACATATAAATAAACACAGGATATAACAAGATAAGGAGCTATCTAAGCCTCCAAAACTCTCCCGACGTTTCGCATGAAAACTATCACCTCAAAAAATGTTAAGAGTAACACAGTGAGAAAAAAGCTTTAGTAACTAGTTATCCAACTCATCACAACTATTAATATGTGCTCGTGAGGTTCCAAGTAGGATAGTTTATATCACAAAGTATTAGAGTTACAATTCACAAAATTCCATATTACAAAGTCATTGGAGAATATTGAGTAATATTTTATTAAATGCTTTTCTTTTATAATTCAAAAAATTATAAGATAATGTTATATTGTGAGAGTGTTTAAGTGATCGATTAATCTCTTTTAAGTTGTATGATGTTTATATATAATGTATTAAATTTTGAATACTATAAATATAATTTTTTTATTTAATATTATTATCTTGTTCTTATCAATGATTATATTATGTCTTATATAATAAATATTAATAGTAAAACTAAAGAAAAACAAATAATGAAAATAGCTATATATAGTAAACAGAATAAAACCAATACATTACTGTTGTTAACAAAGAATCATTATGTATGCCCCCAATAAATTATGGTTCAGAGCCATTATATATCTACGTCGAGCATATATCGCACCTTCTTATTTGACGGTTCGAAACTATCATGTATGATTGATAATAACTGTCATATATGAGCGATTATACAATAATCCTACCCGTAAAGTTTAATCATTTATAGCGTCCATACTTACATTGACCTCACCAAGATAAGTCTCCTTCTTCTTGGCGCTTACGTGATACCCAAACTTTGTCATCTTCTTGATACACATCAAAAAATTGCAAATTCTAGGTTTATTATACACAAAAATCTGTCATCAAAGTCACCGTTAGCTATAAAATAATATAGAAATCAATACTAATGTTAGAATAATATAAGGTTCAATATATTGAAGTTAAATTACCAAAGATTAATAATAACGAACTAATTGGGCCTATTAAAAAGTCTCAAAGATTATGCGAAGAACAAAGTAGATATGATGAGCACTCGAGGCCTTTTTCTTGAGAAATTAGCAATAAGACACTAGTAGCTCTTGAAGGTGCTGAACCCCTCAATATTTCTAATGTCTAATGATCTCTTTTATTGTAAACTACTGTTGGTCGATTTCCTTGATGGCAAGTGAACCAGTCGAATAAGTAATAAAGAGTAAGTAGAGTATCGTCCCACAGAGACTGGGATACCAAATGATGACACCGAATTGCAGAATTAGTTGTGTTCATCAAGAGAATAAATCTGATTTGTTGAGAGTTTTGATAGCTATACTAATAAATAGGAAAATAACTAACGATCATAGTCGTAAGAAGATATCAGTAATAAGATAGATTGAACTCGGTATCCTTTCTAAGCATATCAATCCCCCAGCTGCCCATACGCATTGCTATAGCATTTATGCTGTACAGCTCTCGCAAATGCTACAACATGAACACCCTTTACAATGTTATTCAGTCAACCCACCACGTTAATCTATCGAAGCTCTCGCGTCCAATACATACAATCCTATTCTATACTCCTCCCATATGTCTATGGTGATTTTTCTAGTTGGATTATCATTACGAATCAAGGTGTTATGGTTATGAGCGGTAGACCTATTCCTAAAGCCTACAATAATATGTTAAGCCTTGCACCAGCTTGCCTAGGAATCACTTTGTTTCTCGATGTCTAACCTCGACTCCCTCTCGATGCCGAGGCCACGATCTAGCACTTAGCTCTCGCTAATCGATAAGAAATTAAATCACTGATAAGCAAACTGAGTGTATTAAATTAAGAACTAGCAACTGGGTTCATTCTATACTTAGAAAATCATCCTCGTTCAGCCAAAGGAAGTTAGTTCATAACCGATGAGGGAATCACAAAATAGAGTACTACAGAATAGCCCATGACAAAACAATTGACTAGACTTAAACAAAGGAAAAGAAATAGAAAGCTTGATGGAGGTTCCAACAACGTGGAAGAAACCTTGTCACGTCACAAGTCCATTTCTTCTTCACTTTGTCTCACAACAAGGAAGGATGCTGGGTTCTCTTGGAGTCCTCGTGCTTTGTAACTTCTCCCACTCTTCTTTCGAGTCTGGCCATATAAGATTGGTCTTTGACTCTCGACGACTTCCAACCCTCTTTAGGGTTGGCTGTTGTTTCCTTATATAGTTTGGTCTACTTGTAGTGTACGTTCAACAATCTGGGCCTTTTCTAATCTGTCGAGGTCCATGATGAGAGTTGCCGAGCCCTCACAAAATAACCAGGATTTAAATATTTATAGTATAGGAAACTTGTATCGTTTTTCTCAAGGAATTCACAACGGATCTAAAATCAACAAGAAACAAGTAAAACAAGAACTTAATGGGGTTTTTTTTTTTTTCAAGCGGAGTAAGACGAAATAAATAGAAACAAAATGAAATATTCGAAGCAAATTAAAATCGATCAACCCAACATTCGAATTCCGAGACTTCCATCATTGAACAAAATATAAATAACCCACGTTTGGCTCGACTAACCGAGATCTCTCGCATTCGCCCAAAAATCCCTCGACTAGACGATCGCCTAGAATATGTCCGAATAGAGGGGTCCCACTGTGCGATCGCACAACAAAACTTAAAACCTAGTTCAAACTCAGTCCTTGGGATAAACCAAACTGAAGATTAAATCTAATATTCGAACTATTTCCAGAAATCGGATCCGATAAGATGAAAATAGAAATGAGTTAAATCACCGATATAGCATAAGTTCTCTCGAATGAATCATGGAATCCTCACGTTGGGCTAACCACGTAAGCTTAGCCAAGCATGGCTAAGCAAAAACGCGAAGAAAAGATGAAGAAGAAATCCAAAAATCTCATACAACGTAATTGAGAATATGTTTTTAGCCATCTAATCTAACCTATAAATAGGAAACACTAGGGCTACAAGATTCGCCCAAAAAAATAGGAAATCTCTAATAAATGGTCTTTATTACAAAATTCGAGTAGAATAAAAATCTAGAAAAATGGGTACGTCTTTAGCTCCAATTTTGTCCATCTTCTTGTCCAAATCAGCCTTCCGAGTCTCATAACAATTGTAGCTCTCGAATCATCTAAAAAAGGAAAGAAGAATCGGGCTAATTAGATATCTAGATCAAAAGTTATGGTGAAAATGCTAAATCACCGTAAATTTGGAATTTAATAATAAAAATGAATCAAATCCAATTAAAAGCTTAAAGCCCAATTAAGTAACAAAATCCATGATTTATCAGTCAAACCTTCCTAAATTTATTCACCAAGAGATACAAATAAGTGTAATAATATTCAATTATCAAATTCCCCACACTTATCTTTTTGCACTCCTAAGCAAAATTCAAAGAAAAAGACTAAAATGAAAAACTCTTCCTTTCTCACAATTGCTAACAATGCAAAAATTTAACAAGGGACACAAAGCTTCAAAAGACCAATCAATCAAGACCAAAATCATTTCATCTCCAATTACAAATCCCGGCAATCTCAATCAATGATGCTAATCACACAAGATGGTCTCTCAAGGGACGCCTCAATCGATCTCTCAAGTGTATAGGGTCAATAAGTGTATCGCTCAAATTCTACTCAAGAAAATTGTTCTACTATAAGCTTGCTCAATTTCTACTTCTCCACTACTTATAACACATGCATGCAAAAATCAAGAGAGCTTGTTATTGAAGGTTGTAATAGGGCTAGGGTATAGGTTTGAATAAGTATGGATATGATAGGCTAAGCACCCAAGAAATTCAAAGAACATCAGTTAATAATAGCAAATCACCTCAATATCATTTCTTCTTATTTCTCCTTCTTTACATTGCCTCCTCTCTCTCTCTCTCTCTCTCTCTCTCTCTCTCTTCTCTTCTCTCTCTTTTTTTGGGGTACTTTTTCTTGTTTTTTCTTTTTCTTTTTTGTACCCTTTTTTCTGGGTATAGAATCACAATGACCAACATCCCCCCCACTTAAAATGTGGCACACCTGGGCAACCCCCACACTGAAACACAAAACCAAGGTGAAACCAATACTCAATAAATTTTCAAGGTGCGGAATAAAATGGTTTTACGCTTAGGCTTGTAATGTGGCCTAGAAAAGAATGAGTCAAGAAGGCATAAAGGGGCTAGCAAGGGGAATATAATGTAAGGGGAAGACTATTTGGCCAAAGTGGGAAAATGAAAGAAAGAAAACAAGCTTCCATCATACTTATGCACGTAAGTGAAAAATTTAGCTTCAAAAAGAAAATGAGCAAGTTCTAGAGAACACAAATCATGAGTAGATGCACACATGAAAGAAAGAATGGTAAAAGATGAATTCCATTCATGCAGGCCCAAAATCTCACAAGGTCAACACCAACTTAGGCAATCAACAACATCAAATCAACTACCAAGACATGTAATCGAAGAGTCAAGAATTGCGACCCAACAAAATGATCCAATAAAACCGTAATGTCCGAGTTCGAATATGTAGCAATCATAGAAAGAGAGTATTATTCATAAAATCAACAGTAAACAAGAAACACAATAACCAGAATGGGGGGTTTTTTTTCAAGCAGAGTAAGACAAAATTGTTGGTTATGATTAGTTTTGATGATGTCTTATATAGATGTCATTATCCGAGCAAAAAGCTTGAATACTACATTCATGTTTTACTTTGTCTAATTCTTATATTTAATGTAGATGTGGAGTTTAATAATGAAAAATATTCAAGAAAGGAGATTGAAGAAAGAAGAACTTGCTCAATGGAGTGAGAAAATCATTATACAAGTTCCTAGATTGATTCTAGAAGTCCCCACGATGATATGGAAGTTGGAACGGCTCAACAGGGGTTAAAATGAGTAAAAACGAGCTTCAAGACTAAGTAACTCAAGTTATGGACTAACTACCTCAAGTTAATGACTTGCTACAGTGTTTTTAGGCAGCTGGGATGATTACCTCGAGTCAAGAACATCCCCACCTCGAGTCAGGATGTTTTCCAAGTCAATTTCGCTCCCCGGAATGGTTTAACTCGAGTCGACTTATCTACCTCGAGTCGATGATTTCCAAGTGATTTTTGATCCCTAGAACACTTTACCTCGAGTCAAGACTCATCTACCTCGAGTCGGGGACAAAAACTCGAGTCGGCTTCGTGTACCTCGAGTTAAAGCAACTTACAGCAACTCTGGTGCACTCTGTTCCATGTTCAGCTCGGGTGACCTTTGGTAATTTGATGATATCTCTTAAACCAAGAATCAGATTGACGTCAAACCAGTGGCATATGAAACTAGACATCCAACACGTCAGTTTGATATATAATTTAAGTCCAAAGGAGTTCAGATCAAGAAGCTATGAATTTTACAAGTTGGCACAAACATCACCATCATAGTCAGAACCAAGCTTCAATGTTTTGGGTGTATCTCACAAAATACAAATCTAATTGAGCTAAAATTGGTTCCATTGGAAATCTGACACACAGAGCTTTCCAACAAGACTTGAACGGACTAAAACGGAGCTAAGACCAGGGAGATATGGCCCTCTAAAGTTGACACATGAATTTCTGGAAAGAATTCAGCATAGCCTCGGGTTTCTTCTATATCTCACTTTAGAGAACACTTTTTACCTCGAGTTAAAGAGTGTACCTCGAGTTTTTGGAGCAGACAGAGAGTTTGAACAATGGAGATCACTTTTTACCTCGATTCAGAAGTTCCACCTCGAGTCAAATGGCCTTCCCGAGAGTTTGAACAATGGAGAGAAGCTTTTACCTCGAGTCAGAGTATGTGCCTCGAGTTTTTCCTTCACCTCGAGTCTAAGCCTTCCTCACCTCGAGTCAGATGGCATTTTCAAATGTTCACTTTGAATTTAATGATGCAATAACTCGAGTCAAGGCATTGGTACCTCGAGTCACCATCCGAGACAGAGAATAACCGAAGCTTGGAGACAAGGTGCAACTCGAGTCACATTTAATGCAACTCGAGTCATTAAGCAATCAAGGAATCAAGCAACTCGAGTCAAGCAAAGATCAACTCGAGTTAGCCTCTGTGGTTTTTGAAACTCACCGTGTTCAAAATCTTGGCTTCTCATCAAGAACATCCAGATGAATTCCAAATGAACTTATACTACTTCTAAACATTATTCAACATTTATTGTGAGATCATAAATCATAATGTTGAGTGATCTTCGACGATTTGGCAAAGTAAATCATCATCGATAGCTTTGTGGAACAGAGACAAACAGAGTCAAATCATTAAACCCAATTGAAGCGAGATTAGCGTGAATAGTTAAATGCTAACAACGGTCATAATCAAACGGACAAATTCAAATCCTACCAACGGCTATTTCTCCAACTATTATAAATACACAAAGGATTGAATTCATCAACAAGACCCAACGCATACAGAGACAAAGCTTCCAAAGTATATAACTTCTATTCTGTATATATCTTTAGATATCATTGAGCTTCAGTGTTTATCATTTATCAACTCTGTGAGAGAGTCTTATCATTTGTATTACAATTCATTCAAATCTCAAGATAGAGGTATCTTGAGTGTGGGTGTACAATTACAACTTGTAAGGGGAGTGAGTCCGAGAGTAAAAGGATCATCCTTTGTTTACGAGTGTGTAATTGTGTCTAGGTTATTTGGTTACAACTTGTAAAGAGGGGTAAGTCCTAGTGAGAGGATTACTTGAGAGTTACGAGTTTGTAATCAAAGATTGAGATAGTGAAATCCCAGTGTTTCGGGGACCGGACGTAGGTCAAGAGTTGGACCGAACCAAAGATAAACCTCTTGTGTTCATTGCTCTTCTCTCGATCTCTTTTGTTTTAAGTGTTCTTGAGCAATTAGCGAAAGAATTTCACAATCACCTATTCACCCCCTCTAGGTGATATTCCACCTTCAAAAATAAATAGAAACGAACGAAATATTCGGAAAGCGATTATAATCGATCAACCCAACATTTGGATTCTAGAGACTTCCATCATTGAACAAAATATAAATAACCCATGTTTGGCTCTGGATGAACCGAGATCTCTGCATTCGCCCAGAAAATCCCTCGACTAGACGATCGCCTAGAATATGTCCAAACAGCAAGGTCCCACTGTGCGATTGCACAAAAAAACTTAAAACCTAGTTCGAACTCAGTCCTTGGGATAAACCAAACCGAAGATTAAATCTAATATTCGAACTATTTCCAGAAATCGGATCTGATAAGATGAAAATAGAAATGAGTTAAATCACTGATATAGCAAAAGTTCTCTGGATGAATCGTGGAATCCTCACATTGGGCTAACCACAAAAGCTTAGCCAAGCATGGCTAAGCAAAACGCGAGAAAAAAGATGAAGAAGAAATCCAAAAATCTCATACAACGTAATTGAGAATATGTTTTTAGCCATCTAATCTAACCTATAAATAGGAAACACTAGGGCTACAAGATTGGCCCAAAAAAAATAGGAAATCTCTAATAAATGGTCTTTATTACAAAATTCGAGCAGAATAAAAATTCAGAAAAATGGGTCTGTCTTTAGCTCCAATTTCGTCCATCTTCTTGTCTGGATCAGCCTTCCAAGTCTTCATAACAATTGTAGCTCTCTGAATCATCTAAAAAAAAAAGAAGAATCAGGCTAATCGGATATCTAGATCAAAAGTTATGGTGAAAATACTAAATCATCAGTAAATCTGGAATTTAATCATAAAAATGAATCAAATCCAATTAAAAGCTCAAGCCCAATTAAGTAACAAAATCCATGATTTATCACAAACCTTCCCAAATTTATTCACCAAGAGATACAAATAAGTGTAATAATATTCAATTATCAGTCCGATCGTATCTTTCTTTCCAATCTCGTTAGATTGATTTTGCTGATCCTGCAGGATTCTTCAAATCTTTAGTTTTGATCCTCTGCATCTTCTATTTCAATACGTCAGCAATCTAACCGTTATTTTCAACCTGCACTATATTTCCTAAAACAACCTGGACAAAAGATCAGGATATATGCCACATAGCATTGCGTCACTTACTCTGCTATAGCTTCAGGGATGCATTGTATTGCACTTCGATAAAGCTATCCTGATGCTATAGCATAGCATCGGCTATGTTATGCAACTTTCTGATAAAACCTCAAAACTTGCTCTTTCTTAGCACATGCTTAGGATGTAAACGGAATTTATCTTTAAGTTCCCTGTACAATGAATTAATGTCTTTTTGCTCATATTAAATGTAGTTAAGATCATATTCACCATACAATTCAGTCATAAAATACAGGGAAAACATGGCATAAATCATGCTCATCATTTTATACACATTATTTACAAAGTTCCAATATATTATTACAATATCATTTTTCAGTACTCGCCACTTTGCCTTGGGAGCCGTGTCCACTACGTTGTTCATTTCACAAGTAATGACAAGGGCTGGGATCAAATGAATCCTAGAGTAACATTTAATCACAGATAAAATGCATGCACAATACATGGTAGTCAACCAACAAACAATACATTTAGCATCTAGAGATAATACATTACAACTTGAATGCAACATCGGCTATAAACAAAGGAATACATGCAACATCCACTAGAAATAAAGGACTTAACCGGTTCGCTACCACAACATTGGGTATTCAACTGGGCATCGACCCTTTTCATCTGAATGCTTAATAGGGTTCACGACCCAAAAGATCACTGGTCCATTAGGCCCTATTGCCTATCTCGTATTCATATCATAGACACATAACATGGTTCACATATGCAAATAAAGTCATACATAGTATGTGAGAGAAGAGTTACTACCTGAACACCTTGCTAATTCTATATCTTTGCCAGGGTTCTTATCATTTTGGTTATCTTTTGGGCCAATACAAATTTCAAATCCTATAATATATGGAGATGGGTTATTATTCAATCTAATCTTAATAACAATATTAAGACTATACTCTATAAGACCTACCTATATCTTATCCTTCATTTACACTAGTTAACTATTATTGATTACGTACCATGTAATTAACCCACAATTCATCCATCTAGCCCTTCATATCATACCCACAAATTCCTAATTTAAGGCTAGCTGCAGTTTATTTAACATTGTGATTATTTTCAGACTTAAAAGAATTTCAGCTTTTATTTTCTCTAGGAACTTGGAAAAAACACAACTCAGTCTTAAGAACTCCAAATGGAGTGATTCCTGTTCCTAATTAAAGCTATCTATGTCTATTTTAAGGGAAAAATATTCACCAAACCAATTCATTGATAAAACATTCCCAGAATTTCATGGAATGGTCACTACTTGAATCTGGAAATAGGATTTTCCAGTTTTCATGACCAAAATTAGAAAAATCATATATTTCAATATACATGTCCAATTAATATATTTTTAGACTCGTCATAAAGCTTGACATGTGTACTAAGATGCCACCAAATATCACAGTCAGAGGGATTCATTTTCCTTGTTTTTACCTCACATGAACATAACTCTCAATTGGAAAACATGATCTTCTAGTTTACCAGTTCAATTTTGGAAAATTCATAACTTGGATTCTAGACATTCAATTAACATGTTCCAAAACTCATTTTAAATCTTATGAGGTGTGCAATCTTTGGACCAAGTTTCACAGATAGACAAGGTCATTAGCTTGGTCAAAACCTCGCATGCAAAAAACCCAAATATGGATACATAAACTTTATAGTTTTCGTTGTCTAAATTTGAGAAATCATAACTTGAGTTATAGAAATCAAATAGATATGATCTATGGCTCCATTTAAAGCTTAATATGTTTACTAAAATTCCACAAAACTTCACGGTCAGAAGAGGTCGATTACCCTGGTTTCTCCAAACTCAAAATTAATGCTCCAGAGGCAAAATTTCATTTCCTGAAAGATAGTCAGTATTACTTTCATGTTTAGAAATTTCCATTTAGATTTCTGACAGAGATTTGCCGTAATCTCCCAAAATAACCAGATTAGAAAATGATTTGCGGTATAATGTAACTGGGTCGTTTCCCAACGAATTCGCAGTTGGTTTAATTTGAACAAGAAAAAAAAAAAACGAAAAATCGGGGTTTTTGATTCGGGAAGAGATTGAAAACGGAAATATGCGTAAACAAAACGAAATAACACAGATTAAATAGAAAATAGAGGATTAAAGGATTAACCCAGGATTCGGATTCCACCACTTCCCTTCCTCGGACGAAAACAGATGATAACAACTCGTGATCGACTCGACAAACCGAAATCTCTGCGTTTGTCCAGATTCCCTCAACTGAACAATCGTTCAGAATTTGTCCGAATCAGTGGTGCACCTCTGTACGATCGCACAGTGATACTTTAAACTAGTCCGAACTACGTCCTTGGGAAATGTCGATCCGGGCTTTTAATCAAAAACCCAATCCAAATCCAAAAATCGAATCCGATTAAAGAATGCGAGAAACCAGTTAGACGATTACCGATTAAGCGCGAATCCTCTGGATAGTGGATAGAATCCTCATCGTTGGGTTAATCTCAGAAATTTAGCCAAACATAATTAAGAAAGACGAAAAACAGATGAAGAACGCGAAGAACACGAAGAACATTGCGAGAATTTGAAAACTACTATTTTGATCCACCGAAATCTAAAAACGTGAATGAGAATGTGTTTGCGGCTGCTGCCTCACTTAACCTAAAATGGCAAAACGAAATGGGGCTCCAATCCACAATTCAGGCCCAGAACGAAAATAAAATAAAATGGGCTTTAATTACAAAATTCGAGCCCAAAAATACATATGCCTTCGACTCCAAAATCGACCGCCCTCTTGTCCGAATTTGCTCTTCATGTCTTCATAACAATTGTAGCTCTCTGAATCATCTGAAATATGAGACAAAAATGAGGCAAATCCGATATCTGGTTCAAGAGTTATGGTAAAAATGGTGAAGCAATGTAAAACTAGAATTTATTATTAAATAATGGCTAAAATATAATAAAAGGCCCAAATAAGTATAAAAGCCATTATTTATTAGCTAAAGAGTCCTAAATTATAAATCAAGAGACAAAAAGTAGTGTATGAAATATTCAATTATCAATAACCCTACACTTATCTTTTTGCACTCCTGAGCAAAATTTAAAGAAAAAGACCTAAAGGAGAAACTCTTCTTTTCTAACAATTGCTAACAATGCAAAAATTGAACAATGGACACAAAGCTCCAAAAGATCAATCAATCAAGACCACAATCCCTTCATCTCAAATTACAATTCATGGTAATCTCAATCAATGATGCTAATCACAAAAGATGGTCTCTCAAATGATGCGCTCAATCAATCAATCTCTCAAGTATTTAAGGTAAATAAATGTATCGCTCAACTTCTACACTCAAGAAAATTGTCCTACCATAAGCTTGCTCAATTTCTACGTCTCCACTACTCATAACACATGCATGCACAAATCAAGAGAGCTTGTTATGAAAGGTTGCAATGGGGTTAGGGTGAAGGTAGGTAATAGTATGGAATGAGAGGCTAAGCACCAAAGAAATTAAAAAGAGCACTAATTAACACAATCATTCTCTATGTAAGAAAATTTTTATTTTACTTATATATCTCCTTTCTTTCTATGTATTTTCTTTCTTTATTTCTTTCTTTTTTTTTTTTTTTTTTTTTTTTTTTCTTTTCTTTCTTTCTTTTTTTTTTTTCTTTTGTTCCCTTTTTTTTTCTTTCTTTTTCTTTTTTTTTTTTTGTTTTCTTTTTTTGTTGTTGTTGAAAATGAAACTATACTATATACATAATCACAATGACAAAAGCAAACATCCCCCCCCCCCACACTTAAACTATTGCACTCCCGAGCAACCCCCACACTTAAACACAAAACCAAGGTGAAACCAATGCTTAATAATTTTTCAAGGTGCGGAATAAAATGGTTTTTCGCTTAGGCTTGTAATGAGTCAAAAAGGCACAAAGGGCTAGCAAATGAATCATAATGCAAGGGAAAGACTATTTGGCCAAAGTGAGGAAAATAAAAGAACGAAAACAAGCTTCCATCATACTTATGCACGTAAGTGAAAAATGTAGTTTCAAAAAGAAAAGGAGCAAGTTCTAGAGAACACAAATCATGAGCAGATGCACACATGAAAGAAAGAATGGCAAAAGATGAATTCCATTCATGCAGGCCCAAAATCTCACAAGGTCAATGACAGAGATTTGCCGTAATCTCCCAAAATAACCAGATTAGAAAAGGATTTGTAGTATAATGTAACCTGGGTCGTTTCCCAACGAATTCGCAGTCGGTTCAATTCGCACAAAGAATAAAACAAATGACGATAAATGAGGGTTTTTTGATTCAGAATAATATTAAAGACGAAGTAACAGAGACAAAACGAAATAACATGAATTGAACAGAAAACAGAAGATTAAAGGATCAACCCACGATTTCGGATTCACCCACTACCCTTCCTCGAACGAAATAGATTTATAACCGAACTCGTAATCGACTCTAGACAAACCGAAATCTCGCATTTGTCTAGAAATTCTCTCAATCGAACAATCGTTCGTAGAATTTGTTCGAATCGGTGGCGCACCTCTGTACGATCGCACAGAAATACTTTAACCCAGTCCGAACTTCATCCTTGGGAAATATCGATTTGGGTTTTTAATCAAAAACCCAATCCAAACCAAAAATCAAATCTAATTAAGGGATACAAAAATGAGTTAGACGGTTACCGATTAGGCGCAAATCCTCCGGATAGTGGATGGAACCCTCATCGTGGATCAATCTCGAAATTTAGCCGAACATAATTAAGAAAGACGAAAAACAGAGATGAAGAACGCGAAGAACATGAAGAACATTGCGTAGAATTTGAAAACTACTATTTTGATCTTCTGAATTCTAAAAACGTGAATGAGAATGTGTTTGTGGCTACCGCCTTCCTTAACCTAAAATGGCAAAACGAAATGGGGCTCCAATCCACAAGTCGGCCCGAACGAAAATAAAATAAAATGGGCTTTCATTACAAAATTCGAGCCCAAAAATACATATGACTTCGGCTCCAAAATCAACCGCCCTCTTTTCCGAATTTTCTCTTCATGTCTTCATAACAATTGTAGCTCTTTGAATCATCTGAAATATGAGACAAAAATGAGGCAAATTTGATGTCTGGTTCAAGAGTTATGGTAAAAATGGTGAAGTAATGTAAAACTGGAATTTATTATTAAATAATGGCTAAATATAATAAAAGGCCCAAGGCCCAAGGCCCAAATAAGTATAAAAGCCATTATTTATTAGCTAAAGAGTCCTAAATTATAAATCAAGAGACAAAAAGTAGTGTATGAAATATTCAATTATCAGTCAACACCAACTTAAGCAACCAACATCACCAAATCAACTACCAAGATATGTAATCGAAGAGTCAAGAATGGTAGACCCAACAAATGATCCTTTAAAACCAAAATGTCCTAGTTCATAATATGTAGCAATCATAGAATGAGAGACTCGTATTTATTTTCAAAAAGCAAAGTAGAAAAAGGAAAACAAATAGAAGAAAGAGGGAGAAAGAAAGAAGAATACTCCCCAAGGGGTTTATGGAGGATAAGTGACATCAATGAGGAGAATCTCGCTTCCTCTCAGTCAGCTGGGATCCCTCATGAAATGGCTTGAGGCAATGCCCATTGACCTTAAAGGTTCGTCCAGTGGGTGGATCACATAGCTCAACAGCACCAAAATGGAAAAATGTTAGTGATCTCAAAAGGGCCATCCCATTTAGATCGAAGCTTACCCGAGTGCATAAACCTCAAACGGAGTTAAACAAAAGAACTTTCGGCCCACGAAAATTCTTTCCTCGAGAATATGCTTATCATGGAATGCCTCACTCTTTTCCTTGTACAACCGCCAACTCTCATAGGCATCCAATCTAAGCTCATCCAACTCTTGCAATTGTAGCTTCCTCTCCATCCCAGACTTAGCCAAATCCATGTTACACTGCTTAATGGCCCAATAGGCTTGATGCTTTAACTCAACTGGAAGATGACATGCCTTACCAAAAACAAGCCGATAAGGAGACATCCCAATCAGAGTCTTCTAGGCGGTACGATATGCCCACAAAGCATCCTCTAATCGCTTACTCCAATCTTTCCGGTAGAGTTAACGGTCTTCGAAGGATTTTCGTAATCTCTCTATTTGAGACTTCACTTGATCGTTGGTCGAGGATGGTATGTTGTGGAGACCTTGTGAAGCACTCCATACTTGCGTAACAAGGCACCCATGCTTCGGTTGCAAAAATGGGAGCCTTGGTCACGATAATAGCTCTAGGAATGCCAAACCCGCGAAAAATGTTAGACCTAACAAAATCCACCACCACGAAGAATCATTAGTCCGGGTGGCTTTCGCCTCAACCCATTTCGAGACATAATCAACAGCCCGGCGGTATGTAAGTATAACCATATGAAGCGGAAATGGACCCATAAAATCAATACCCCAAACATCAAAGATCTCACAAAACAATATAGGGCTCGGGGCATCTCATGCCTACGGAAATACTCCTGCTCTCGACGGTTATCACATGACTTACAAAACAGATGGGAATCATGAAACAAGGAAGGCCAAAATAATCCACTGCCTAAGACTTTCCTAGCAGTTCTTTGGGGTCCAAAGTGACCACCACAGGCAGAAGCATGAGCAAAATGCAATATAGAGTGAGACTCATGATCAGGCACACATCTCCTAACTACTTGGTCACTATAAAATTTCCACAGATAAGGGTCATCCCAAACATAATATTTAGACTCATTGTTTAATTTAAGGGTTTGGGCCATAGTGGAATCTATAGGCAAAACACCGCCTACCAAGTAGTTAACCGGATCGAAGATACCATGGAAGCTTACCTTGCAGGTAGAAGCTGCTCATCAGGGAAATCATCCCCAATAGAAGAGGGGAGAGAGGGAGAATGAGTGATGCGACTCAAGTGGTCAGCTACCTAGTTTTGTGCTCCACTTCTGTCTTGAATCTCAACATCAAACTCTTGGAGCAAAAGAACATCCACCGGATGAGTCGTGGCTTAAGATCTCGCCTTTTTCAAAAGAAACTTCAAAGCAAAGATGGTCGGAAAACAACTAGTCTACTTGCTAGCAGATATGACCTAAACTTATCAAAAGCAAATACAATAGCTAACAACTCCTTCTCGAAGTGGTGTAATTGGATCAAGCGGATCCAAAGTCTTGGAGGCATATGCAATCACATGAGATGCTCTTTCAACTCGGGTTGTGCCAATATAGCACCAACCACATAGTTGGAAGCATCACACATCAACTCGAAGGGGAGGCACCAATCAGGGGCTTGGATCACTCGTAGTCGTGCAACGCTTCAAATGGTCGAAGGCCGCCTTGCAAGCATCACCAAATACAAAGTCAGTGTCCTTATGTAGAAGGTTGGACAAGGGTCGGGCAATCTTGCTGAAATCCTGAATGAAACGCCGATAGAAACCTGCTTGACCAAGAAAAGAGCGAACTTCTCGCACAGATGCGAGGTAAGGCAAAGCAGTAATTACATCTATCTTAGCAGGATCTACCTCAATCCCTTTCCTAGACACTATGTGTCCCAAGACTATACCCGACTCAACCATAAAGTGACACTTCTCATAATTCAAGACAAGATTAGACTCAATACACCTATGCAAAACTCTAGACAAATTAGCTAAGCATGCACCAAAATTGTCCATTGAACATTCTTTGTCTTAGCTGCATAGAACAAATTATCACAAAGTGTTTGCTAAACTTTGTTAATAACATGTTCTGATTTGAAGTTAAATTCAGGCTTGAATAACTCCGAGTGAAGTGTCTCCAAAATTGATCACATAGTCTTGGACCAAATTTGCTTTAACCTCCTCGTAATCTGCAAGATTAAGGTTAGAGAACTCCTCGGTGGGAGGAAATTATTTATATGTGACTATTGCATGTTTTTAATTGATGCCACTGTTCTTATATTGTTATTGATTATTTTTCAGAGAAATCCTTGTGGAAATTTCATTCTGTCTTGAGCTCTTTTAATTATCACTACTCGATTCTTAGAAATTAGCTTGCAACTAGAATTTCTAATAGCATTTAGTCTTATTTTTTCCTTTATATTCTTTTATTTTTTAATGCATTTAAAGCTTTCTTAGAAATTAGTTTGTGATAGATGGCCTATTTCCTTTCTTTTTCCTTATGCTTTCCCTTATGATCACTTTAGTGATTTGTTCTTACTACTAGTTCATTAGGGAAGAGACTACTGCTGCTTTAGGTGCTACAGAACTTATTGATGAACCGACATGGATAGTTGATCCTTTGGATGGAACTACTAACTTCATGCATGGGTAAAGATTTGCTTATGTTTCAGTTGATGAATTAGCATTTCCATATTAATGATAAGTTTTACTATGGGCAGGTTTCCCTTTGTTTGTGTCTCCATTGGTTTAACCATTCAAAAAGTCCCTATAGTAAAGTTGGTGTTGTTTACAACCCCATATTGAATGAGGTTAGAAGCCTTTTATTTGATCTTTTTGACAATGAGGTCCCTTAAATTCCTAGAATCTGATACATAGAGGAGAAATTGAATGTTGGACGTAATTCTGCATGTGACATTTCTATTGTTTTGTTCTTGGGCTGTTCATACACTAATTAGTATAGTTAACATAAACTTTTGATTATTCTTTAGGCTATTTTGCTAGTTTAAGCTGTTGATTCTGAGTATGGCTTCAACCTATTGATGATGAAATGTTGATTATAATTACTATACTTGATTTATTATTAATGTGCATATTTTTGCAATTGATCTTTTCATTCAAGCATTCTACTCAAGCATATCAAAAGAGCCATAGAATCATTAGTGAGAAAAAGAAGAGAATAAAAATAGGAAGAAATAAAGGAAGAAGTACCTAGCTTCCAACAACACTCATAGGTAAAGGTGATTGAAGGTTGAAATAAAGTAGCTAATGAAATGAAACAATGAATAATCGATTTCTCCTTCCTTGGTAAAGTCCATTGTCGAATAGGGCATGCGAAGGGATTGTTGGAGCTAAGCTTAGGTAATTCTGCAATTCATAGCATGAAATTTTTATCTTCTTAATGGATTAAATTGTGGTGGATTTAATTGCAAGTTTGAGAATTGTGCTTGAGATCGTGAATTAGACAACTTTGTTATTATTATTATTTTTGTTATCTTCTCGGATTGCTGAAATTACTTGATTAAATTGTTGTTAATATAGTCTTGAATTGCTTTAGTTAGTTTTGTTTGAATACGGCTAAATCGAATTGTTGTTTAAATTTTAGGATGTATTATTTTAAATTAGCCGTCACAGGAATTTCAGTGGTAAGTATCTTATCCTCCTACTTTTGATGATTTTCTGTCTTTCCTTTGAATGTATGAGTTTAATGGATATCTGTGTAGTGACAATCAAAAAGAGGAAGAGTTGTCTAGAGGGAATTAGTTTCTTGATAGCAGAAGCTATTATTAGAAGTAGTGGACTAGTGGTCAAATGGAGTCTTTCGGGATCTCTTGTCAACTATTCTCTTCTATTTATATTTTAAAAAAAAAACTATTGCACAAAGAAATGGTCTTTGCTGAAAGATTGCTTAGATGACATTTTTGGTATTCATGATTATACTGCCCATTATTTTGGAGTCAAATCTAATGTTTGTTAATGATGAAATGCAAGAAAAGATGTTGGAAATAGAATACTCAAAGGTAGTGGCCCCACGTAAGGAGGAAGACCCTGCTTTACATGATGATTGGGTTAGTGCAGTTGATGGTTCTTCTTCTCGGCAAGCTTGTAAATGTTAAACTAGGTGGCATTTGTATTGAATTGTTATATGATTCAATCACCATAACCATGTAGTGGTCCAAGTTTGGGTTTCTATTTATGTTAGCTATACAAATATTGGTCAATGAAGATTTTGTTGAGCTATTCTAGTTGGATTAAGTTGACCTGGATGACTTGGTTAGCTTCATTTAATTTGGAACTTACAATGTTGAGATGATCATACTCAATGATGTTAACATTGATAATTGACAAAGTACAATAATTTCCTATATATAATATATATGTCTTGCTTTTAGTAGAATTAATGGCTGTACATGTAAAGCCAACTTTTTTGGCCAGTTGATATAATACATTGGATAAAATACCAAATTCTTTGGTCTAGTGTTGCAAGTATATCAATTTTGAATCAGGCTATGTTTCACTAAGAATGGTTGATAGTTATGCTTTTGTTGCTACAGGTTCTTCTTGACTGGATGTTACGATGGTTTAGGGAGGTAACAATTTTAGATAACTCATTTGTTATCTTAGAATTAGGATTTGGTGGCTTTTAAAAGATTTTATGTTATATCTCTTATTTGTTTACATATTTTTTTTAATAATGTTATGAAAAAAAAAAATCCTTAGGGTGTGGGAAGGTATTGGATTATGTAAATATATACTGGAGGGGCACACTAATGCAATCACTTCTGTTAGCGTCATTAATCACAAAGGTAAGAAAGACATGGGTTATCTCTTACTCTTGCATGCCAATATCTGTTGCATCTGCTAGCTTCGTTTCAATTTTTTTTTTTTGGTTGAAAGGTGTTAATATTTTAGTAGTAAAAGAATTTTAATGGAAAGAAAGAATTGCAAGGATGTAGGTTAAAATTGCCTTCTAAAGAGGAGAAAACAAAGGAAGAGTAATGGGAAAAGATGAAGTACTTGAAGAATGATGTTCAATCCCTAATTTTTTCCAAGTTGTCTGGTCCTAGTTAATGGTTAATTTGTGGCAACTTTTTTTCACACCCTCATCCCTCTTATTTGTAAGGTGCAGTTGTTGACGACTATGTACAAAATTAATATTTTCATTTCAAATTTATCATTTTTAATCTACATGATTTTATCTGCCGTTCTTTCTGATTTGCTTGTGGGTGTATCTCGTCTGTCATTGTTATTGCACAAGTCCTAATGTCCCATATCATTAATTTTATATTGTTCCCATTTATTGATATACGCACCGTATTTAGATGCGGGAACTTGTACCTTAGCAACTCTTCAAATGATCGAACATTAAGGCTATGGAAGGTAACTAGAAAAAAATTTATAACTAGCATTTTGTTAAGGCTTCATAGATAACTTTTATAAAGATGCAAAATTTATATTTCGATGTTAGTTTTGTTGCATATGTTATCACGTGTATTTAGATTTGTCTAGTTCTTGGGATTCTACCATCAAGTTGTGGCAAACCGAATTTGACGCGAGAAGGTGATGTGTCTATTAGGAAGAGGAAAGTGAAAGATCAAGATGAGGAGTCACAATTAGAGGTCGGTATGTCACTTTAATGACGAAACTGTAATATGATTTAATTTGATTTAATTTGTTTCACTCGTGGGGTGATATCTATGACGAAACTGTAAGTATAGGAATTCTGAAATCTCCAACTTTTACTGAAATCTCAATGAAATCTTGTAAATTTTGTTTGCTTCAAGAATGGGAATAACTTGGTTAGTATATCTACTTCGCATTAATTGTTTATATGAATAACTTGGAGCACCGATTAAGAAGTTCTAGAACTGTAACGTGCATGGTTTTGGCTTTCTTTGTTAATTCAAATTATCTATTTAGTTTCTGATGTGAATTAGTGCTTCTAGTTGTCACATGTATTTTCTTCTACTTTGACATGACATTAATGGATCGGTTGTTCATAAATGCATTTGAACTCATACATCTTTTCTCTCAATCTTTTGCATTTTAGGTGTTTTTTACTTGAAGGAAAAGGATGGGGTCTTCATACCTTAGAGGAGCTACCAAAAGGTGCATTTGTGTGTGAGTTTGTGGGAGAAATATTAACCGTCAAGGAGTTGCATGAGAGGAACATTCGGTGCCCAAAATGGAACATACACATACCCAGTTCTATTAGATGCGATTGGGATTCGGAGATGTAAATGATAAAGAAGCTCTTTGCTTGGATGCAAAGATCTTATGGGACCGTTGCTAGGTTCATAAATCACGGTATCATAATTCTACTTCGATTGCTTGTAAGGATTCATATATTTCGTTCCTTTTGTGAGAACTTGCTCCTAGTATATCTTGTGGGGAACGTGGAAATGAAATGGTCAAGTATGTTTCCTTCTTGCTACTTCTAGTAAATATCTATTTAATTTTCACGTTGATTTAAACTAATTTAACAAATCCTCGTGTTCTTATGGACTTTCCACAACTTACAATGACATTGCCTGTTGGTCATGAAGAATCTGTCATGAAGCGCACAACACTAGTGACTAACACTTCGAACATGCCTGTGGCTGCATGTATTCTGTTTCTGTACAAGGTTAGCTGAGCTAACCTTTTAGCACATAGCTAGTTGTTATATGCAATTATCACATTCTAGTGGTGCATGTATTTTGTTTATGTAAGGATGTTTTTTGCAAGGAATTGTGGGATAATGAATATACGAAGCAATTATTAAAAAAAAAAAAAAAAAGAACGCTTAAAGAGTCTAAATACTGGAATTAGACTCCTAAAGTGAGACTTACAAAGTCTAACTACTGGAATTAGACTCCTAAAGTGAGACTTAAGGAGTCTAACTACTGGAATTGGACTCTTAAAGTGAGACTTAAGGAGTCTAACTACTGGAATTAGACTCCTTAAGTGACATCAAAGAGCGTAAATGTCATGACTTAAGGAGTCTAAGTTACGGAATTAGACTCCTTAAGTCATGACTTAAGGAGTCTAAGTTCTAGAATTGGACTCCTTAAGTCATGACTTAAGGAGTCCAATTCGAACTTAGACGCCTTATATTAAGCGTCTAATTTTTAAATAGGACTCCTTAAGTTTTCCCTACGGCGCCCCTCAGATAGACGTCCCCCCGAATTGGACGCCAAAAGTACAAAAAATAGGACTCCATATCCCTATTTTGTAGTAGTGATATAGAGCATTCAATGGACGAGATTGGAGTCTACTCTTAAAGCCAATGCTCGATTGGCCTTAGAGAGTGGGGGACTTAGTGTATGCCCCAAAAAGCAGTTGCCTAGGCCTACGCACAAAGTGAACCCATTGAGAGCGATTTGGGTCAAAAGCATGAACGACTTCTGGAAGCCTGGTAAATGCAGCTCGAAAAGGCCCACGAGCTCGAGCAAAGATCCCAATACCCATGATGACCGGTCAAACCAACCATTTGAACAAAGCTCTAGGATTCGAGAAAGTCCTAATGATTATACCTATCATGATCCTGAAATATAGTACTCTGTTCGGTCCTAATTATAAGACCTAGTTGACTTTTTTGGTGATATTAAGGAAGCTAATTAAATTACTTTACAGTATTTATATTTATATTTTTTTCCTTCAAACTAATTAGGTTGACTAATAAACTAATATATAATTTAAGGATACACAACATATGAAATGATTAAGTAAATTATTTAGCTTCCTTAATTTCTCCAAAAAAGTCAACTTAATCTTATAATTAGGACCGGAGGTAGTAGCTAACAGGCCAAGAAAATGGGGATATATAGAAAATCATCAACAATAAAAAAGGGAATCAAGAAAAAGATATCCGAATCCTTTACGTTCTAAGCTACTCCAAACCACTCGGTGTACTTGTTGCACTTGAGCTAACCATACGTTCCCTTGTAATCAAAAGCAACGGATGATCAATAATACGAATTATTTATTCATTGTTCTTAATCTTATGAATTTCGTGTGTTGTTGGTGACCCCTTGTTAATTAGATCCATTCCTAACCAAAATTTGGTCAAACAATTTCAAGTTATAATAAACGAGTTCCATCTCATTTTAATACTTTTCATGAAAATTTGATTATTACTCTTCTATTATATAGTAAATCTTGTTCTACTATAGTGGTGAAGTTTATTCTTTAAGAACGTATCCTATATATATATATATATATATATGATAGACCTTTATTATTAAGTCTATTTCTTTTACACCATGAGTGATATCTAATGTTGGGTTTGAATTCTGTCAAGCTTTCATGGTATATGTTGATTGTATTGGATTTAATTATTTTATAGTAAGATAGATACTAATAAGTTTTAAAAATTAAAGTTCATTCTTTAAGAATGTGTCCTGCTTTTGGTATAGTTAGTCTGGTTGATGTCTTTATTCTCTTACTGAAATTATCTTTCAGGTAATAAAATCATTACAGTTTAGAAGTACATCACAAGCTGGGGAGATTTTCCTGGGCATATAGTTCTAATCTGCTTCCAAA
Organism: Acacia acuminata; assembly: GCA_019022655.1. NCBI lineage: Eukaryota > Viridiplantae > Streptophyta > Magnoliopsida > Fabales > Fabaceae > Acacia > Acacia acuminata. Next base: position 3,791,891 of record JAFJYI010000039.1, on the reverse strand, counting down.
AGATGCATATAAGTGAGTTAAGCAATATTTTAAAACCGAAACCTTAAGGTAATATGTTCATAGAGCTTCTTTCCCTCTCTTACTTATTCACGTTATTTTCAGTCCAACTTTATTTAATAGTAGTATGACACAATTTTTTTCATACTAGCTTACACTTGACCCTTAACCCTAACAATAATATTGATAGGACGAGATTCTTTTTTCCCCCTGGTGAACTGATAGGACGAAATCATTAATAATGCTAGTAGAAAGGACAATTTTTCTTAACAAATTGAATTAAAGAAAAGTATCCTAATTAAAAAGGATTATAAAAAAGAAGAGAATCTTGCTATATTTAATTTGAGCACCCAAAAGCTAAAGTTGATTAATGGATAATGTGTGGTCATTGTGTGTGTTGAGTGTCTTGTTCTTTTCACCATTTGTGTCCACTGTTTTTGTCTGTTGTAAGTGACTTTGTTTTAGAACCCACTCTCATACCCATTAGAGAAGTCCTGGCCAGTGAGGTGGAAAATTAATTAAAATAAATGTAGCACTAAGACCAATTTAATATACCAGTATAAAAAATAGAATTAAAAACAACTTCAAAATTATATACCATAATTTCATTATTTTTTTTTCAGAAGAAAAAATCGATAGATATTATTGTTAAATACAATAATTAAGGCGAGCATATATAACAAACATTTCACATAATAAAGATCATACAAAAAGATCCCTCCTCTATTTTCAGTCTTATGTAAACACTTTGAGCGTACGTAATCCAAGAAATAGAATTAAATTCTCTACAATCGTACCGGTAATTTAAATTAGAGACAATGATAAAAAGAAGAAACATGATACTTCCTTTTTCGTTTTTTAAGAAAAAATAATTTAATTTATTACTATAGGCAATCAATTATGTCATATAATAACATTCAAATTCTCAAAAGAATCGAAAACTTTTTTAGACGCATGCATACATGATGGTTCAATTAGCCCATCTTGTTGAAACAAGTGGGGATTATGCATGTTCGTTGGCCCCCTAAAGGAAAAGTTAACTACTACAAAGGAAAAAGCTACATATATAAATTTAGTCATTTTATAGTTTTTTTTAAAAGAAAAAAAAAAACCAACAATGTTGTATGGTAGTGAATGTTGAGCTCTAAAGGGACAGAAGGAGCTTAAAGTTGGAGTAGCAGAGATATGGATGTTGAGATAGATGTGTGATTATACCATAAATTAAAAAAATAAGATACTGAATAAGAGATATAGATGTTGAGATAGATGTGTGGTCATACCTGAAAATAAAAAATAAGATACTGAATAAGCCTATCAAGGAAGAGTAGGTGTGGCGCCTGTTGAAGAGAAAATGATAGAAGATCATTTGAAATGGTTTAGACATGTAGGAAGAGGCCATTGGAGGTGCCGATAAGAAATGTAGATCAAATAGTACGAAGTCATCTGAAAAAATGTAAAGGAAGATAAACAAAAACACTTCAATGAAATAATTGATCAGACCTTTTGGTTAACAAACGAGATAAAAACACTCATATTCATTACTTTCACTAATAAAAACATTTTTAAAGCCATAATTACCACATCAGCTTGCATAAACTGACAAAATTAGATATATCACCGGTGGCATATTTTGCTGGACGTGAAGAATGGAATGCCATTTTGCACTAGACACACTATGCAAAAATACCCATCGGAAATGACAGCCAAGTTTCAAAAGATCAAATTAATGACAGTTTAGGTGTGGACAAAATTTTCTGGAAAAAAAAAAAAATACTTTACAAATATTGATTCATACAGTTACAAGAGTGAGAATTTCAGTTGTGAATTGAAAATTATATTTAACATTTAAAGACCTGAATAAAAAAGGAGACTCCAGAATTTGCAACAGTCTAAATGGAACTTTGCATTCCATTATTCAGAAAATTTTGTTGGAGCTCATTGTCATTCTCCTTATATATACTCTTTGCTAGAAGCAGCTATTTCTGATGATTTTTCCAACGTTCCAACACCGTATTATCACTTGAAGCGAACTCAAGCATGAGCTAATTAATTAACATGAATATACATATATAAAATATAAAAACCCCAGATCTTTTCACTGTTATACACAACACTAAAAGAAATAATATTCCTTTCATGGGGACCCAAGGTGTACTGAGATATAAAGCTACATAGAGGACAGCCACCAACACCATACCACTGTGGTAGATACTAATTGGATGATTATGATCTTCGTGAAAGCAGAAATTAAAGCATGCATGCTTTATCGTTACACGTACAATGCTTTTAATGCTTGCTTACTTACTCCTAAAGCTTCAGGGCAGACTCCCACAAATATCATCGTCATGTAATTTTCTTAATTTCTTATATAAGAACAATCCCTTGCCCTAATCAGTTTTATTTTCATTTATTTGTTGTCACATTTATGACTTTTATTAAAGTTGGATTCTAATGAGGAAAAGATAGAGAGAAAATAGCGGGTTCTGTTTCTGATATGTCAGTTTCCTGTGTGTGTGTGTTATAGTTTTCTCTACACTCGAGTACTTGAAGTATATGTTGATTTCTTATAACACTAAATGTCGACACATATTTTTGTAGTTTGGTTATTTATTAAAGACAGAAAGAAAGAGGAAGACAGGTAGGCATGGTTATGGCCTCATCTAAAAATTAAATAAATTGCAAGTGCAACTTCGGTGAACATATATGTTATAATCATGTGCTAAAGGTATATATCATAGTGTTTTAAAATTATAGGATGAATTTTTTTTATACAACTACTTTATATCAGATACTATATATAATATTATATATAGAGGTTAGTTTTCTGTCCATAATTTTATGTTTAAATATTTGAACTCGATTAGAAAAAATGAAGCCTCTTCACCAATCTAGGATGACTTTTTACTAATTCCTTAATATCAGATACTAATTGGTTGCAACCTCCATTAGTACATATACTAGGATGACTTTTTATTATGAAAACAATAGCATCACTATGCTATTACTTTCAATTGTCTAAACTATACTACATGCCATCTTTATTATAAGATATACTTAACTAACTTACTTAGATTAAGAAAATTAGATAAATTAGCTATTTCTTAAAAAACTGTGTTGGTGGTTTCCTTACCATATCCTCTTAAATCAATTGCATTGAAATTCGCCATTGGAGTAAACTCACTTGACTTGTAAAATCAACAGAGATAGTTTAAGAAATAAAAAGGGAAAATCATTGTTAGGTCTCAAGGTACGGAATTATTCACAAAATAGTCCTACACCAAATTCTTCTCACAAAAATGTCTCTAGATACTTTTTTGTGATTAATTGTAAATAAGTTACGAAATTCCCCTCACAAAAAGTCCTGTTGTCAAAATAGTTTTTAATGTTGTCAAAATGGCTTTATTAGTTGTTAAAATGTTCCTATGAAAATCTCATTGTGAAAATGGTTTCTTATGCTTGCAAAATTGCTTTTTTATGTTGCCAAAAATTGTCCAGGTTTCTAACATTCTACACACCGGAGGAAAAACTCAGAGAAGTTTTGATAACATGCAAAGCCATTTTGACAAACATAAGAAGCCATTTTCATAATGATATTTTTATAGGGACAATTTCAACAACTAATAAAGACATTTTGACAACATGAAAAACCATTTTGACAACGAGACCTTTTTGTAAGAGGAATTCAGCAATTAATCACAAAAAGTTCCTAGGAACTTTCTTGTAAGGGAAATTTAGTATGAGACTTTTTTGTGATTAATTCCGTACCTTGAGACTTGATTGTGATTTTCCCAAAGAAAAATTATAAGTATGGAGACAAAGTAAAATGAAGTCTTATAGACCAAATTTAACCTCCAACTAGCTTTTATATTAAGACCTCAAGCAATATATATTATTTTAAATAAGGTATAAGATAAAAGTTATTCTGCAATAAATGTTGTTTTTATATAACAATGATTGAATGTAAATAATATAAAACACAGATTATTTAAAAAGCAACGATGTAATCAGCAACAAAGGATCTACACTAATTTATTTATTCACACGACTATATAAATATACATATAATGCGATAGGTAAGTGCTAACCATGGTTAGCTTCCTAAACACATGTTCCTTAACCATGGTCACTTTCCAAACCCTATATATACATGACAGACGTCTATCAATGGGCAATTCCTCAATCTAGCTATTGACAAGTTTCGAACTTTCTCTGTTATTTTACCCTTAAAACTTTCTTCCAAATCCGAAGCCCATCCATGGCAGTGTCTTCATTATCACTTGTCAACTTCTTCTTCTTGATACTGTGTCTCGGATCTGCAATATCACTCCATTTCGAATCTACTACCTCTCTGTGCTCTTATTGGCCTCTTACTTTATTTCTCTTCTCATCCCTAACCCTCTTGGCTTTTTCTCTGAATTACTGGGTTGTTCCAGGGGGCTTTGCATGGAGGAATTACGATCATTACAAAAACCCTAATAATAAGTTACGTGGTCTAATGGGATGGCCTATACTTGGGACTTTGCCTCAAATGGGTTCTCTGGCTCACAGAAACCTCGCAGTCATGGCCAGCTCATTGAACGCAGAAAGGCTCATGTCGTTTAGTCTGGGAGCCACACCAGTTATCATAAGCAGCCACCCGGAGACGGCCAGGGAAATCCTATGTGGCGTGTCGTTTTCTGATCGTCCCATTAAACAATCAGCTCGCTTTTTGATGTTTGAGCGAGCGATAGGGTTCGCTCCCTCTGGGACCTACTGGCGCCACCTCCGGAAGATTGTTGCCGTATCCATGTTCTCTCCCCGGGGAGTCTCCAGCCTGGATGGTCTCCGGCAACACGTGGCCGATGAAATGGTGATGAAGATTGAGAAGGAGATGGAGGAAAAAGGAGAGTTTGAAGTTAGAGGGATATTACAAAAAGGGTCGTTGGGTAATATTTTAGAGTGTGTGTTTGGAAGCAGTTTGAGAGATGATGAGAAGGAGGAGTTAGGTAATATGGTTGAGGAAGGCTACGGTTTGATTGCTGAGTTCAATTGGGAAGACTTTTTCCCATTAAAATTTTTGGACGTTAAAGGTGTGAAGAGAAGGTGTCACAAGTTGGCGGCTAAGGTTAGTGGTTTGGTGGGTCAAATTGTGAAACATCGAAAAAATCAGAATCAGAATCATCATAGCCAAAATAATAATGATTTGCTCACGTCTTTGCTTTGCTTGCCTGTTGAGGAAAGATTAGGTGATTCAGATATGGTAGCCATTTTGTGGGTAAGGATTCTTAAAACTCTTCTATATATTTTAATAATGTGTGTGTGTGTGTGTATTTCTCTCCCTGCAAACAAACTTTGATTGGATCGCCTTGAAAGAGTCAACACATATTAATGCATGTGTTTTAGTTGGTCCGTACGTACTTAATTCCTTGTGGTATATGGGTCGTTCGTGGAGGATTCCAGTATACATGATCCATAATATTAGTTTCACTTGCTAAATTAAATTCATCATCAAATTAATTAGTCAATTACCTTATAACATTCAGATTGTGTGCCGATCGACTTTAAATACAGTTTTATACCTAATGATGTTTAGAAAAATTTTGACTTAATTTGACAGATCTCAATCTCCCTGCAATTATTGTAAGGAGTTCACAGCTTTGTAAATTGATTGATACAGTTTTAAGTAGTCTATACTACTCCCTCTTATCCAAAATATAAGAGTTGGTGGTGGGATTTACTTTGGCCATAAATATATATGACCTTAATCCACTTTGCATGTGTAGGAGATGATTTTTAGAGGCACAGACACAGTTGCAATCCTTCTTGAATGGATAATGGCCAGAATGGTTCTTCACCAAGACATACAATTCAAAGTTCGCCAAGAAATTGACACATGCGTGGGAGAGCATGGTCATGTGCGAGACTCCGACATTCCCAACCTCCCTTACCTCCAAGCCATAGTCAAAGAAAGCCTCCGTCTGCACCCACCTGGCCCGTTGCTCTCGTGGGCCCGCCTCACAGTCAATGATGTCCACGTCGACAAGATATTTGTGCCAGCTGGCACTACTGCAATGGTTAACATGTGGGCCATAACACATGACTCAACCATCTGGGAGGACCCATTGGCCTTCAAGCCCGAACGATTCATAAATGAAGATGTGTCCATCATGGGCTCGGACCTGAGGCTTGCACCATTTGGAGCGGGTCGACGGGTGTGCCCGGGAAGAGCCTTGGCCTTAGCCACAGTTCATTTGTGGCTCGCGAGATTGCTTCACCGGTTCATATGGATTCCCATACCCTCAAAACCTGTGGAGCTATCAGAATCCTTGAGACTATCTCTTGAAAAGACAAATCCTCTGCGATGTCAAGTTATTCGCAGAAGGTAGGGTCGGGAGATACATGTGTGTTTGTGTATGGAATATTATCATGTGTGAGGCCTTGCTTTGGGGTTTTGATTGAGATGGGAAAATAAAGTGGACAATAAATAATTAAGCGCAAGGCAGTGTGTGAAATAAATGTACGACCATCAATAAATATGCATCAAATTAAAGACCTTATAAGCTATGGTCTGTTTGGTTTATGAGAGGCAATGTAATAGAATGATGACTATATGTATTTGTTTGGTATGCCATTATAGAAAAGATGATATATATGTAATGATATATATGTATAAAAATGTTTGGTTGGATTACAATGAACATGAACATGTGAATATAAATAGGGATATAAACTATAAGTCAAAATTATCACAATCTATATATATAATGAATTAAACTTGTGTATTTTTCTCTGTCCATGTATATAATAAATTAATAGATAAAATCACTCTAGTCCTTTTAATTAAATTGTCTTCTTTTTTATATATCTAAATAATAACCAGATTGATTTTATATAAATTCGGAACCAAGAAGTTGAATCCTTGTATGTAGGTATCATATAAACATATATCTAGACATATGTCCCATCATCCGAACCATTCTTTATAATTCTTAAACTGTCAAGAAATAATTACATAATCTATGAACATCATGTCATTTAAACTCTATTTAATGAAAACATGACAGTTCAGATAATTTTCATTTTAGTTGACTAATGATTGATCTTAAATAATTCACATTTTCTTTTGCTTTTAAGAAAATTAAACATCTTCATTTGGAAAAACAAAACCAAAATGATCAGCCAATATTTTTCTTCGAAACAAAATAAGATGTGAATTATTTAATGAGTTATCAGCTAACTAGGATTAAAATGGTTTGAGGTATCTTATTTTTATTAGATAGAGTTCAAATGAGGTAAAACTCAAAGTATAAAAATATTTCTCTAAAATGACTTAAAAACAATAAAATGAAACCTTCCAGAATCATGCACCAAGAAAACCAACAATAGATTTTTCAGTCAATTATACAAAACCCACCAATTTTTTAAATCCCTTGTTCAATTTGAAGTAACTCATAGAAATTATGGTCATTGTGGTTCAGATTATTTGTAATACTTATCCAAATATGTTACTTAATTCAATAGGTAAATAGTGAATTAATGCTGCACTCAACTTTTCTGATTTCTAGAGCCTCAAGTGTGTGTGTGTGTTTTGACAAGGAAAAAGAATTGACGATGATGACGAAGACATGGAAATATAGAATCCATAGGAAGATGAAGAAAGAGGAAAACAAAACCTTTGAAATAGAAGCAAAGAGGACTTACGTTCATGCAGCAGCGTCCTCGCAAAAGCAGTTGTGAGGAAAACGGTAAGAGCAATAGCGCAGAGAATGGGCAAAAGAGTTTATGCATTTTTCATTAAGGGCAATCTGATCTATTTCCAAAATTATAATGGCAATAATATCATTTCTACTCGATTACAAGAACCTGCATCCTCGTTCATGAGTACCCCAAAGTTATCTCCATGCACTTACTTGATGTCATCAGGATTACAAAATGTAATCTCATTTACATTCCATAAACCCGAACAAACATTCGAATCATATAATTTTCAATTCATTCATGTATTCGAATCTAATATGCCGCTAGTGATATATGTAAAAGTTCCTCTGTAAATTAGAGATTGCGGGTTTAATCATTCTTGTATCTTTAAGTCGTTAGTGCATGTCCCTCTAAAAAAAAGCATCGATGCATTGAAAATAGAAACAGAACATGCAATTGAAAAAACTTGCTTGATTGATCCAAGTTGCACTAGTCTAAACTCATATGTGATAGCTAGAATGTTGATATCCCTTATTGTTGGTTTTAAACTGTGTCTTTGAGTGATTTGGGAAATTTCATAGATTTGAGACTTGCTGATATGATCAATAACAATTGCCAATAAAATAAACTAAAAATTCCAAATAAGAAAAAAAAAAAATCCTCCAGTCCTAAATATAGAAGACCTAATTTAATTTGAAGAGGATTTTGGTCCTAAATGTAAGTTTTAAATTTTTTTTTTTAAAAAAATTAACTCTCATATTTAACTTTTTTTTCCAAATTAATTTTCTTACTTATAAACTAATATATATATATATATATATATATGTAATGTCACACATAAGTATTTTAAAAGAGATTATGTTACATATGTTATAAGTTATAACTAAGTAATTCATTTAACTACTTTAATATATTTAAATTGGATAAATATGTTTTACATTTAAATGATATACAATATACATCAAATCTTATTGTTATTCATTAACTGCCAACTTTCCACAAAATTATATAATGATTGATTGTTTGTTCATAAATTTTTTATAATATATTATACTCTTCAATATTTTAATAGATATTATATTCCTCCAGTTTCTAAGTTCAGGAGCTTGTTAACTAATTCACGTATATTAATTAAGAAATAAATAAGTTAGTTAATATAAAAATGTGTGTTAATTTCTCTAAATTAAAAAGCCTCTCATTGGATTCATTCATATCGATTATTATCAACAAAATTTATATTCTCTCGAGTTCTAATTATAGGATAAAGTTTGTAATACAAAATTGCACTACAAACTTTGTCCTATAATTAAGAATGAAGGTAATACATCGTACAAGATTTTCAATATAGGATAATTTAGATAAAAGAGAAACACATGATGAAGGTGAGAGATAAAAGAGATTAAAGTCTTAAATTTATAACCAAAAACCCTAAAAAAACAACTATATTTGCTATTGGAGGGGAGCAAATAGATATATGACACCTACGACCTCTCTAACTAAGAACCCATGATATGAAATATATTATGAAAAGAAAGGAAAAGAGAAGAGATAACTTCTCTCTTATACTTATCAACTCTTTTCTTTATTTAGTTACTTTGTCATTTATGGAACACCAGACAAATTTATGCTAATTCCTGTTTATTTAACATTGTTTTGTCTCTTTTAATTTCTACCGTATAATCAGATAAGGCTGAAGGTAATATTTACTTATTTATTCTAATACATATTACTCATATATCTAGAAATATTATTCAACTAATATACATATATAGACACACACATACACGCATATGACTTTTTTTTTTTTTTTTTTAAAGTATTTTTATCTAATTCTATTAACCCAATATAATGGGACATGAAATGGTGGGATTACATCGATATCGTTTTCACACGCCAGTGTTGTTGGGGGACCAGAAAACCAACATGGACCTATTTGATGGGAATAATATGTCCTACCATTAACCTAAGTTTAAGCCTTAATGATCCATTAATTGACTATATAAACAAAATAGTAAAATAAAAAGGTACAATTTCTATTATTATTTTAACCCAAATCATAAAGGAGGCCACCATCAACTACTATTCTTTTAATTCAAAAACGTTATATTCATGTCATGAATTCCTTAACGATAAGTTGAAATGCTTTTTAATTTGAATAGTATCTTGTAGTCTTATTAAAATAGAGATATGTACCTATAAAACTTGTTCGTGCATGTAATTGACCGATTCGAACTTCCAAGAGGCATAAAAGTAACCATATATTACATCCCAAAAGATTAAAAAAAAAAAAAAAAAAAAAATCAAAGAAAAAAAATCGACTTGAAACTTAATCATCCATTTTTGTATGAGTCTCTTTATTTTCAAATACTCAACAGAACCTAATTTGACAATTGCCATGTTCCATTGATCTGTACCAAGATCGGAAAACAATTGGAAGAACAGCTTATTCTTTGAAACCCAATAATATCATTCATACGTGCCAATTAATCTCTTTTAAATGGATTGCATAGAAGATACAGATTTTTTTAAGGAAAAAAACAGAACAACTAATAATTAACTCTCCTTTTATTTTCTTCCTTTTAACTTTCTGGTTTATTCTCTGCGTTAGTGCGAGTTTTCGGAATCCCATTATGAATAATTTTCCTCGTGATTAGATTCTCCAAATGGTGGGTACATTTAATTTAACGATGAGCAAGATGATTAGAAAATAAAGTTCTGGACAAAATCCAAGTTCTTTAAACTCTAGAAAGTAGTTATATTGTAAAGATATTGAAGGCATGTCCACAAAGTTTTAGGCTTTTTTGATGCAACTGTTTCTAAAATGTAAAAACACTTTATACTTTTTTGTACAAACATACAACTCATACTTCCAATGAACAAGTTAATGCTCCATAAAACACTTGTCTTATTGAATTGGGGTCCCCCCATGCACGTAGCATCACTCTAAAGTTAAGAGTCCTTTGGTTAGTGATAAGTTAAAAGTCATTTTGATTAATTAGGTGCATTAAGCCAGTATATATGCATAGTAATCGCATCTTCATTATATTACCATTTTCATTTACAAGAAATTTGGTGTAATCATTCACGTCTTGTATAGATTAGCCAGTATATATGCATAGTAATCGCATCGTCATTATATTACCATTTTCATTTACAAGAAATTTGGTGTAATGATTCACGTCTTGTATAGATTCTGAGAAATGAGTGAACACTCAACACGAAAGGCTTGTAACATCAGTTAAATGGAAAAGACGTTAAAATAAGACAGTTGGATTTTTATATAATAGGGTTAAAGTACAGATTGGCCAACCAAATATTACACTAGGAGCATCTGGCACAAAGATGTATTGAAGGTACCTTAAATACCAACCAACAATTTGTTAGTTCTCGAAGTTTTGATGATAACAAGACTTAATCAATTAAAGTTTCATTTTGAATTTGGTTAAGGTTTTAAATCTATTAAAGAGATTATTCGAGTAAGCCCTTTTATTTACTCGAACAAACTCAATTTAATTGTGTGTTCATGTGTTCACAGAAAGCTCTCAATATTACTCAAGTAAAGGAAAATATTACTCAAGTAATATCGGACAAAAAGCAAAAGTTCCTAGAGAAGCTCTCGATATTACCCAAGTAATTGGTAAGAATTACTCAAGTAATTTACTCAAGTGGAGGTAATATTTTACTCAAGTAATTTAGTTCATCTTTGCATTTGCTCTGTCTGACTGGTAATTACTTGAGCAAAAATTTATGTTACTCAAGTAATCTTATTGCTGGAACAATCATTTTTTACTTACTCGAAATTACTCAAGTAAACAAGATTTGTTACGTACTCAAGTAATTTCGCTTTAGTGGCTACTATTTTGAATACCCACGAAATGAGTCAAGTAACCAAAATGTTAGTCAAGTAATATTGGATATTACTCAAGTAACAAATGTGTTACTCAAGTAATATTGGATATTACTCAAGTAACAAATATGTTACTAAAGTAATTCTATTCCCAGCGTTATTATTTTTGAAGCTTCACGACATTACTCAAGTAACAAAGTGTTACTCAAGTAATATTTGCACATTACTCAAGTAACAAATTTTGTTACTCAAGTAATATGGCTCCAGTAGCTTTTTCAAATTGCAACTATCGACATTACTCAAGTAACAATTTCAAATTGCAACTATCGACATTACTCAAGTAACAAGAAATGTTACTCAAGTAATGTTGTCTCTGTAAGCATCCTGACTTAAAATTACTCAAGTAACAATAATGTTAAGTTACTCGATCAATTCCATTTCAGAGACTATTATTTTGAAAGTTGTCAAAATTACTCCAGTAACATTTCATGTTACTCGAGTAATATTATTCCAGAAGATATTACTTTCGAACCTTACTCAAGTAACATATATGCTTCGCAAGTAATATCATTCCAGAGGCACCTATTTTTCAAACTTTCATTGTTACTTGAATAACACGTTGATATTACTCGAGTAAAGCTTTTCAAAGTCTTAGAACGCTTCACTACATCATTTATCTTTGTCTTAATCATACTGAGTTATTTTCTATTTATTCTTAATCTCACTCAAACTCATTTATATCATATCTAATCATCTTCTTGAGTGATTTACAGTTGATTAACCATGTTTAAATTGATATTAGCCAAAAAGCCGTTCGTTGTGTCAGAAGCATTAAATGCAACTAAAAAAACAGAGCCTACAAACGGAAGAAGCACTTTGAGCAGACGAATACATTTCTTCAAGGCATACCATTTGGGGAAATTATTCGAAGTCAACTTCTGCACAAATACATCGACGGCAAACACAATTAATTAAGCAACAATCGACTATACCTAATGGAATTACGAAGTGTCTCAACGGCTATAATTAAAGCTTCTCAATGGTCATTATTGACGATCAACTATAAAAGAAGAAACATTCAAGATAGAGGAATGAGGGCTTACACTGTCGAAATGCTGACATTCTAAATCCAACATTTATCTCATACGCTCTCTGTTCTCAATGCTTACATAGCTCATCATAGAGAATGAAATGATTCGTATTGTACTTCAGTGTTTATTCATTCACTTCTGAGAGAGAGAAGATTCATTATAATTACTTATCTGTTTATCTGAGAGTTACTCAAGATTGCGTGATTTTGAGTGAGAAACCCATTGTATTGATTACAGCTTGTAAGGGTGAGTAAATCCTAGTGAGAGGATTACTTCAGGTACAGAGCGTGTAATCAAGTTGTATAGGCTTCTCTTGTGCCTGGATTAAACAAGAGGATAGTGGATTGAAAATCTCAAGTAGAGCTTGGGGACTGGACATAGGTCAAGGCTTGGGCCAAACCAGGATAAATCATAGTTTGCATATTATCTTCCCTAAACTCTTATATTTCCAGCATATATGTTTGAATGACTGACTATTGCTTTATAAAGTATTACTGTCATACTAACTGCTTTCAGTAAGTTGCGAAAAGATTTTCAAAATTATCCAAAGTTTTATCATACACCCAATTCACCCCCTCTTAGGTGATAGCCAAGTCTAACACAATTAAAAATGAAAAAAAAAATTACCAATCAACCATTAGAAATGAAAACAATCACAATAACGTTAAAATCAATCAAACATCGTTTGGTTACTTATATGTAAGAGAAGCCCGAAGATGGCTGAGGGGCTTCTGAGGAGGATGATTTTTGATATGTCGCAAATTTGAATGTTTAATTTGGTCAAGGAAATGCCATTTCAATGTAGAATTGTTGTATAAGCTTTCTGAGTGTTGTGTTCAGGGTTACGTCTATGTTCTTAAGCTTCGCCCCTATTTTGGGACAGGTTTTGTTTCCAAATTTCAGCCATTGTTGGATCAAACTTCGATCATAGGCGTGACCTGTTGATACAGTTATTGGGTCCATCATTACCTCAAACGAAAGCGGGCATTTGAAAATCCTCAGGTTTTAGGCCACTAATAATCTTTTTTGTACTACACCTTCCTTCTAAATCATCTATGGGGCTGCTAGGATCATGAGTTTCAAATATCACTCCCATACAATAACTCAAGAATCCGATTAAACCACTTAGAAGAGAAGCCTCACACTCTTTGCATTCAGAGAACTAAAAATGCATCTTTTATGTCAGAGAAGCTTGAAGATTGCTGACATGACATGCTAGAATATTATGACGGCTTGACGTGATTCCGAGCTTATTCCTTTCTCGAGGACAAACGGAGTTTGCCTGACTTTAACGTCACTGTGATAGTTTCCATTTTTAATAGTTCATTAGTATTTAAGGTACCTTCAATACATTTTTGTGCTAGATGCTCCTACCGTAATACTTCGTTGGCCAATCTGCACCTTAACCCTTTATAATATCTTAAAGAGTTTTAATGGTGCTTACTCAAACAAGTGACGTCGTAAGTATTGATAGGATAAAAAAGTGGTGAAAATGTTGAGAAACAACGTCAATCATAAAATAAGCGACATTGTTTCTTGTTACAATGGTGCTTTTTATTTTAACCAACGTTGAAAGTCGAATCTATTTGAATTTTAAGCTAATGGCACCTTGTATTTTCACTGTTTCACTTTCAGTTTCACATAGCCACATCGTGTTCCCCGACTCCTACCCCACACCACTTGGATCTTCATTCTCCTCTAATCACCGGTGTTTCCCCCAAGATTTTTGACATTCTTGTCCACTTTTCCTTGTCCCTGTTGCCCTATTGTTGTAAGTTTTCTTCATTTTCATTAGGTTCTCTCTTTTCTATTTTTCATGCCTTAAAACTCAATTGGATGATAAGGGTAATGGTTTCTTGAGTTCCATACATGATTTTGACAATGTGGTGGTGCTATAATTGTTTGATATTTGGATAGTGTTTTATGTGACACTACTACAAAATACCTAAAAAATGACCTAAATAAGACCCAATTAACGTCCCTTTTCTGAGGGACGTCTGGGAGGGTGTCATTGTTTTTCTCATATTTGGCGACACGAATACAATTAAGGTCGCCTCATGCAGGCGACGTCGCCTCTTATGAGGTGACCTTAATATTACTTACTTTTTTTTTTGAAAAAAAAAACACCAAACCTCGCGGGTTCGGGAGCTAATGAGCGAAGCCAGCGTCTCGTCTCAGCAAGCAATGATTTGGGCAAACGAAGATCAGCATCTCGACGCTCTCCACAACGGTGCAAACCTTGCTCTAGACCGGTAGTTCTCTAAGAACCAACCCAAAAAACAAAAACAAAAGAACATGCTAAAGGATCGGAGGCTCCGAGAAGAAGGTAACAAAAGCAAACCCGAGAAAAACATAAAAAGCAAGAGAACAAACCCGAAAAATCACAAATAAAAAACAATAAAGAGAACAAACTCGAAAAACCGATCTGCGCAATGAAAGAGGAGCGAGAGAGGAAACTCGGATCTACAATGAAGGTCATTTTTTTCGCATCGTTGGATCTCGGATCTTGGCGGCAAATGAGCAACGCGGTGGGAGAGCGACGCGGGGAAGCGACAAGGTGAAGGTGAAGGAGCTACCGAGAGAGAGAGAGAGGCATTGGAGCATAAAAGGTGAAGGAAAAAAATTCGAGAGTACGCGTAGCTGATCGGGGTGAGAGAATAAAAGTCACAATTTTTCAATTGACGACTGAATTAAATTCGGTCGCCAAAATTCCCGAAATTTCTCACCGGCGCCAAAATTTCCTAAATCGCGCTAAAAATTTAAATAATTTATTCCTCAATTGGCGACTTGAATTTAATTCAGGTTGCCTAAATTCCACAATTGGCGACCTGAATTAAATTTAGGTGACCTCAATTGGTGAATTTAATTCGGTCGCCAAAATTCCCGAAGTTTCTCACTTAGGGCCCAAAAATTTCCTAAATCATGCCAAAAATTTCCTAAATCGCACCAAATAATTAATTCCTAAATTGGCGACCTAAATTTAATTCGAATCGCCTAAATTCCACAATTGGCGATCTAAATTTAATTCGGGTCACCAAAATTCTGAAATTTCTCACGGGTGCCAAAAATTTCCTAAATCGCGCTAAAAATTTAAATAATTTATTCCTCAATTGGCGACTTGAATTTAATTCAGTCGCCAAAATTCCTAAAGTTTCTCACTAGGCACCAAAAATTTCCTAAATCGCACCAAATAATTAATTTCTAAATTGGCGACTTTGAATTTAATTCAGTCGCCTAAATTCCACAATTGGCGACTGAATTAAATTTAGGTCGCCTAAATTCCTCAATTGATGACCTAAATTAAATTCAAGTCGCCAAAATTCCTGAAGTTTCTCACCGGGCGCCAAAAATTTCCTAAATCGTGCCAAAATTCCTGAAATTTCTCAAATTGGCGACCTGAATAAAAATTCAGGTCACCAAAATTCCTCACATTCTTTTAGACATCCTAAATTAACATTTGGGTTGTCTAAAGTCTCAAATTCAAGTAAATAATTACGACAATGCCATAGCCTTCATTTTGTACTTCCTTTTTAAAAATAGGGTCGTCTTTTAGGGTAGTAGTATCCATATTTTGTAGTAGTATGAATTTTGTAACTGTATGACATTGGGTTTGGATTTAATCTTGTTAATTGGCATGAAAAACTTACTTATTTCATTTTGAAGATCATTGAAATGTTTGAAAGTTTAAGAAGAAGGTTTATTTCTCAGCCATATGGGGTGATAGCTCATCTGATGAAGATGAAGGCGATGAAGAAGAAATGGCTAACATTTCTCTCGTGGCTCAAGAAGAGTCTAAAAATGAAGAGGTAAATTATTCTGAATCTTCTTTTGATGAACTTCTTACTAAATATAATTCTCTTCACTCGAGTTTCTAAAATTAGCAAAGGAACTAGTTTCTTCCGAAAGAAAAATTAAAACTTTTGAGGAACAAATTCAAAATGTCTCTCCTCAAGTTTGTTAGTTAAAAAGTTTGTGAAACTGTTTGCAAAAATTGTCCAGTTTTAGAGAAAAGAAATATTTATCTTACTAAAACTCTTGAGAAGTTCACTCAAGGCAGTGAAAGGCTCAATGTAATTTTGAAGCGACAAAGATTTACAAACGGAAAATCAGGAATTGGTTACAAACCTGATTTTGATAAAAAGAAAGGAAAGAAGAAAATTGGAGAAAAAACTTATTTGAATTATTTTCGACAATTAATTCATTCCTCAAACCCCTTTGCTCATTGTAATTATTGTAAGTGAAAGGGACATAATACTTCTTGTTGTTTTCGTCGAAAAGAAAGAAGAGATAAGCCTGTAGGAAATTATAGATAGGTGCCTAAGGGATCTTATGAGGTTCCTAAAACACAAACTAACCCAAAATGACCCAATGAAAGATGGGCACCTAAAACTTGATTCTGTGTCTTGCAGGTTTATCTAAGAGCATCAAAATCCAACAAGTGGTACATTGACAGTAGATTCTTTAGACATATAATGAGAGATCAATCCAAATTTACTACAATCCAGCCAAAGGATGGTGGCAAGGTGACATTTGGTGGAAATCAATCCGAAAGGATTGTTGGAATTGGTGAAGTTGGAAGCAATGATGGACCACAAATCAAAGATGTCTACCTAGTGAAAGGCCTATGCCACAACCTCCTTAGTGTGAGTCAAAGTACTAATAAAGGTAACTTGGTTATCTTCGATTCTGAGGAATGTTTGATTGTTAGCAAGGATGATCTGTCATTAGACAAAGTCAAATTGAAAGCCTTATTCAGGGCTCCTAGAGAAGGTAATTGCTATAATCTAAATCTTCCTAGCAATAGCTTTGTTTCTAAAATCGTTTTGTTGGTAACTTGGATGAGAGTTGCCCGTGGCACAAGCAATTAGCTCATGCCAACATGTTTCAACTTGACAAGTTGCTAAGAAAAGATTTGGTTATTGGTTTACCAAAAACTTCATTTTAAAAATGACATGATTTGTGATGTTTGTCAAAAAGGTAAACAAACCAAATCATTTTTCAAATAAAAAAGTTTAATCTCAACTAATCAACCACTCCAACAACTTCATATGAATTTAGTTGGACTTGCTTGAGTAAAAAGCCTTGGTAGCAATTTATATACATTGGTCATTGTTGATGATTTCTCAAGGTTTTCATGGACTATATTTTTATCTTCTAGAGATGAAACATTTGATCAGTTTGTTTCTTTTTCCAAGAAGGTCCAGAACAAGAAAGGTTTCTCTATTTAAGGAATTCGTATTGATCATGGTGGTGAGTTTGAAAACCAAGCTTTTGAAGAATTCTGTGATGATCAAGGGATTGATCATAACTTTTTAGCCCCAAGGACTCCTCAACAAAATGGTGTTGTGGAGAGGAAGAATCGAGTCCCCACTGAGATGGCAAGGACAATGCTAAATGAAAATCAAACCTCCCAAGTGTTCTGGGCAAACGCGATGAGTACGACTTGCTACATCTCAAATCGGGCATATCTTCAGAAGAAGCTTGATAAAACTCCCTATGAGCTATATAAAGGAAGGAAGCCTAACCTAGCTCATTTGCATATCTTCGGGTGCAAGTGCTTTGTGCATAATAATGATAAAGAGAACTTAGAAAGTTTTGATCCTAAGTCAGACAAAGGTATATTTCTTGGCTATTCTGATAGAAGTAGAGCATATAGAGTTAGTAATAAACGTACTTATATTGTTGAAGAGTCTATACATGTTGTATTCTGTGAAACCAAATCTGACAAATCTTTGGATGATGATGACCAATTATTCAAACTCAATCTTTTTCAAAATCTCCTTCTGTTTTGGAGACTTTTGAAAATCCTTTTGGAAACATAACCTAGAGTTGAAAACAATTGCAAAAATAATTGCGAAAACACTTATCAATCTTAACCTAAAGCTTGGAGATATAGTAGATGCCATCCACTAGACCAAGTAATAAGTGATGTAAATCAAGAAGTGAGAACCAAAAAAATTAGTTTGAATGAAGTTACTTTCTTTGCTTTCTTTTCAGAGATTAAACCCTTTAAGATTGATGAAGTCTTTTCAGACAATGATTGGGTTATAAAATGCAAGAAGAGTTACATCAGTTTGAAAGAAAATCAAGTTTGGGATTTGGTACCTAGGCCTAAAAATCATCCGATTATTGGCACTAAATGGGTATTCAATAACAAATGAGATGAATTTGTAATCATTGTCCGTAACAAGCAAGATTAGTGGCCAAAGGTGAAAGTAGAAGATCACTTAGAGGGGGTGAATAGGGGATTTCAAAAAAACAATAAATCCGAGGTTTTGGTCTTAGACTTAAATGAAATAGAAAGAATGAATACGATTTTGCTTTGTGCCTTCGTGTTTGAGAATTTATATTGATTCTAGATATGGTTCGATCTAACTCCTTGATCTACATCCAATGGATTAATTTGCGAGAGAGTCCCCATCCAACCGATATTCTAGGATTTTCAATAACTTTTAATCACAAATACAATTACACACACTATACTCGAAATTATGCCTTCGTACTCGGATCCACTCCCCCTTACAAGATGTAATTATACACCCACACCCAAGGTCCCTCTACCTTGAGATTAAAACTATAAGCAGATAATCAAATATGTCTTCAATAATCCTCATCGAGTAGATAAATAATAATCACTGAAGTACAAGAATATCCGAAGATATTAAATGAAGTGAATGAAACAGTAAATTGCAATAGTGTCGAATTGAACACACAGAGTTTCAGTAGTTGATGGAATTGAATGTGATGAGATCTTATATCAACTTCCATTAATTCCGTTGAAGAGCTTTCAATATAGCCGTTGAGACTCTTCAAGCTTCCGTTAGGCATAAATGGTTACCGTTTGGTACAGCCAAACGTTGCTTCACTAATTTTCTTGCCATCGACGTACTTCTGCTCAGAAGTTGACATAGAACATTTGTTATAATGGGTATGCCTTGAAGGAATGATTTTGTCTGCTACAAGGCTTCATTCCGTTTGTTGGCTCTGTTTTTTGCATGCATTAAATGCTTCTAACACAAGAAGTGGCTTTTTGGCTAATCACAATTTTAAACATTTGTTAATCATCTGAAATCCACTCAAAAGATAGTTAGTAATAGCTTAAACACGTTTGAGTAAGATTTAAATAAAAATGAATCATAACCCAAAATATTTAAGTTTAGGATTAACATTACAGCATTTCATAGATGCTCAATGGTTAATCATACTCGAGTAACCCACTTTTGGTACTCGAGTGTCATCACATCAACTCATAACATAGGGCTCAGTGATAACCATACTCAAGTAACAATCTTCTTGTACTTGAGTAGCATACTCGAGTACTCTACTTCCAGTGCTCGAGTACCATATGTTCTTCGATAATATCACATACTAAATAACTGATGCTCGAGTACCAATCTCCTTATACTCGAGTTACATACTCGAGTAGGAGTAGAATAGTGCTAGCGTAAACCTCAGGCAGAAAGCAAACGTAAGATGCAAATATGTATACTCAAGTAACCAATTACCTTTACTCGAGTAGCACATAAGCTTTACTCGGCTATACTTCAAACAGAGGGTAGATATGAGGTATAAACATGATACTTGAGTAGCAACGTACCTTTACTTGAGTACCTTACTCGAGTACTGCTTACCATATACTCGAGTAACGTTTTGACAGAGGCAATGCTTTGACATGAGATTTCTTGTACTCAAGTAGGCAAAAACCCTTACTCGAGTAGCTTACTTGCGTAAGACAATATTGTTACTCAAGGAGTGCCATGAGTGTCTCTAAACTTTGGTCTGATTCTTAAATACTCGAGTAACACAATGTGTCTACTCAAGTAACACTTCTTCTGATCTAAACGCAAGGTGTTCCAACTGATATACTACATGAGTAGTTATGAACCAATGCTCGAGTAACATTCTGTGATCACTTAAACAAACTGTTAGATTGAGCATGCTTGAGTAAGAAATATGTTATACTCGAGAAAGCTCTTAATTTAGGCAATATTCACTGATTCAAAAAACTTAACCATTTTCAATCTAAAACCTTAATCACTTCTAAGTCTTGTTATCATCAAAACTATGAGACCTAACAAAAGGCTATAATCAAGAAGAAGGAATTGATTATGAAGAATTGTATGCTTCAGTGGCAAGATTAGAAGCTATACAGGTTCTTTTAGCCTTTGTTGGCATTAAGGGATTCAAGTTATATCAAATGGATGTGAAAAGTGCTTCTCTAAATGGTTTCATCCAAGAGGAACTTTATGTTGAACAACCTCCTGGATTTGAAGATAATCATCATCCAGATCATGTCTTTCTTCTTAAGAAAGCTTTCTATGGTCTTTGAAAACAGGAATATCATCTAAGAGGCGATGAATGGGGTGATTTTAAAAACGGAATATCTTTGAAACTAACTCACAAAGAGAGTATAATAGAGTGTAGAGAAATATATATATATATATATATATATATTGATACAAGATATTTATATTGGTTCAGTCTAAACTCTTGACCTACGTCCAGTCTCTAGACTCTCTGGGTATTTCACTAACTCTTTCAATTGATTACACACTCTGTATTGGAAGTAATCCTCTCACTAGGATTCGCTCCCCCTTACAAGTTGTAATCAATAACCCAATCTCAAAGTCCCAGTACCTTGAGATTCTTACAAAGATATTTAATCATAAATGTAGCTCTTTAAAAGAGCAGATAGATAAGTACTGAAGATTTTATATATCCGAAGACATTACACAAAGAATTAAAATAGTAATTGAATAGTTCGTTTGTGCGTTTGTGTTTTCATTGGTTGAATTGTATTGAATGCTTCACTTATATTTGGTGACAAAATTAAATGACCATTGGAAGCTTTCAATAAGCCGTTGAGAATATTGAATGTAGCCATTGAGTGTTGATGTTCATCCGTTTCTTACAGGCATTGATTCAACAAATGTGCGTTATCATTCACCACATTGACATTCCCTCTATTCTTCCCATTGGATGATCTGACATTTAATAAGGGAAAGAAACCATTAATGCCTTTGGAATGTTCAAAGAATGATTTTCCAATTTCGTGCTACATTTTATGGAGCCACATTTAATGCACCTGACATAATCAATGCTTTTAATTAATCTGCGTTTAATCCATCATCTGAAACTCATTAATAAACTGATTAAAGATAGTTAGGAACAATAATGAGTGATGATAAGAATTAATCAAATCACAAGCAAAGATTAAAGATTTACAAACATGGTGGTTTGCAAAACCAGAAAGTTAACTTGAGTTTATTTTCAAGCTAATTCGAGTTGACCATTCTACACTCAAGTCACAATGTCATCTTCTTTGAAAATAAGTTTGAAAGCATAAGTGAAGATGTCTCTGTATGAACTTAACTCGAGTCTAAAATGTTCACTAGAAATGTATGACTCGAGTCAATAGCATTTTCATAAAAGTTGTTGAGTTAAGCTTGGAAGAAAACTTTGAACATAGGTCACACTCGAGTCATTAAGTGGTGACTCGAGTTGACAAGATGTATTTTAAAAATAACGTTCAAATGATATACTCGAGTCAACCCTATGCACTCGAGTCAGTCTATCAGTGCTTTGAAAAATAAATTTAAGTTTCACAACGGTCCACTCGAGTCAACCAACACTAACTCAAGTTGAAACATTTCATTAAATATTTTCCAAATTCTTTTAACTTGAGTCACCCAAGTGTAAGTCGAGTCAGTCAAAGCTTAAGCACATTTTGACTGAGTTCTAAAAGCACTTGGCTTGAGTCTGACAACCTGAAACTCGAGTCAATTTGACAGTAAGTTATTGATTCAAGTTTGATCAAGTTAAAACATTTTTACTTGAATCATTACCTACATTTTGTTTACAATTGTCAGTTATCATCAAAACACATAGAAAACTAATAGTCTTAATAGAGCTCCTAGAGCTTGGTATAAAGGACTAAGCAAATTCCTTCTTGATAGAGGATTTGTTAGAGGCAAAGTAGATACAACTCTCTTCATTAAGAGAAACAAGAGGAATGATTTATTAATTGTTCAAATATATGTTGATATTATTATTTTTTGTGCTACTAATGATGCTTTGTGTGAGGATTTCTCTAAGACAATGCAAGGAAAGTTTGGGATATCAATGATAGGGGAGCTGAACTATTTCCTTGATCTGAAAATCAAGCAAAGGAAGAATGACATCTTTATTTCTTAGACCAATTATCTCATGAAAGACATAATATCACCAAGAATGGGGTAAATTGGGTGACTGAAAAATCTCTTCGATTTCCTTTGGAATTCACGCAAAGAAACAGAGTGTAACAGAGAGAGTAGGAGAAAGATGAACACAAGAGATTTATGTTGGTTCGGTCTTAACTCTTTACCTACGTCCAGTCCCTAGACGCTTTAAGATTTTTATTATCACTTCAAATGCTTACACACTCTATATTCGAAGTAATCCTCTCACTAGGATTCACTTCCCCTTACAAGTTGTAATCAAATAACTCAATCTCAAAGTCCCAATACTTTGAGATTCTTACAAAGATATTAATTCAAATATAAACTCTCTAAAAGAGCAGATTGATAAACACTGAAGATTTATATATCCCAAGATATTACACAAATGAATGAAACAATGAATGCATATTGATCGTTTAAGCGTTTGTGTTTTCAGTAGTTGGAACGAAATAAATGCTTCAGCTTATATTTGGTAAAGGAAATTAATGACCATTGGAAGTATTCAATGCATTGTTGAGAGTAATCAATATAGCCGTTAGACTTGAAACATATTCGTTACTCTCGTCGCTTGATTCATTCAATGATCACCACATTCTTCATCGACATTCTTTGTGTTCTTCCATTGGATGATCTGGCGTTCACATAAGGAAAAAAACCATAAATGACTTTAGAATGTTTAGAGTTTGATTGTCCAAATTCGTGCTTCATTTTCTGAACCATCATTTAATGCAACTGACGTAATCAATGCTTTTTGATTAATCTTTAGTTAATCATTCATCTAATCATCTGAAACTCATTAAAAAACTGATTAAACATAGTTATGAACAATAATGAGTGATGATATGAAGTAAGTAAATCATACTTAAAGATTTAAGATTTATGGACACGATGATTGTAAAACAGAGATAGCTTTTGCTCGAGTTAAATTTGAAAGTGAAATATCACCTAGAGGGGGTGAATAGATGATCTCAAAAATTCTTTTGTGAATAAGAATAAGGTAATGAAATAGAGACAAAGATAGAGAGAAATGACACAACAAGATTATACTGGTTCGGTCCAACTTTTTGACCTACGCCCAGTCCCCAAGCACCTTGGGATTTTTGCTAACTCTTAATCACATTACAATTACACACTTCGTACTCGAGGTGATCCTTTCACACTAGGACTCATTCCCCTTACAAGTTGTAATTGTACACCCACAATTAATCAATTTGTTAGTGAGTTTCAGATGATTTAGAAGATGGTTATTGAAGGTTAGAAGTTAAAGCAAAAAGTGATGTCAGCACATTAAATGCAAAACTCAGAAAGTTGCATACTTTTGGGTAATCTTTCTGCACACGTTTACAAAGGATTAATGTTTGCCTTCTACTTCCAGTAGCTGCCATTCCAACGGACTAATATTCAAAGAGTCAAACCTAGACTTCTGTGCAACTGGATTAAGTGAAGATTAGAGAGAGAAGAAGACCAAAGTTTAACCTAATCCCTGCCTAATTGAAGATTACAATGGTCATTTAATGCTCTCTTAGTATAAATAGAGCTGCATTCAATTCTTCTCAACTAACACAACTGCTGAAAACGAATTGCATTCAAAGTTCTTCAACTACTTTCAGTTTTCACTTGTAAAGTATCTTCTGATACATTAAGCTTTAGTGTTTATCATTATCCACTCTTAGTGAGAGTTTCTATTTGTAAATCATTTATTGTAAAGAATCACAAGTCTGGGGACTTGGTGATTGGGTTCATTGATTGCAACTTGTAAGGGGGAGTAAGTTCTAGTGAGAGAATTACTCTTGAGTTCAGAGTGTGTAATCAATTGAGATAGTAGAAAATCCCAGAGAGTCTGGGGACTGGACATAGGTCAAGAGATTGGACCAAATCAGTATAAATTTCGTGTGTCTTGCTCTTCTTCCTTATACTCTGTTCAGCCTTGTTTTTACTGACCAAAAACAGAGTAATCTGAAATTTTT
This sequence comes from Acacia acuminata, assembly GCA_019022655.1. Classification (NCBI taxonomy): domain Eukaryota; kingdom Viridiplantae; phylum Streptophyta; class Magnoliopsida; order Fabales; family Fabaceae; genus Acacia; species Acacia acuminata. Next base: position 3,767,095 of record JAFJYI010000039.1, on the reverse strand, counting down.
TTTGAAATCCCCAATTCACCCCCTTCTTGGTGAGTAAGCTCCACTTTCATCTCATACCAAGCTCTAGGAGCCTATTTAAGACCATATAGAGCCTTTTTCAGACGAAAGATAAGGTCAGGAAGAAAGTCACTTTTAAAACTAGGAGGTTGTTCAACGTAAACTTTTTCCTGAATAAAACCATTTAGAAAGTCACTTTTCACATCCATTTGATGGAATTTGAATCCTTTGATACACACAAAAGCTAAGAGTACACGTATAGCTTCCAATCTAGCCACTCGAGCATACGTTTCCTCATAATCAATACCTTCTTCTTGATTATAGTCTTTGGCAACATATCTTGCCTTGTTTCTAAGAATGATTGCAGATTCATCACGTTTGTTCTTGAATACACATTTGGTGCCAATAACTGGATGGTCTTTAGGCCTAGGTACCAAGTCTCAAACTTGATTTCTTTCAAATTGATGTAACTCCTCTTGCATTATTATAACCCAATCATTGTCTGAGACGGCTTCGTCAATTGTAGAGGGTTCAACCTCAGAGATAAAGGTAGAGAAAGTAACTTCATTTAAAGTACCTTTTCTGGTTCTTACACCTTCATTTACATAACCTATCACTTGATCCCGAAGATGGCTCCTACTGTATCTCCAAGCTCTAGGTTGAGATTGAACAGGATTTTGGCAAACATTTTCAAGTTCAAAAACATTTTTAGTATTTTCAAGAACATAAGGAGTTTTTGAAACATATTGATTTTGATAAATAGATTCATCATCATCTAAGGATTTGTCAGGCTCGGTTTCACTGAACACGTGAATAGATTCTTCCACAATCAAGTACTATTATTGAAAACTCTATAAGCCTTACTTCTATTAGAGTAGTCCAGAAATATACCCTCATTGAACTTAGGATCAAACTTTCCTAAGTTATCCTTACTATCTTCATAGACGAAGTATTTGCATCCAAAGATATACAACTGAGCTAAGTTTGGCTTCCTTCCTTTGTATAGCTCATATGGAGTCTTGTTAAGTTTCTTTTGGAAACATGCTCAGTTTGAAACATAGCATGTCATGCTCATTGCGTCGTCCTAGAATACTAGAAAAGTCTTCTTCTCATTCAACATCGTTCCAACCATTTCAGTGAGGACTCTATTCTTCCTATCAACAACTCCATTCTATTGTGGAGTCCTCGGGGTTGAGAAGTTGTGATAAATTTCATGGGCATCACAAAATCTATGAAGGCTTGATTCTCAAATTCACCTCCATGGTCTGTTCGAATACCTAAAATGCAAAAACCTTTCTCGTTTTGCACTTTCTTGGAAAACACAACAAATTGATCAAATGTTGAAATCTTTGGAAGATAAAAAGATTGTCCAGGAAAACCTTGAAAAATCATCGACAATGACAAGAGTATATAAATTGCCACCAAGGCTCTTTACTCTTGCAGGTCCAACTAAATCCTTATGAAGTAGTTGGAGAGGTTGATTAGTCGAGATTTCATTTTTGGTTTTGAAAGAAACTTAGTTTGTTTACCCCTTTGACAAGCTTCACAAATCATGTCATTTTAAAAATGAAGTTTTAGTAAACCGAGAACTAAATCTTTTCTTAGTAACTTGTCTAGTTGGGACATGTTCGCATGAGCCAAATGCGTATGCCACAACTAAATCTCATCCAAGTTGCTAAGAAAACTATTTTCAGACTGAACTTTAGGCAAATTTAAGGTGTAGCAATTACCTTCTCTAAGAGCCTTAAATAAAAATTTAAGGTTACATTTTTCAATCGGAAGATCATCCTTATTGACAATGAGACACTCATCTGAATCAAAGATAATCCAGTTGTTCGTGTCTGCACTTTGGCTGACACTGAGGAGGTTGTGACAAAGTCCTTCCACATAGTAAACATCTTTGATATAGGGTCCTTCCTTTTCTCCAATCTCACCAATTCCAGCAATTTTTCTATATTGATTTCCCCCAAATGCAACTTTGCCACCATCTCTTGATCTCATTGCCACAAACTTAGATTGATCCCATGTCATGTGTCTAGAGCATCCATTGCCAATATACCACTTATTGGTTTTTGATGCTCTCAAACAAATCTTCAAATAAGAAGAGATCAAGTTTTAGGGACCCATCTTTTCTTGGGTCCTTTTGGGTTAGTTTAGGCCTTACGGGCTACAAAAGTTCCTTTAGGTACCCATTGATAATTTATCCTTTCTTTCTTTTCTATGAAAACAAGAAGAAGTACTATGCCCCTTTCGGTTGCAGTAGTTACAATAAGCAAAAGGATTGGAAGAATGAAAAGTTTTTTGAAAGTATTTCAAATAGGATTTTCTACTTGTTTTCTTTTGCCCTTTTCTTTTGTCTAAAGCAAGACTATAGCCTATGCCTGATCTATCATTTGTAAATCTTTGAGCTTTTAAAATACTATTGAGTATTTCATTGCCTTTAGTAAAGTTCTCAAGGGTTTTGGTAAGATAAGAATTCTTTTTCTCAAGATCAGGGCCTTTTCGTAAACCAGAGGAGAATCTTGAACTTGTTGCTCAAGCAACTTGATTCTCTTCTTCGACATTATGAGCTCTTTCGCAATCTTTCTAAATTCATAACGTAATTCATTATACTCAGAAAGTATTTCATCATAATGTTGGGATCCGTACAACACAGCGGATTAAAAAACTTACGAATCCCGTCTCGAGGATCACTCAGGTGCGTTTAAACCAATGCTAGGGAATCCGAAATTACCTTTGGAGAATTCGTTCACGTCTTGTTCTTCCTTGAACAGGTGGGCTACCTCCTCGATCAGTAGAAGATGACTCGTAGGATCGTCTTCCTCCACCGGTATCCACACGAACAACTCCCGAACACGGCTACGGCAGCATGCTAGTGCTTCTTGTGCGTCTCTCTTAATTTGCCACTCTAGGGTTTCTCGCAGCTTTTTCAGAATCTGAAAGTCCTGTAGGTTTTCTCAAACCCGGTCAGCGCATTATATAAAATTAATTTGAATTAATTTTGAATATTGAATTTCAAATATGGATTAAAATACATTAATTAAATCTAACTGTTAGATCTGAAAGTGGAGCTATATACCCAAGAGGGGGGGTGAATTGGGTATTTTAAAAACTTCTGAAATCTGCTCTGTTTTAGATAACAAAAATAGAGATGAACAGAGTAGAAAGAAGAATAGTTGGACACAGAGAATTTATACGGTTCGGTCTTAACAACTTGACCTACATCCAAATCCCGGACTCTCTCGGGTTTTTCACTATCACAAAGATTACACACTCGTACTCAAAGAGTAGTTCTCTCTCTCTAGAACTCACTCCCCCTTACAAGTTGTAATCAATGAACTCCCAAATCACCAAGTCCCCTTGACTTGTGATTCTTTTCAATAAATGATTTACGATAAAAACTCTCTCTAAGAGTAGATGATAATAAACACCGAAGCTTATAATGTCAAAAGACGAATACAAGAGAAAACAAAGGTAGTTAAGAAACTTGAATGCTTGTGTGTTTTCAGTTGTTGTAGTTGTTGAGAAGAATTGAATGCAGCTCTATTTATAGCTAGACAAAGACATTAATAGACCGTTGCATTGATAATCGACCGTTGGAGATGATCCACGAAGTTGTGAGCTACTTAGGTCTTCTTCTCTTTCAAAACTCACTTAGTCCAAATGGTTGGATGGTCGAGTTGACTCTCTCGCAAATTAATCCGTTGGAGAGGATGTTGCTTAATGAAGAAATCATTCTTTAATGCTTTGCAACCGTGTACGAGATGGATTAACCGTAAGGGTGCAAGTTTCTCGGGTTGAGCATTTAATGTTCGACATCACTTTTGCTTTTACTTTAAACCTTCGTAAAACTTACTTGATCTGTTCGAAACTCACTAAAAAGATGATTAAATATATCCAGTACCAATAAGGAATAATCATGGAAAGCATTGAGATCAAACATGAAGGTATAGCAGAATCATTAAGTTCAAATTTCAAACAAATACCGAAAACCTGGAGGTTTGTTCACAAACCTCGAGGTTTGCTCATTTAAGTTTGAACACGTTTACATCAAAAACCACAAACCCGGAGGTTTATAATTAAACCTGGAGGTTTATAATGTTCCAATCACGAAGGCTCCTTGGGTTTACCTCAAACCTCGAGGTTTGTCTAGGAACCTCGAGGTTTCACGTTATGTGTGAAACCCAAAGAAAGATGCGATGGAACCAAACCCGGAGGTTTCTCAAGGAACCTCGAGGTTTTAAGATGAATGCAGGTTCATTTGCTCTCGGGTTGCCACAATACTCGAGGTTTTAGGAAATACTCGAGGTTTTGGCTAAATGACAAGGTTGTATGTTTTGACCCAAAAACACAAACCTGGAGGTTTCTATGGAAACCTCGAGGTTTTCAATTCGCTGGAAAACATTAGCTCTCTGGAAGCCAGAAACCTGGAGGTTTCTGATAATACTCGAGGTTTCACATATGATTTTAAAATCCTCGCTTTGGCGCCAAGGCATAACCTCGAGGTTTGGAAGTAAACCTCGAGGTTTCACAACTTGGTGTGAAACCAGGTTTTCTGGAAGATCAAAACCTCGAGGTTTCTCAATAAACCTCGAGGTTTCACATATATTTGTGAAACCAGGTTTTCTTAAGTTAGAATGCACAACCTTGACACTTCCTCATAAGACCAAACCTCGAGGTTTTCCCAGAAACCTCGAGGTTTTCCCAGAAACCTCGAGGTTTGCTCTCACTCAGGGTTTTCCAACATCTGAGAGCAAATCCTCATTCTTTGTTTACAATTGTTGGCAATCATCAAAATCTCTTCGAGAACCAACATTCTCCCCCTTTTTGATGATGACAACACTTGTAAGCAAACATCTTTGAAAGTTCAAGAAAATTTTCATGTTGTAATTAAAACTTTGAAATATTCAGAAGTTGCAAGAGCATAGTTATGTGCAGAATGTAAGTGCAAGAGAACAATCAGTTATGAGCAGAAGCATGAACATATAAGTTGTATTTCAGTTAAAGATTAATACAAGATGCTGTAATACAACTCAAAATACAAAATGCACAAAATGAAAATGTCATGATTCTCAAAAACCTCTGAACCTAAACTTCAAAAAGCTACTAAACTTCAAAAAGCTACTAAGACAGCTGCTACAACTACTCCTTGCTTGTCTCTCCCCCTTTGTCATCTTCAAAAGGAGGGTTGACCAAGGGAGTGGAAGGAGGAGAGGGATTAAGAATGACAGTATCAGGGGTGGCAATGGATGGAGAGGGCAATATCTCGGTGGTAGGGGTAGATGGAGAAGGAAGGATTATGGTGGTGGGAGTGGTAGCCACAGAGACAGGAGAGGGGAAAATGGGAGTTGAGGGAGTGTGAGAGAAGGAAGGGATAGGATGGGAAGTGAAGGTGAAGGATGGTGAGGGTGAACTAGGAGAGGAGCCGAAGGACCGGGATCGATTGGAGCCGGAGTGTAGAGCCAATGTGGAGATGATGCATGATCGTCCACCTTATCGCCGAGGACTGAATGAGAAATGAGCTGAGTGGACATTTTGAGCTCAATTTCTTCAACCTTTTCCCTAACCTCAGCTGATTGCCCAGCAACTACTTCAAGGTGTTCCTTGATGGCATCCTGAATTTCAATGAGACCAAAAGATGGCCACGAGTCATCTCGGCCCGTAATTTGCCTAGCTCAAACTCCATGCGCATAGTCATTGAGGCAAGAGCAAGATCCACAATTTGCTTAATCGAGAAGCCAACTCGGATGATAGTGATGGCCGAGGAGGTGGAGGTGCGACCGGGCCTCTTGAGCTTGTGAGGGCGGATGTGATCGTGAAGGAGCCCGAGATTGAGCGAACCTTCCCCTCAAACTTGATCTTCATCGATTCATCTGTGTTTTCCCGAAGAAGGGAGGATACTCAAGTGTATCTGCAGTAGCACCCACATACCAAATCTTGTAGTAGAAAAGGATGACGGATACCAATGAGGGATACGGGATATGGGATAATTGCCTCTTGGCAAAACGAAACTCGTCATCCCTTTGAGAAGCCGGTCCCAGATTGAAGGGAACCTTCCTCACAAAAGCGCAGAAAGGGTCCGTAGTCATTCGAGTGAAGTGAGTCCATTGCCGCCCTTAGGGATGAAGTTTCTTGAGTTGACATACCATAAGACACGGTTCACAGCCGTCATGGAGCTTGGTTTGAATGTGAGCCGGAGTTGCTGATCTGGAGGAAAAGGCTCACCAGGCCTAAGTGTCTCGAAGACTTCCTGGTTGCTGTAAGAGAAGTCGAACAAAGTGGGGATTGTCAATTCTCGAATTTTGTTCGAGAATGGCAGGCCGACGAGGGTAAAGGAGACATCCCTAACAGTGGTAGTGACCCTTTCCTCAATCACTTCTCCATAATCACCCAGTTCATTATTATACTCCATCTTATAATAAAACAATCGAACCAAGTTTGGGGTAAAAGGGGCAGATATGGAAATGAACGATTCATATGGTTTCAGCCAGGGTGATAAATCAAAATGACACTCTTTCTGAAATGTTTTCAAGTCAATAACTACCACAGACAAAAAAGGCGATGAAGGTACGCTTCCCGAATTTCTCATTGTCGGTTTGGGAAGAGTGGCAGGGTCAGTGACAAAGCCATTTGGTGGAGAAATATGCTTGTATATGTCAGATATTGCATTGGCCATGACAGGAGGCACATCTTCTCCTTCTTCTTGTTGAGGATTAGAGGATGACTGACCCTTGGATGATTGATGGGACCTGGCAAATGAGGCCCTCTTGGTTCTTGCCTTAGTTGGACCAGTGGATTTTGAAATTCCCGCCTTTGATGGATCCTTTCCGGTAGTTTCGAACCAGATGCAGAAGCTTTCCCTTTCCCTTTGCCTTCAGGCTCTTTCCTTTTCTTGGAAGGACCTTTAGTAGGCTCTTGGTCAGGTTCCTTGAAGGAGACCCCTTTCCTAGTGCCCTTGGTTTCCTTTCTGCTCTTTGATGGAGACTCTTCATCAAGGAGTTCTCCTTGAACGCCTCTGATCGATTTGTCAATGCCATAACGAAGACGGGTAGAGCGAGTCTTTTTCCCGACAGACGATCGAAGTATTGGTTTCACTGGTTGCCGTGGAGGAGGTGGAGGTGGAGACCATGATTTCGTTTTATCCCCACTGGAATCAGAACCAGAAGTAGCTTGGGATTTGGATTTCGATGCCATTTGAGGGTTTAGAAGAGAGGATTAGGACGAAAGGTGAGAGATTCAGAGAGTGGGTGACGAGAGAGAAAGCAAAACCTAGAGGTTTAGGTCGAGGTTTGAGGAACATGAACAGTGATGTATATATATAGGCAATAGCAAACCTCGAGGTTTTATGCCAAACCTCGAGGTTTTGATGAGATGGTACTAACCCGGACGTCGAGGTGTTTTGTGAACTCCGTGACCCATCAAAGACGAAAAACGAAAACCTCGAGGTTTTGTCCTTCGAATGATAAGCTTTCTCTCATCAAATACTCGAGGTTTCCTCGCATACTCGAGGTTTCTATTCTCTCGAAACTTTCGACTTTGGTCATGTATCACCAAACCTCGAGGTTTTTTGCCAAACCTCGAGGTTTTGCTCTTTGACAAAAAACCATGAGTGAACATGTTCCACCAAACCTCGAGGTTTTCTTGTAAACCTCGAGGTTTTGCTCCTCGACAAAGAAAAACCACGGATCCGCATAAATCATATCTAGACACTCCGATGCTTAAGTTAGTGACTTTTAATCATCGATTACAATGTATTACTAATTTAAGCAAGAATTACTTACAACTCGTTGGGATTTACCATTCCCAATTCTCTTCTAATAAAATTGAATGACTCCTTGGGCGAGGTTTGGTGAAGATATCGCAAGTTGAAGATGAGTTGGGATGAACATGACTTTGACATCTTTCTTTCCGAACGTGATCCCTTATGAAATGATGTCTCACATCAATATGCTTAGTCCGAGTATGCTTTGCACCGGATTCTTGGCTAAGCTTATTGTGCTTGTGTTGTCACATAAGATAGGGATCTCCTTCAGGTTGATTCCTAGATCGACAACTTCTTGTTTTGAGCCATAAGACTTGAGCACAACAACTTGATGCTTTGCCACATACTCGGCCTTCGCTTGATGATACAGCTACACTCGTCGCTTTTTGCTTGAACCAAGACACAAGTGAACCTCCAAGAAACTCACATTGGCCACTTGTGCTTTTTCTATCGGTCTTGTAGCCGCATGATCGAATCGAATATGCTATCAAATGTTCGGAGTTGTCCTTTGGGAAACCACAATCCCAATGTCTTTGTGTCGGCAAGGTATCTAAAGATTCTCTTCACATGCTCAAGATGGGACTCCTTGGGAGCGGATTGGAACCTTGCACACATCCCTACACCGAATTGGATGTCGACGATCGTCGGGGATAAAGCAATGATCCAATCATTCCTCTATATTTTGTGATGTTGAAGTCTGTTCCTTCTTCATCAGCATCTAATGAAGCGCTTGAGCTCATAGGAGTATCACCTCCATTGCAATGATTCATCCCAAACTTCTTCACAGATCATTGAGATATTTGGTTTGAGATATGAAGATCCCATCCTTCTTTTGCTTAATTTGCAGGCCAAGAAAGTAATTGAGCTCTCCCATCATAGACATCTCAAATTCTCCCCGCATATTCTTAGCAAACTCTTCACACAATGTATCATTAGAAGCACCAAATATAATGTCATCAACATATATTTGTACAATTAAGATTTCATTAAGCTTATTATTCTTTATGAAGAGAGTTGTGTCCGCTTTTCCTCTAATAAAACCTTGATCAAGAAGGAATTTGCTTAATCGCTCATACCAAGCTCTAGGAGCTTGTTTAAGACCATATAGGGCCTTCTTGAGACGATATACATGATCTGGATGATGGATGTTTTCAAAACCCGAGGTTGTTCTACATAAACTTCCTCTTGAATAAAACCATTCGTAAAAGCACTTTTCACATCCATTTGATAGAGTTTAAAGTTTTTCACACAGGCAAAGGCAAGAAGAACTCTTATGGCTTCCAATCTTGCCACTGGAGCATAAGTTTCTTCATAATCAATTCCTTCTTCTTGATTATAGCCTTTGGCAACAAGTCTTGCCTTGTTGCGGACAATGATAGCAGACTCATCTCGTTTGTTTTTGAATACCCATTTAGTGCCAATGACCGGATGGTCCTTGGGCCTAGGTACCAAGTCCCAAACTTGATTTCTATCAAATTGATGTAACTCCTCTTGCATTGCTATCACCCAATCATTGTCCGAAAGGGCTTCATCAACTTTTGAGGGTTCAATATGTGATATAAATGCTTTGTAAAGGTTACTTCATTTAAAGTGCTATTTCTCGGTTCTTACTCCTTGATTAACATCACCTATAACTTGGTCCAAAGGATGATTTCTAATAAATTTCCAAGCTCTAGGTTGAGTCTCGATCAAATTTTCGACATTGTTTTGAGGATCAGTCTCGAAAACATTTTCAGGATTTTCAATAGAGGCAGGAGTTGTTTTTGAAAAGAATTGATTTTTGAAGATACTTCCTTCATTATCATCCATAGTTTTATCAGTCTTGGATTCACATAAAACAACATGCATAGATTCTTCAACAATGCGAGTACGAGTATTAAAGATTCTATAGGCTTTACTTCTATTTGAATATCCCGTAAATATACCTTCATCTCGCTTTGGGATCAAATTTTCCCAAGTTATCCTTACCATTGTTATGGATGAAACATTTACATCCAAACACATGCAGATGAGCTAGATTGGGTTTTCTTCCTTTGTACACTCATAGGGAGTCTTGTCCAACTTCTTCCGGAGGTATGCCCGATTTGAAATGTAGCATGCGGTGCTCATTGCATCAGCCCAAAATACTTGAGAAGTGTTGTTCTCATTCAGCATGGCCCTTGCCATCTCAGTGAGAACTCGATTCTTTCTTTCCACAACACCGTTTTGTTGGGGAGTCCTTGGGGCTGAGAAGTTGTGGACTATTCCCATGCTGTCACAAAACTCAGTAAATGCATTGTTTTCGAATTCTCCTCCATGATCAGTTCTGATTCCTGAAATAGAGAATCCTTTCTCGTTTTGGACCTTCTTGGCAAAAACAACAAACTGATCAAATGTTTCATCTTTAGATGATAAAAATATAGTCCATGCAAATCTTGAGAAGTCATCAACTATGACTAAAGTATAAAGATTGCCTCCAAGGCTTCTCACTCTAGCCGGTCCAACTAGATCCATATGAAGCAATTGAAGAGGTCTATTAGTTGAAATTTCGTTCTTAGATTTGAATGATGATTTGGTTTGTTTCCCTTTTTGACAAGCATCGCAAAGCATGTTATTTTTAAACTGAAGTTTAGGAACACCAATCACCAGATCCTTTTTATGTAATCTGTCAAGTTGAATCATATTGACATGAGCTAATCGCTTGTGCCAAAGCCAACTTTCATCCAGGTTACTGACAAAGCATTTTTCAGAGATAGAACCATTACTAGAAAGACTAAGTGTATAACAGTTGCCATCTCTAGGGGCTCTAAACAAGGCTTTTGATTTGAAGGTTTTCTAAGGGAAGTATATCCTTACTTACAATCAAGCATTCCTCGAATCGAAGATAACTAAGTTACCTTTATCGGTGCTTTGGCTTACACCGAGGAGATTGTGGCAAAGTCCTTCGACTAGGTAAACATCTTTGATTAGTGGTCCTTCATTGTTGCCAATTTCACCAACTCCAAAGAATCTTTCCAGATTGATTTCCACCAAAGGTTACCTTGCCACCATCCTTAGGCTTGATTGAGGCAAATTTGGATTGATCCCAAATCATGTGCCTAGAGCATCCACTGTCAATGTACCATTTGTTGGATTTTGATGCTCTTAGGCAAACCCGCAAGACACAAAAAATCGCCTTAGGTACCCATCTTTTCTTGGGTCCTTTGGGGTTAGTTTGTGTCTTAGGAATCTTGTAAGATCCCTTTGGCACCCATTGATAATTCCCTATGGGTTTACTCTTTCTTTCCTTCTTGTGAAAGCAGGAAGAAGTAGTATGACCCTTTCTCATTCGCGAAATTACGATTGTGCAAACGGGTTTGAAGAATGGACTGATTTTGTGAAATAATTCATATAAGATTTTTCACCGCACTTCTTTCTCCCTTTCTTTTTATCAAAATTAGGTTTGTAACCAACTCCTGATCTGTCATTTATGAATCTTTGTTGTTTCAAAATGACATTGAGCATTTCACTTCCTCTAGTGAATTTCTCAAGTGCCTTGGTGAGGTATGAATTCTTTTTCTTCAGATCGGACAATCTTCACAAGCAATATTTTCTCAAAGAGGAAAACTTTTCAACTTGAATTTCAAGAGTAAGATTTCGGTTTTTCAATTTGAAATATTTGTCGGCTAATTTTTCAAACTCGGATTGCACGACCATATATTCAGCAAATAATTCATCATAGGGTGGTTTGCAATCATATACCTCTTCGAAGTTGATACGATGTTCTTCTTCTTCAAAGAACTAAGCACACGTTTGCTTTTTCTTCCTCATCCTCATCATCTTCATCGATGAACTATCTCCCCAAATACCGAGACATATGCCTTCTTTTTGAATTTGTTGAATCTCTTCTTTTCTTTGTCTTTGTTTTTCAGATTGGGACATTCTGATTTGATATGGCCAGGCTTCTCACATTCGTAGCAGATGATTGGCTTCTTTGCCTCATAGCTGGAGCTACCCTTGTGAAACTTCTTGAAACCTTGGTCCTTCTTGTAGAATTTCTTGAATCTCCGACCATCATACCAATCTCCTCATCTTCGTCTGGATCTTCATCATCATCTGATTCCTTAGTTTCTTTGATAGCTTTAAGGGCAATTCCCTTATTTTTGCCATGGACTTCATCAAGTCCCTTTTTGAACTTGAGCTTGGCTTCGTATTCAGAAAGGCTCCCAAAAAGGGCTGCCACAGATGCCATAGAATCTCCACGAGCTTCTTCAATGGCAGTGACTTTGGCTTCCCATTCCTTATTGAGGATGTTGAGGATCTTCCTTACTTGGACAAAGTTGCTCATACTTTTGCCCAATGCAGCAAGTTGATTGATTAGATGAGTGAATCTCACTGAAATCACCGATAGATTCTCCGAGACTTCATACGAAGGAGATCATATTCTCATTAGAGTGTTGACCCTATTTTGCTTAACTCCAATGGTTCCTTCATGAGCAATCTCCAGAGCGTCCCACATGGCTTTGGCAGAGGTTAAGTTGCAGATGCGGAAATATTCTTGTTGACTAAGAGCGCTCGCGAAGGAGAACCGCCTTGTGCTTTGTTGAGTGTGACATTTCTTCCGTCATTTTCATCATAATCTTCTTCTTCCTTTGGAACTCGAGACCGTTTTCCGAACGGTTGGAGCGTAGTCTCCTCGTTCAAAGACTCTCCAGAGACCATATTCTCGTAGCCATTACAAACACCTTGAATTTGGCTTTCCGAATGAGTAATGCTCTCCATTGAAACCTGAGGTCCGTTGATTGATGCTCCATCGGGTAGAATGCCTTCCATTGGATCCTTCTCGAGATGTTAAGCTCTTTAGAGAAGACCTTGCTCGATACCAAATGAAAGTGGAGCTATATACCCAAGAGGGGGGGGTGAATTGGGTATTTTAAAAACTTTTGAAATCTGCTCTATTTTAGATAACAAAAATAGAGATGAACAGAGTAGAAAGAAGAATAGTTGGACACGTAGAATTTATACTTGGTTCGGTCTTAACAACTTGACCTACATCCAAATTCCCGGACTCTCTCGGGTTTTTCACTATCACAAAGATTACACACTCGTACTCAAAGAGTAGTTCTCTCTCTAGAACTCACTCCCCCTTACAAGTTGTAATCAATGAACTCCCAAATCACCAAGTCCCCTTGACTTGTGATTCTTTTCAATAAATGATTTACGATAAAAACTCTCTCTAAGAGTAGATGATAATAAACACCGAAGCTTATAATGTCAAAAGACAAATACAAGTGAAAACCGAAAGGTAGTTAAGAAACTTGAATGCTTGTGTGTTTTCAGTTGTTGTAGTTGTTGAGAAGAATTGAATGCAGCTCTATTTATAGCTAGACAAAGCATTAATAGACCGTTGCATTGATAATCGAGACCGTTGGAGATGATCCACGAAGTTGTGAGCTACTTAGGTCTTCTTCTCTTTCGAAACTCACTTAGTCCAAATGGTTGGATGGTCGAGTTGACTCTCTCGCAAATTAATCCGTTGGAGAGGATGTTGCTTAATGAAGAAATCATTCTTTAATGCTTTGCAACCGTGTACAGATGGATTAACCAAAAGGATGCAAGTTTCTGGGTTGAGCATTTAATGTTCTGACATCACTTTTGCTTTTACTTTAAACCTTCGTAAAACTTACTTGATCTCGTTCTAAACTCACTAAAAAGATGATTAAATATATCCAGTACCAATAAGGAATAATCATGGAAAGCATTGAGATCAAACATGAAGGTATAGCAAAATCATTAAGTTCAAATTTCAAACTACGTCCGAAAACCTGGAGGTTTGTTCACAAACCTCGAGGTTTGCTCATTTAAGCTTGAACACGTTTTTACATCAAAAACCACAAACCTGGAGGTTTATAATTAAACCCGGAGGTTTATAATGTTCCAATCACGAAGGGTTCCTTGGGTTTACCTCAAACCTCGAGGTTTGTCTAGGAACCTCGAGGTTTCACGTTATGTGTGAAACCCAAAGAAAGATGCGATGAAACCAAACCCGGAGGTTTCTCAAGGAACCTCGAGGTTTTAAGATGAATGCAGGTTCATTTGCTCTCGGGTTGCCACAATACTCGAGGTTTTAGGAAATACTCGAGGTTTTGGCTAAATGACAAGGTTGTATGTTTTGACCCAAAAACACAAACCCGGAGGTTTCTATGGAAACCTCGAGGTTTTCAATTCGCTGGAAAACATTAGCTCTTCGGGAAGCCGAAACCCGGAGGTTTCTGATAATACTCGAGGTTTCACATATGATTTTAAAATCCTTAGTTTGGCGCCAAGGCATAACCTCGAGGTTTGGAAGTAAACCTCGAGGTTTCACAACTTGGTGTGAAACCAGGTTTTCTCTGGAAGATCAAAACCTCGAGGTTTCTCAATAAACCTCGAGGTTTCACATATATTTGTGAAACCAAGTTTTCTTAAGTTAGAATGCACAACCTTGACACTTCCTCATAAGACCAAACCTCGAGGTTTTCCCGAAACCTCGAGGTTTTCCACTTCGTTTGAGGTTTGCTCTCACTCGTTGGTTTTCCAACATCCCATGATAATGTTGGGATCGAGAGCAAATCCTCATTCTTTGTTTACAATTGTTGGCAATCATCAAAATCTCTTCGAGAACCAACAAGATCTAATGTAACACATTTATTTAATCTGATTAAAAAATGTCCAGATCTAAACGAAATTCAAATTTTGAATTTGAATTAAAACATATTAATCAAATCTATCCTCGATAGATCTAATCTAATGTATTTATTTAATTCAAATTAAAAATCCTTGATTTAATTTATCTCCATAAATTAAATCCGAGAAATAATATCTATCTATTTAATTAAATATGAGATATTATATCTCAATTTAAATTAAACAGATATACGATATCTTTATTCGAATATTAAATGAGATACAATATCTCTATTTGTTTTAGATATTTAATTTATCAAATAAATTAAATATAAAAAAAATATATAATAATATTATAATCTCTATTTATAATATTAATATATATATATATATATATAATTTCGAATTTATACATGTATATATATATATATATATATTCACCCCGATTTAATTAAGTATTCATTAAATCTCGATTAATCTAAGATTCAATGAACCTGGACACTTTGCTCGTGTTGGGTTATTCTTGTGTGCGATCCTGCAGGCCCATATGAGATTGGCAATGGGCCAACACTGTGTAAGCCCACAAGTCGCAAGCGGCCTCTAGCAAGACATTGCGACTACCCAATTCACATGGGGATCGATTACACGATACAACCTATCGTACAACCATGTCACGTCCCTTTTGTCACGCAATAATTTGGTCAAGGATGAAGCATGGATAATGTCAACTTCCTTTTTTTGACCATTACTTTCTCGATTCTCGAGTAGTCTAATAATTGAAATGGAAATTCCTTTCCATCACAGTATGGCCATACATTTCTTAGACTCACTCATCGATGGGCCCAATATTATCTCTCTACAAATGTGAGGGACAAATTCCATCTTGACCATTCACATTCCTCCGAATGAAAATCAATGATCCCGATCCCAGCCTTTATCATCACCCGGTCAAAGGTGACTTTTGACTAGGTCAAAGACCAATGACTCATCATGTAGGAATCCATGATGACCCCAGGTCATAGGGCGTCATGACACGGTTATACATGAGATAAGCTTATGACTAGATCCATGCAGATTTCTCATAGTGGGTCGGTCCAGCACCTTGTACTCTTACAAGTGCCCATGACTTTGATTCGTATCTCCATACCTCATCAAAGTCATACTGGTCTTATCTCATCTTCGCTCCCGCATAGATGACCGACCAGGGACATTTAGGATATCATCTATAAGATATATCCAGGGATCAGTTATCACTGTAAACATGCGAATGAAGTGATAACTTAATGGAGAACAATGACTTGCCCTAGGGCATAATTTCCAACACATAAGTAGGTGTAGAATCATATACCTTATCAATTTCATGTTCTTCTTCTGCTACCAGACATTTGTTTGCGACTTCTTCATCCTCGCTTTCTTCATCCAAGGAATTGTCTCCCCAAATGGCTGACACGTATGATTTCTTCTTGAAGTTATTGAACTTCTTCTTTTCCTTTTCTCTATTTTTCAACTAAGGGCATTTAGATTTAATGTGTCTGGGTTTCTCGTATTTGTAATAGATGATTTGATCTTTGTTTTTGAATTCATGTCTGCTGCTTTGTCCACCTTTGTGGAATTTCTAAAACCCTTGGTCCTTCCTATAAAACTTCTTGAACCTTCTGACAAACATGCCAAGTTCATCAATATCTTCTTCTTCTTCTTTTGTTTCTTTGTCTTTCACAGCATTGAAGGCAACACCTTTGCCTCTATTATTATTGATTTCATCTAGCCCCTTCTTGAACTTCAGCTTGCCTTCATATTTGGATAGGCTTCTGAATAAAGTAGCTACCAATCTCATCGATTCACCTCGAGCTTCTTTGATGGCCATCACCTTCGCTTCCCATGCCTTAGTGAGGACATTCAAGATTTTTTTGACTTGACCATTCTGCTCATACTTTTTACCAAATGTTGATAATTGATTATTCAGATGAGTAAAACGTAATTCAAACTCTTCAATAGATTCTCAAGACATCATACGAAGAAGATCATATTTAGTAGTTAGAGTATTGATCCGTTTTCTTTTATACTAATAGTTCCTTCATAGGCTACCTCCAAAGCTTTCCACATTTCCTTTGCGCTTGATAAATTACAAATCCCAAATCTAGGTTTTGTCTAAAATTTGGCAAACACCTTTCCAGAAGCTATTCTACATCAAACCTAGGTTTTGCAAAAGTTTGCCGAACACCCATTTTTATTCAAAAGCTATTTTCCAAAAATTATTTTTACCTCATAAATCTCAAAAGCTTTTCACCTTGTAAATCGTGAAAATCATTTTTCAAGATCACCAAGATCGCGAAATATTTTGATGATCTTAAAAATTTATTTTAGGATATTAAAAAAATATTTTAGGGTGACAACGGATCTTGAAAAAATATTTCAAGGTACTGACGGGTACTAAAGAGGTACTTAATACTAACTGGAACGAAAAGATACTTCTCTTGGTTTTAAAAATTTATTTTAGGATATTAAAAAAATATTTCAGGGTAACAACGGATCTTGAAAAAATATTTCAAGGTATTAATGAGTACTAAAAAGATATTTAATACTGACTAGTACTAAAAAGATACTTCTCTTGGTTTTAAAAATTTATTTTAGGATATTGAAAAAATATTTCAAGGTAACAACTGATCTTGAAAAAATATTTCAAGATACTAACGGGTATTAAAAAGATAGTGAAAGATATTACTCAAATAATAAGAAGTGTTACTCAAGTAGTCACACTACAGAGACCATTATTTTGAACTCTTGCGAAATAACTCAAGTAACAAAAATATTACTCAAGTAATATTTGGATATTACTCAAGTAACAAAAATGTTACTCAAGTAATATCGTTCCAGAGACAAACATTATTTGAAAGCTATTTGATATTACTCAAATAACAAAATTTGTTACTCAAGTAATATTGTTTATTACTCAAGTAACAATAACTATTACTCAAGTAATCTCTCCAGAGGCTATTATTTTGAATACCTGTGATATTAGTCAAGTAAACTATGAGTGTTACTCGAGTAAGTTTCTCCAAAATATCAAATCACCTCCCTGTATCATTAATTGCTACCTTAATCATTCTGGGTTATCATTTATTTGTTTTTAATCTGTCTCAAACTCATTTTTATTATAACTAATCAACTTTTTGAGTATTTTAGAGTGGATTAACCATGTTTAAATTGAGATTAGCCAAAGAGCCATTCGTTGTGTCAGAAGCATTAAATGCAATTTAGAAAAAGAGCCTACAATCAGAATATAACCTCGGAGTAGACGAATACATTCCTTTGAGGCATACCAATTCCAGAAATCATTCTTAGTCAACTTATGCACAAGTACATCGACGGCAAACACATTTAATAAAGCAACGGTCGATTGTACTCAATGGAATTCATCTATGTCTAACGGAATTATGAAGTGTCTCAACGGCTATATTCAAAGCTTCACAATGGCACTAATGGAAGATCGATATAAAAGCTCATCACATTCAATTCCACCAACTACCGAAACTCTGCGCATTCATTTCGACCAACTACAATTTACTGTTTCATTAACTTCGCTTAATATCTTTGGATATTTTCTGTACTTTAGTGATTATCATTTATCTACTCAGTAAGGAGTTGTTAAACAATTATTTGATTTTTTGTTTAAATCTTAAGGTTGAGAAACCTTAAGTGTGGGTGTACGATTATAAATTTTAAGGGGGAGTGAGTCCTAATGTGATAGGATCATCTCGAGTACGAAGAGTGTAATTGTATCTATGATTAAGAGTTAGTGAAAATCCCAGAGTATTTAGGGACTGACGTAGGTTGAGGAATTAGACCGAACCAGTATAAATTCTCTGTGTCCTTTCTCTCTCTGTCTCTCTATTTTATTGTTCGTTGCTTACAAGAAAGGCCTAATCCAAGCTCGAATTAGAAAATCCAAATCACAATGAATTAAATTCATATATTGATTGATTGATTGAATTTAAGATGATGGATCACATTTATATCTTGATTGATTGATTGAATCAATCATTTAAAATGATAGATCACATTTATTTTTTGATTGAATTAACCATTTAAGATGATGGATCACATTTATATCTTAATTGATTAATTGAATAATTTAAAATGATGGATCAAATTCATCTAATAAACAAAAAATCAAAATCAATTTTAATTCAATCCTCATGTATTATTTCTCCTATCTTTATCTAATCATTATTGGATCTTTATATATATATATATATAATTAATAATTAAGAATTTTTTTTTATAACCTAACCTTTTGAATTTAAATTCAAATTTAAATTTCAAACTTAAATTCAAAATTCGAATTCCAAATTCAACTTGGCCTAAGACCCTGTTAGGTCTTCCAACACATTTGGGCTCTTTTGTAGAGAAACTGATTTCCCACTCGGAACCATATATGTGACGCCATTTTCCTCATAATTGGGCTTGGAGTCCTACTCCATACCAATTACACATTTACTCTTGATAAAGCTCAATAACAATTATTGGCCCAAGTTTACTAATTTTAAGCAATTGGAAATAATCTTTGTGTATGACCCATTAGACCCAATTAGTTACTGACATATATAAACTTGAACCAATTAAAACTCCTTTAACGGGCCCAATTTATTTAATAACCTTATAAATCACTAGCAATGCTCTACAGCCCCAGAACTAATTGAGTTGATCAAGTGATCTACCTTTCATATTTGGATATCGTGCAGACATCATCCCTCATATCGTCATTCACATTTAGGCGAAAGCAAAGATAGAGTATCATCTCTCTTAATTGGCTAAATGTAGCTAATTCACAGAACTAAGAATCTTCTTATATTAACTCAATAATGGATCATGACTCTTCATTATCACCTGTTGTATGCACAGACTCCCGAGTTAATTAGAAGCTATCCAAACTCTACCGGTATGAATGACTAATCCCTTGTAGGGGATTGTGAGTCATCTCAGCATATCCATCTATACTTATGTATTCAAGTTACACCCCAAGAGTACACTGTTCTCCCCATTTTCAGGCAAATATAGTTGTACAATCAAAGTATAACCCTAAGACATAGTGTTCAATGACATCCTTAAGTCCAGGACGATCCGCACTACCAAAAGATGAGAAACTTTACATATCCAATGATACTCTCTACAATGAATCTTTGTGGAGTCTCTCGGCGGGTCAGTTCGGTGCTGTCTGTTCTCCAACAGATCCACCCATGACATCAACTAAGGCATCACCATACTTGTATTTCATAAGGTTCCTACCTTGTATCTCATATATGTAGATAATGTCGTATTAGTCTTATTGAGATCATCAATGTCATTTCTTGATGATTCAAGACTATAAACAAGTTTTTAGGTAATATATATCCAGTGTTCTCCAGTCCTCATAATCATGATCTCTATCATTGATCCTAAAGAATAACACATGTTCTATTCTTAGGGCTTCTATCTTCAAACACATATTTACCTTAAAATAAAGACGAGACATAAATATGATAAAGATAAAATATGCTCATTTATTATTAATAAAATACTACAACGTAGAAATAGTGCTGATCTGTCCTTACAGATTGTCTCTAGAACACTTAAATACTAACAGGAATAAAAGAGAGTAGAGAGAATGCATAGAATATACAATGACCATAACACCCTTATTTAATTTTTTACCCATTTTTTAAGTTATGACGTGAAAAATATATTCAAATAAAAATTATAACCATCAAATTAAAGACTAAAGTCAAATTCAAATAAAATTATTTGTATATTTTATTTTTAAATTAAAATATAAGCAAAATATATTTCCTCACAAGATAAATTAATAAAGAGAAATTTAATTTCAAAATAAACACGTAAAAATGACAGTAACATACTTACCTAATTTATTAAAATCAAAATAAAAAATTCTTAAGAAACTCAATTTTTTTTATAATTTATAAATATAATATAAATAGTTAATATTATAACTATGGTTTATATGAGAATTTATTTATATAAAAAATTAAAAAATAAATTATATAAAACCACATGGGCCAACGAAATTTGTTGAAAAAGCTATATCCAGAAAATTTCGTGGGCAAAATGTTTTACTGGGGATAGTTTTAAGGGTTGTTTGATTTTATTTTTAAAAGCAGTATTTTTAATTTTTAAAAACTAAAAAACTTATTTAGAAAGTTGTTTTTAGTTAGTTCTTTTAAATGAAATGTTGTTTTTAAAAGCTAAACAATAAAAATAGTTTTTAGTTGTTTTTTTATTTTTGTTGTTTTCAATTTTTTAATTTTTTAGATCAGTACTCATCTACTATCAACATCACACTACTAATGATGATCACCGTCATATCACCACTAACAATGGCTGCTTACGCCATCATTTTAAAAATATATTTTTTTAAATAACTATCCAGATGTATTTTTTTTATTTTTCGTTTTCAAAACTTATTTTTAAAAACAATCTTAGAAAACTGTATGGAAAAAAACAAGAAAACAAAATAAACAAGTTATTTCTGTATGGGACTGTAGTTGGGTTGGGTGGGTAATGTAGTTAGATTAGGGTAGATTTGGAAAAATAGTTTTCTCCTCAAAATCGCTCTAATACCAAGGAGAAAATTTGGGAAGAAAAACACATGGGTACCATACCATTTTTTCTTCTCACTTTTCTCTTCCCTATTTTCTCCTCTAATCCAAATAAGAAAAAATCTAGGGCATGTTTGTTTATGTTTTATGTTTTTTAGAAAAGTTGTTTTTAAAAAGTAACTTTAAAAAAAAATCTATTTGGATAATTGTTTAAAAAAAATGTTTTTAAAGTGACATGGATGTAGTGTGGCCGTTGCCAACAGTGATGTCATCAACGGTGACATGGTAGTGGTTGGCGCCCGTGATGTGGTGTCAATAGTAGATGGTTGTTTTTAGTTTTTAAAACAACTTTCCATTTTTTTTATTTTTAAAAACAATTTATTGAAAACAATTTTCCAAACAAGTTTTATAGTTTTTTGTTTTTGAGAATAAAAAAATGTTTCAAAAAACAAAATCAAACAGCCCATTTCTCTCTACTTTTCTCCTCCTTTAATTTTTTATCCCATCAAACGTAGTGTTAAAGATTTCTGTTTCATTTGAAGGTTCTAGGTTCAGGATCTTCCCCTCTATTCTTAAGAGAGGAAATGAAAAATGATGTTGCAAATTCATGCAATTCAAATGGGTACTTCTGTTGTCTAGTCTAATTTCTTCCTTTTATTTATGGATTTTTTTTTATATATAAAAATTTTAGGAAAGGGGTTGGGCTCACCCATAGTTCAAGGGCAGGGCGCTTGGAGCCCAGTCTACAGGAAATACTGGGCCGAAGAGTACACATGCCTCCACCTCCACCCAGCGTCTCCACTGCTTCATAGACCCCTAGGATGCCTCCCTCAATGCCTTAATCAACTCCAGGATCGAACCTCCTCCCTTTAGGTGAGGAAGTCCGACCCCTTCGCTAGTTAAACCCAAAGACTAAGGGTATTTATGGAGTTACTTATTTATGTAATATAGCCCTCTAAAAAAAAAAAAAACAAAAAATCTTCGAAGCCCATTCATTATTTCTGAGCTCACTGCCTCTTTACCCATTCAAATTTCAGTAAGGGCCTGTTCAAAGTACTAGATATGACCCTATATATATATATATATATATATATATATATATTTATATTTTTTTTTTTTTTTTGCATGGCTTCAATTTAAAATTTAAAACTAAGAAGAAGGAGCTAGGTTCCAAGATGGTGACAATTAAAATGATTCAATAAAAAGGAAAAAACCACAAAAACACGAATGAAAATGAGGTAAAATTATAAGAACTTGTATTCTAGTATTACTTTTTCCTTTTCATTACTTAAACTAAATTAAAGGTGGTGCTGAATAAATTTACTTAGGAGTGTCTTTTTCGCCTCTTTACTCTTTAGTTTGAAATTCATATATAATTAAAATTTTAAAATCTATGTCATTACAAAATCGCAATACCAATGCACTCGTGACAAGTATGCAACCAGCAACCTTAACGTATAAATCTTCGTCCTCTTTTTTTCCTTTTTTTTTTTTTTTTTTTTTTTTTGGCTTCTCGAAATTTGTTTAAACGACAAGTTCAATTCAAAAGACAAAGAACAGGCTATTCTATTCAAAGGCTTTCGAAAGTCTCTGAATTCTTCTTCAAAAACCAAAGGTGACACCGAAAAAATAGCGATGTGTCTGTTTTCGGCCAGCCATCAACAAAATAATATAAAGCCAACTATAATAATCATTTAAAAAAAAAAAAAAAAAGCAGTTATATGTACTTACCATTTTAAGTTGCTTCTTCAATCGTGTAAGACTGTGTTTGTAGTGTTATATATATATGAAGTTCACTTGGCATGCACGTAAAGAAGGAGGCCGCGACAAACTGTCCCATGAAAAGGAGGCAGCAAGCAACCTAGTCCTTTGCTTTGCACTGTGTCAGAACAATTTATTATAAGTTTTTTCCTATAAAATTTTATACAATTAAAACTTAAAGATGAACAAATTAATAGTGATCGTAATACTCCTTATGATCCTTATTATAAGATCAACTAACAATTCTTACAAAAAAATAAAAACAATTAAAGTTAATAAAGTTGTCTTACAATTTAAGTAACTTCCAATATTAATTATTACTCTCACTCACTACCCTTATTAATTAGGAGAATATATGAAAATAATAATAATAATTAATGCGCTTTAGAAATAAACAAGTGCCTTATAAAAATGACCAAACATAATTAATAGTTGATGTCTCATAATAAAGTCCAAAGGGAGTGGTATTATATCATTTAATAGGGAAACACTGAATGTGCTATTTATATACTCGCACGCATACTTTGTTTTTAGACTCATTGTTAAACACTTTCAGAATGTAAAACTAGGGTTTCTTTGTCGCATGGACAGGAACCTGAATTTTCTGGAAATAAAAACCTCTCAGGATCTTTCTGTCAAATGTCAATTCAAGAATATTAATATTATATAATTACTCGGTTCACGTTCGTTCATTAATCCGCAAAAAACAAAAATCGGTTTCTTCGCAGTCCAATATAGAACCATCTCAATGAGTCACATTGTTGAAAGAGAAAGTTAACATTTGCCTAATCACATGTATGACTGGTCTCCACATAAGCGTTTCAGCTCTATTTACGTTCCAAAAGTTTATCTTTTCATCCACGGAAAGCAAAGATACATTGGTATTAATTTTTTTTATACATACATTGGTATTAATTATATATAAACAAATTAGCGTAATATTTTATCCCATAATTTTAGGTTTAGTTTCTGAAAATATTGATGTTAGTTGATTAATCAAAACTTGTTCATTGGAAGGAAAATTCATACATGACTCACGTTGTTCCTCCCACTTTTTTTCCAACACACACACATACACCATACATTTGTGTCTCTGTATATGTATGAGTTGTGATTTAATTTGAGAAAAATCTGTAATTACAATGAAATGAAGGAAATGAAGCTTAAAGCGGACTCAATATGAAAGTGAGTGTGTTCATGATATCGATCAATATTGAAGCACTTGACAAAAGCGTTAAGCAACAACGATCAGCAATATTTGTATTGTTACAATCGATAGATTTGCACAAAAGAATCGATTAATTAAGAAAATTAATGCAGCAAAGTAATATGTTTGATTGATTAATTATATTTTGTTGTTTCTTCAAGAAATTAACCTAATTCGCCTTTGTAATGAATCATAGCGTACGGAATGAGGAATGGATATGTGTGTGTGTGTGTTGACATATTTCTACGTTAACCACCTCAATATATATATATATATATATATATATATATATATAGTATCACTACCCACACCGTCTTAAAACGTGACAGCAATCATACCAAATACCTTTTTTAATTATTAGTTAATTTGTCCGCTAAGAATAGCAATGATACGAGCACGTAGTGAGTTGAAGTTTTATATATATATATATCTATATATATATATATATATATGTTAGTACTATAGTAGTCCCTTTAATGTCATGCATGGTGCCCATTCTCGTCAAATTATTCATCTTTTCTTTCGTGTGATCGCAATCATGTCAAGGTTACACACACACACACACACACATATATATATATATATATATTAGTACTATAGCAGTCCCTTTAATGTCATGCATGATGCCCATTCTCGTCAAATTATTCATCTTCTTTTCTTTCGTGTGATCACAATCATGTCAGGGTTTTTAAATTATAAATATTTTGGGTTTGATTATTTTCAAAAATAAAAAATAAAAAGGTAAAGGCGTTACTCAATTGTTATATACTTCCATTTGATATTCATGTAATTTCAATAACACAGTCTATGTTTATAGTTTAAATTATATATTTTCTTTTAGGTTTTTTAGTCTCATTGATTTTAAATTAACTTGGTCCCAAATGCGTTTGAAAATTAATTTCGCATGATTATTGGTTTGGTAGTTCTCTTACATTGCACAATAGGGAGATTCAAAACTTCTAAATAGACAACACATTTAAAAAAATGCAATGTCTATTTAAAAATATCACTTCAATAAATAATGAATAAATATTGAAAAATCGTAAATAAATAGTGACAGATTATTTTCATTATATGAAGTTTTAATTAATTGATATATCAATTGTGATTTTGTGGAAATTTATATAACTACAGCAAAGCAAAAAAATTTGACAGAATTTTAGAGAAAACGTTTGGGGAATATTCCAAAAGAAAAACCTTCAAAATTTTTAGGGAGAATTATAATAAAGGACATAAGAAAAAAATATTTATTAAGAAGGACCATAAAAATGGTAATTATTTTGAAGGACCAAAAATTAAAACATTAATATAAAGAGACTAAATTGCCCTTGGTTCTACAATTTTTACATAAAGGTGAGAAATGAAAAAAAGGTTTTGGAACAACCTTTTTATGGAATGAAATATCTAATTAACCAAAAAAAAAAAAAAAAAAAATACCTAAGGTCAATGTTTGCAAAACTTTTTTTTTTTTGGAACAATAATATATGGCAACCTTCTATTCCACATAAAGAAAGAAAAGTGACGGACCATGCGAATTGGCTTCGGTGATTCAAAACAAAAGTTTGAAAAATATACAATAATAAAAGGATTAATCATATTTTAATGATTATAACAAGAACTAAAGTAAAGGAAAACGAGATAAAAAATTATCAGGAAGAAGAACTTGAAGATCATAGAACAGAGGGGAGGATGCTTGGGAGATCTTTGTGGATGAAAGAACCAATGATTTCTTCTTCGGTCTTCACAGAAAGATAAAAAGTTACCAATAGAGACTCTAACTTGCATATTCCAAATTCTCGATTTGATCTCTATTTATCATTTTCAATCAATCATTTCGATTCGATTTAGTTAGAGATAATATAGGAAATTTGACCAAGGGCAATTTAGTCTCTTTATATTAATGTTTTAATTTTTGGTCCTTCAAAATAATTACCATTTATATGGTCCTTCTAAATAAATATTATTTTTCTTAGGTCCTTTATTATAATTTTCCCAAATTTTTAAAACCTCAAAACATTGATTTTCTATTAAAATGAGTTGTGAATTGCTAATCAATCACGTGTAGTCAATACCTAATGTATTGTAGAAAACAAAACTGATTTGGAATTTTGATATTTTTGAGGTATTATTCAGAAATTTTCTAAAAATTTTATTAATTTATTAGAAATTTGTGAAATATAATACATAAATATCAAAAATTGGTACAATCTTATCCTTTTTAAGACAGTCAATGGTAAGTAATTAACTATAATTGCGAGAGAAATACTTTCTTCTTACCTACAACGTTGGTGGTTAAAATAAGACAATATTGCACCAATGTTAAAAGATTAATTATAAGGAAACAAACATTTACTCTCCACGCACGAGATATATATAATTCAATGATGGTAAAATTGAAATAATATTTTGTAACATTCCCCCTACCTAAAGGAAAATCACATAAAGAAAGTAATGCTATCAAAGATTGAAATAAATTACAACTCATAAAATTTAGGTATATGTTCCTAAAAATAAACATGATTACTTAATTAGTAAATTATGATTACTCAATTAATAAATTATGAAGAAATAAAAAAAATGAAACTATGAAATAATCAGTAATAAATTTTATTTATTGATTAATGGATCCAAACCAACCCATTTTCTTATGAATTAGGTACTACAAGTTAAGAATAACAAGTTATATCTCCCCGTGCAAGTGTTTTCCCACAATTGTGATAATAGGATATATGATAATGTTACCTATTTAAATTGGAGATGGCTTTCCTCCTTTGCCTCTAGTATCCGCTGCTGTCCTATACCTCTAAACGCCCTATACCTCTGAAATGCCACCGTTTTGAAGCACAAAGCAAGCTGGTGACTCTCTTTTTTTTCTTTTTCTTTTTTTAAAAAAAATTTCAATACTGACTGATACTAAAAAGATACTTTATGATACTAACTATTACTGAAAAAATACTTCATCAACTTGAAAAATTATTTTGGGATCTTGAAAAAACATTTCAGGATATTAAATGGTACTAAAAAGATACTTCATGATACTAATTGGTACTGAAAAAATATATCATCATCTTGAAAAATTATTTTAGAATCTTAAAAAATATTTTAGGGTACTGACTGGTACTAAAACGATACTCACTAGTACTGAAAAAATAATTCATGATGTTAAAAATTATTTTAGGATCTTGAAAAAATATTTCAGGGTACTTATTAGTACTAAAAATATACTGTAGGATATTTTTGTAAGATCGCAAAATAATTTTTTAAGATGATGGAGTATTTTTTTTTCAGTAACCGTTAGTATCATAAAGTATCTTTTTAGTACTAGTCGGTATCTCAAAAGAGCCACCAGCTTGCTTTGTGCTTCAAAATGGCGGCGTTTCAGAGGTATAGGACGACAGCGGATATTAGAGGCAAAGGAGGAAAGCCATCTCCATTTAAATTGGATGTATAAGAACAAAATTTAGGTGGCATGATTAATGAAAGTATATTGAGAAGATAAGCAACATCAAAGTTTTAAAAAACTCATAAAATAGATCTGATACTAAGGATCAAATAGGAGCGCATAATCTCAACTTGGACAATTTAAGTATCAAATTGGACCCCACCCCATTATTAGAAAAAAAAAAAAAAAAAAAAAAAAAAAAAAAAAAAAAAAAAAAACCTTCAAAACTTGGTTTAAACATAGATGTGGATACTATATATCCTCATCTTTTTCTCCTCTTTTTCTCCTCATTCTATCTTCACCTTTAATTTTTAAAATTGAACAATTAATATTTAATGTCTTTTAAAATTATATTATAATATTACATAAAATTTAAAAATAACTAGACATTTTACAACTATAGCTTATCCATCTTTCTAAAGTCATCTTACATAACGTCTTACTCTCATCTTCAATCTGTTTAATTCAGTTTCATGTTACTTATTCTTGCGGCATTGAAGAATTTGTTGTATCTGAAGCCCTCTACTAAATGCTTGATTGTATGAAAGCCTGACACAAATGGGAACCAAGTAAACATTGCAACTGGTGCAAATATAACCAACCACATTAGGTAATTGTACCCTATTACTATTGCTCTCACCGACAACCACATTCCAAAGCTCTTCACTACAAGCTTGCATGCTTCTGCTGATGCAACCAACTCATTTACAACTATATAGTGATTTTTCAATACTATTTAATTAAAATAAATAAAGATTTTATTTATATACACACACATGAAAAGAGATAAATATATAAATACCACATGACTAGTGCCCCCAGAATAAAGATATTCTTCATTTTTAGATTGAAGCACTGCTGAGTACTATCTAATCCAAGTGCTAAAGAAGAATATTACTTGAAACCACTATCCATTCGCTTCTTCTTCTTCTTGCCCGACGCTTTTCCATCAACTGGTTTGCTTTCTCCGTTTCAACCGAGTTTGAAATCTCCACGGAATGATCTTTTTCTTCACTATTTTCTGCCACTCAAAGCTCATAGGATTTAATAAGGAAATGGGTGAACGACTAAGAACACACCATAAACCACATTGAGCCCGGCACAATGATACATACTGTTAGACCTCAACAAAATAACCCCTAAAAAATAGTAGGGAACTTACTATTACTATCATTATTGTTATAAAAGGGAATTATTCATGATTGTGGCATATAAATAAAGAAAATAAGAGAATAATGATACTTAATAACATTGAAAGCATTTTAAAAATACATATTATGCCTATAATGCATATTGTCATTAATCAATTAAATTTCATTATAATTAGGACATAATTTATGGGGATGGAAAAAATGGAATCCACATTATTTATGGGGATGTAATACCATTGATGGAGATATAATTTTTGCACCTATATTGCTGTTTTTAGAAATTTTATTTGTCAAACGGAAGAAGTTATAAAATAAAGAAAATTAGGGAATTTGAAAATTATCAAACAATTTCCAAATATAATTGATTAACCAATCAAATATGAAAAAATATAATCAATTAAATATCATTAAACACAGTATTGAAAAATCTCTGTGGATTTCTATCAATCCATTAATTTTTATTAAAAGTTTGATGAATTTCTCTTTAAAATTTTTAGCAATCCATTAAATATCATTAACAGTTGTCTTTACAAATTTTTATAATTATGAATTAAGCAATCCATTAAATATCATTAACAGTTGATAATTGGATCCACACCTATATTGTTGTTTTAAGGGTTTTTTTCCCCTTTCAATTGGAGGAAGTTTAAAATAAATAAAATTAGAGAATTTAAAAATTATCAGATCATTTTAAATATAATTGATTAAGCAATAAAATAGGAAAAATATAAATAAATAGAATTAGAAAATATTATGAAATAATGATTAAGGCGGTGTATTTAATGACATATGGCATTTTTCAAAATGATGGTTTTGTGGGTGATTTTATGGCTCATGTTATAATTATTCAATGAATTAAGAATTATTATGATTAGAAAATATCTGAATATTATCAGATTGTCAAGTTCATCTTGAAACTTGGAATAAAGATTTGCGGCCTGTTGGTCAAGCTTCAAGACTCTGTTTCTACAGAATTAATCTTTTACTATTTTGTCTTGTTTGGAGAAGTTACAAATCAAATCATACCAAATACTCTCTAATCGGTGGATCTTGTCCTTAATAATCTCCTAATTTTTCAGCTAGAAATTTGGAATGTTATAATTATGAATTAAGAATTATTATGATTAGAAAATATCTGATGATTGTCAAGAGTTGAAATATAAGCTTCTGGAAAGGAAAAAAAAACCGAATCACTATTTCCAAATCAAATCATTATAATTAGGACATAATTTATGGATCCAACCCATTTCTTATGGAACTGGTTATTATAACTTTTTAAGAATAAAGTTGATTGATTGATGGATGATTATTGGTATGGATTTTTATGCTTCAATTTTATTATTGGATAAATGATAAATAGTTCCAATATAAAGATGATGATGAGACAGATAGCCTGGTCTCCTATTTAAATTTTCAAAGTATCACCCAAGTTATCAGAAAATATCATTCATATATGTGTGTGTGTGTGTGTTAATCTTATTACTTAGATTGACCTAGCGTAGTTATAGATCTTGGAATAGAAGTTGTAAATACTAAACAATTGAGTCATAAATTGTAGAAGGTGATTTTGCAAATTCTAATATGATGTAAAATTGAGTTGTAATTTCCACAAGTTGTAAATCGAGTAGTAATGTTCACTATTTACAATTACAACACACCTTCAATGAATTATATAACTGTTATACGTTGGTAATAAAGGTATTTTCATTATCGGAATTTCTTTTAGATGGTTAATTAAGAACATTAAATAGAACTTCCTCCGGTTTCTTTTTGTCTAGATTTTAATTTAGTCTTTCCATTTTACTCCATTAAATATGTGTATGTACGTTAATTATCACTCATCCTCTCTTAATATTTCCTCACATTCTCTCTCACTTACTTCTTGTATAAACCTAGTTTATCACGTCATTTGTGGTCTAACCAATTAAAATACAACAATTCATTAGATGATTTAGCACCTCCTAAATATTAGCTAGCATATTATTAAAATTAAAAGATTTCACAAAATTTATTTTTTTTTCATTACATATATATGAAATCTTAATTAAGGGATTCATTTTTTTTTAGGAAAAATAAAAGTATGAAATATACGAGCAGCCAACTAGGATTAATGTTAGCTGACTTGTTATATTTTAACTAGTTAGATCATAAATGATGTGGCAAACCAAATTCATACAAGAATTTCTTTAGAAAAAAAAAAAATATCTTTTTCACATTAATTAATTTTAAAATTTTGACCTAAGTAGTTAGTTGATTGTAATTTATACATAGGGCCGAAAGGAAGGAGCATCTCTCATTTCATAGATTTATTCTATATATATTTTATATATATTATATATATATTTGTCATCAAGATCTTTACTGGGATATATTTGTCATTTTCCCTTTCTTTTCGAGGGTTGGAAATGTTACTCTCCGGTTCAAAATATATGCTTCAAATTACTGAAGGGGATTTTTTTTTTTTTTAAATAATATCCTTCTATTTGGATTTGTCTGATCATTTAAAAAAAAAAAAAAAAATTCAGTGTGTTTGGCAAACTTTTTAAAAGCACTTTTTTAGGGCAAAAATACCCAAACACATGAAAAATTTCAGAATCACTTTTTGTTTTGTTTTCAATACCATGGTTTTGGAAAAAGCTATATTTTTTCACTTTTCTGATCTCTCTCCTCCTAATCCTCTTTCATTTTCTTGTCTTTCTCCTTCCTTCTGCGGATTGTGCTCATCACCTAATGGCATTCTCATTTGAAAGCCGCACGATCTTCTGTCTGTCAACGTCGGCACCGGAACTGAAGGCTCATACTTGGAAGCCATTGCTGATTTCACTCTTACTGAGAAATTAATTATCTCATTCCTGCAGCCCTCCCAGCCCCACAACCGATAGCTCAAGAATTGCAAGCAATTGATCCTAGCACAATCTCGCTAAGAAATCCGATAGAGCAATCCTGGAGATTTCCATGCTCTTCATTGCCATAAACATCTTGCATTTGACGTCAAATGTGATGGACCTTGCATGCGGAGGTATTTCGACCATCAACGTCTCGTTCCACGAGGGACTTCCCTTGGCACCATCGGCCACACCCAGCCAGGGAGGAATTGAAATTAGAAGGGGCAAATTTATATAATAGAATCTAGGTGTTCACGAAATTTTATTTCAGCCCTATAATAATTTCAATATTTTTATTTTATTCTCTTTATCAAACTTCCAATGACAACTAAAGTGAAAAAGTTGAAAGTTTTATAAGGCAGAAATATAATTTCCTGAAATATTGGGTCATATTATGTAATTTTACACCCCCTAACCCCCTAGTTCTGTCCCTGCACCCAGCGATGTAGTAGAGCAGTTGAGGTTCTCCGCCCGGATTTTGACAAAGACGTTCTTGGTCACCAGCTTGCTGTCGACGGTGAGGCCCTCCATCAATAGAACCTTAACCTCCAAAGTCCTTGAAGTTCTTGATCCTGCAGATACTGTCATTTTAATCTAGAATAATAAAATTTAATATTTAAAATAAAACATTATCCTTTATATGCAATTATTACAAAAGCTAACGTCCTTTTTAGTAATTTGAAAAATCAATATTCAAACACTATCAAAATCACTTTTTTTAACAGAATCTATTCTACTAGAATCTATTTTGAAAGGGCTCTTTTACCACTTTTTCTGTAGAAGCTATTCTCCAAAAGTTAATTCAAACGCTCTTGCTGCTAAAAAAAAATATGATTATGTAATTTAGCTAGTGAATTATGATTTACTCAAGCAAGTGAATTATGAAGAAATATAATATATATATATATATATATATAAATAATCAATAATAAGTTATATTTATTATTAATGGATCCAAACGACCCATTTTCTTATAAACTGGGTATTACAAGTTTTTAAGAAGAATAATAAAGTTGAGTTAATTTTTAAACAGCCCATAGGCCCTGTTTGGTATGTGGAATTAGGGGTAGGGACTAGGATTGGGTCAGGGATTAAGTCAAATTGTATTATTTAGTATGAGGGACCGGAGATAATCGGGATTAGAGATATCAAGAAAGTGGGATTGCCGCAAAACCACCTCCCCTTGGTATTGTGTTTTCAATCCCGGGATTGCAAATGTTAGAGACAAAATTATCCATGTTTATAATATTTTACGGACAAAAATGCCCTCTATCAATTTTAACCTAAATAAGAGAATTTCTCTGCCACTATCTCCTTCATCGTCCTTCGATCTGGAGTTTGGCCATCTCGAGGCTCACACCGTCGTGACTCACTCCACCGCTCCAACAGTTGATCATCATTGCTCAGTCCGTCACTCCCACCATTGTCATTGTCTTCAAGAAAGTCGCAGCGTCAGTCACCAGTAAGTATGGCAGAAAAATCGCATCTTTGGTTTCTTAATAGTTCAACCTTCTTATGTCTGACTATTGCTCCTTTATCATGAATCCATTTTTCCCATTTTTTTCTTTTCTTTTAATATTTTTCCCAGCTATATATTTGGAGCGAGGCTTGATGAAGTCAGAGATAATGGGTTTTCGTAGTTTCATGATTTCATCGTCTTATATTCTCCTGCTGAATTGGTGATAACTGAGTGCATATGCCACTGAAAGTCTGATCTGCTACCAAACTGAGTGTATACAAATAAATTCAACAAATTCCAAGCACGTCGTTGAAGGCAGAGGCGGATCTTAGTGCATGAGAAGGGGGGAATTTGTCTCTTCCAAGAAAATTTTGTTAAAGATGTGCCCCTTATTCAAGTGCCCCTTAATAATGGAATTATAAAAACTAAGGCCTAAAATGATAACATTGTAATTGTTTTTATTGTAATATACTATTTTTATTAAAATATATGTACTTAAACTTATTGAGTGCTCATCTTTCATTGTAATTTGTGTAGTTGCATTTCTAACCGCACTTAACTTTAATTTTCTAAATGCGATAGTTTATAAAATAACTATCTCTTATTACATCTTCGATTTACTTGATTTCATGAATATTTTGTTGATATTTTTTCTTTTATTGTTTATATTCTTTTATTTTCTAATGCATTTAAAACATTCCATAAAAAAAATTAAAAAAAAATCGGGGGCAAACCCCCAAATCTGCCACTGGTGCCCCCTTCATTATTTTTCTCGGATCCGCCACTAGTTGAAGGGAGATAGGTTTGCAGACTTTGTTTTTTGGTTACTTTCTTTTAATAATAAGGATATTTTAGTCTTTTACGAAGGATTTTAAAGAAATTAAATCAATTCAAGTATTCCATCTAAATATTACCGCATACCAAACGTAATTTTGAACCCTCAATGTCAGTCCGTACCAATATCGATCATCACAATCTCAATCCATCAAATTTCAATGCCTCGTACCAAACAAGGCATTATAGCTCTCCATTGCGACAACTTTCAAGGTAAAAATACACTCTAACTCCGTTAGATGGATAAGTTGAAAAATAGAAAAATGGAACCTACAGGAAGAGGGGAGAGGTTTTTTTTTTTTTTTTTTTTTTTTAAATAAAAAAAAAAACAAACAAACAAACAAACAAGAAGAAAAGGTATGAGTGTGATCGAGAAATTATTTTAGTGTAAATGTTGACATCATGTTTATATAGTCACTAATATGAGGGTTAGTTTAAGGGTTAAATTTAGTCAAAAGTATAATATATCAATTTATTTTATCTCCCATATTAATCATTTTTATTTTTTCTTAAACTAATATGCCTAGTTTATAAACTTATATATAATCTAATGTTAAATATAGTTATTTTAAAGAGATGAAATCACATGTTATAATTGACTATCTTATTTTATTTTCTTAATCTACTTAAATTAGTTAAGTAGCTCTTATATTAAATATCAGAGAGAATATATATCCCCTCTTATCCTTAATATCAAAGCTACAATTAATTTGCAGATATTGATTAAATTAGTTATTTATAACAAATGTGTATTCATTTCCATAGACTACCTTTTTTTTTTTAATCATACGTTTTAATTTGATGGAAACATCTTTAATACCCCATTGTGATATTATATTTAGAACTAAAATATCTATTGGCTAGTAGCTCTTATGTTTACAACTGGAGATTGTGAGTGTGCATATTAATTGAAAAATTAGAAAATGGTAAGGATAAGGATGAAAATGTGTGGGAAGAAGAGGGGGTGTATGAGGAAGAGGGGACAAGTCAGTTGGGGCAGAACCAAACAGAGCCAGAAAACGAAGAAAGTGATAATAAAGGAAGGGATAAGAGAATATGTGGTAAGAATAAGAAGCGTGCACAAGTGAAAGGGAACATCTAATTACTTACTGCCTCCAAACCTCCCAACAATTTCCAAACTGGTCCTACTCAATTAATTAACTTGCACCATTATCCTCTTTAAAAATTTCACTCACTTCAACACGCAAGGAAGAATTTTTTTTGTTTTTCCTCTCTTCCTTTTTGCTTCTATTTATTATATATTAAAAAAACAGAAAGTTGAGCGAGTTGCTTGTTGGCAATTTTATGGGAATGATAGAAAATTTACGATCCAAAAATATGTGTTGAAATATTGATGTCCTGAAGAGGGTGATCTAGGGTAATAATATATGATTAAGTAATAATTAATTTCCAAGTGTTTATAATTTTGACTTATTTTTAATTATGTTTTTGTTGTTTTTTCCTTTTAAATTTATTGGATTCTTATAATTTTCTCAATTATAAGTATTATAGTTCTTATATTCATAATTTGTTCATTTGTAAGAGAAACAACACTAGTAGCTAAATGACGAGTATCACTCACTTAGCTGCACGTGAATTAATTTTGCCACATACAAATGTATAAAATTAAAATCAACCACATTACATATTTTATATTGATGCAAAAAGAATTATGAGTATAATAAGTTTTTTTTTTTTTTTTTTTTTATGTTTATGATAAACAAATTTTATTCCATCAGTTTATTTTTAAAAAGAAAAAAAGACAAGAAATTACCCTGAATTAGTCTCTCAAAATCATAAAAATGTCAGACAAGTTTCTTCGACCAAAATGATATTACAAAATTTGGTTAAATGAACTTACTACCCCTCATTAAAAAAAAACACACACACACACACACTAACTTCCACCTATCATCGCCAGCTGGAGAAATTTTGCAAAGGTTAGTCAATGGTGAAACCACCTTTTAGTATGTAATTCCCAAGAAACTATTGTTAGATAGGATTAGTTTTAATGATGTCTTATATAGATGTCATTCTTAAGAGCAAAAAGGTTGCATACTACGTTTATCTTCTAATTTGATTAATTCTTATATTTAATGTATATGCAAAGTTTAATAATGGAGATTGATCAAGAAATGAGACTAAAGAAGGAAGAACTTATTGAATGGAATGAAAATATCTTTATTCAAGTTCTTATATTGAAGCTAAAAGCCTCCACGATCAAATGGAAGTTTGAATTGTTCAATTTGGAGTTGAAACAAACAAATATAAGGTTCAAGATGAGAAAACTTGAGTTAAGGACAATAAAACTCAAGTTAGTAGTGTCTTCAGCGTTTTTGACATCTCTGGACTAGGGAAACTCGAGTTTCCAGTGAAAACTCGAGTTTACAGCGCTGATCAGCAACTCTGGTCTACTCTGTTTCACGTTCAGCTTGGGCGAGGTCTGGTAATTCGATGATATCTCCTAAACCAGAGATCCGATTGAGGTGAAACTAGTGGCATATGAAACTAGACTCACAATGCGTCATTTTTATATAAAATTCAAGCTCAAAGGAGTTCAAATCAAGGACCTATGAATTATTGAAGTTGACAGTGAAATCAACGCCACACAGCAAACCAAGCTTTGATGTTTTGAGTGCAACTCACAAACTACAAATCGGATTGAGATGAAATCAGTGGCATATGAAAGTAGACTCAAAAGGCTTTCCATCAAGATTTGAACGGACCAAAATAGAGTTCAGAACAGGGAGATATGGACTTCAAAAATTGACAGTCAGTTCAGGACGTTGCAAAAACGCTGGTCAAGAACAGTCTTCATTCATCAAATCATAACAGACATAATACAATGAGTTTGGAGCTGATTCTTCTTGTATTAGATTCTTACCTCGAGCTTGGACATGTAAATTTGAGTTTAAGATTGGCCAAGAGTTTTCCAAGTTTTTCCACATTTACTAAAACTCCAGTTTTCAGAGAAAACTCAAGTTTTCATCACACAGAGACTTCTCAGTATTTTCTGGAAAATGCAAAACTCGAGGTTTCAGTTAAAACCTCCAGTTTTGGTCATACAGAGTCTCCTCGGTTTTGGTTTTTGAAAACCTCCGTTTTGCCCAAAACCGCCAATTTTTTAAAGTTCAACATGAATCTTCTAAGTTTTCCTCGATTTAGGAAAACTCGGGGTTTGACATGAAACCTCGAGTTTTGACTTAGCGAGGATTCTTGTTTTCACTAGTTTTCAAAACCGCGCTTTTAGAGAAAACCTCCAATTTTAGTTTTGCACGGTTTTCTCTAAGTTTTCATGATAAAATGAAAACTCGAGTTTTGATTGCAAAACTCGAGGTTTGTCCAGGCAGAGAGCATTCGTGTTTTCTTAGTTTTGAAAACTACCAGTTTCATTTCAAAACCTCCAGTTTTTGACTTGGCGCAAAATCTTCAAGTTTTCACATTTAAGTGAAAACTCGAGGTTTGATATGAAACCTCGAGTTTTGGCCAACCCGAGAGCACTGTAGTTTTTAATGTGTTGAAAACCTCCGGTTTTGGATGAAAACCTCCAGGTTTCGATGTTTTGGACTTAAATCAATTTTACATGTTAAAGTCCAAAACTCGAGTTTTGTGGAACAAACCTCGAGGTTTCATCGATGATTCTGAAATTCAAATTTGACGAATTTGTAAAACCTTCTTTTGATCTTAATACTTCCTATTATCATTCTTCTATATTCCTAGCTATGTTTAACCACTTTGTTAGTGAGTTTCAGATGATCAAAGGTTGTTAAAATGAAGATCAAAGGGAAAGTAAATGATGATGTCATAGTTGGTTCAGAAAACGAAGTTCTAACGGCTAGTTCCATCTGAGCTAACGGCTATATTTCTTTATCCAATGGTCATTAAATCTTCAAACGGTCATATATTGATCTCTACCTATAAAAGAGGATAGATTCAAGCAGAAAAACACGAGAGACACAAGCTTACATCTTCAACATGTTAATACTCTGATCTTCACATCATTTACTCTCAGTTTTTCATGTTTAGATAGCTTATCATAGAGAGTGAAGTGATTTGTATTGTTCTTCAATGTTTATTCATTCACTTCTGAGAGAGAAGATTTATTGTAATCATCATATCCTTCTATCTGAGAGTTACTCAAGATTGGGTGATCTTGAGTGGGAAACCCGTCATATTGATTATAGCTTGTAAGGGGAGTAAGTTCTAGTGAGAGAATTACTTTGAGTACAGAGTGTGTAATCAAGTGGGTGTATTGATTACGGTTGTAAAATCCTAGTAAGAGGATTACTCCAAGTATAGAACATGTAATCAAGTTGAAAGAAGATAGTGGATTGAAAATCTCAAGTGGAGCTTGAGGACTGGACGTAGGTCAAGGATTGGACCGAACCAGGATAAATATTAGTTTGCATATTTTCTTCCCTTATATCTTATGTTTCCAGCATATATGTTTGAATGACTATCTAT
The DNA here is from genome assembly GCA_019022655.1 of Acacia acuminata. NCBI lineage: Eukaryota > Viridiplantae > Streptophyta > Magnoliopsida > Fabales > Fabaceae > Acacia > Acacia acuminata. The sequence continues at coordinate 3,728,916 of JAFJYI010000039.1, read as the reverse complement.
TGCTTTATAACTCTTTACTGTCATACAAACTGGTTTTACTGAGTTGCAAAAAGATTTTTAAAGTTCCTAAATTTTTATACTTTACCCAATTCACCTCCCCTCTTGGGTTCAGCCAGTTCTTACAACTATAACAACCATCGTTACTATAAAAAAGCCATTTTACAACGGTTATTGTCAATCATATATGGACCAGACTTTTTTCCTTTTTTTTCCCATCTGCTTTCATCTTTTATCCCTTTCATGACCAGTGGATAAGGATATAATGTTCCACATTTAACATTTTATAAAAACATTACTACATACAATGGAGAGAAGGATGAGAAGAAAATATTAAATGTGGACCACTATATCTTTATCCATTAATCATGAAGAAAGTAAAGGATGGGAGCTGATAGAAAAAGAAAAGTAGAGAAGCCATTTCCCTTATGTTAATCCTATGTTCTGATGATAACAAAGCTTAAGAATAGTTAACAAAGTGTTTTGGAAAAGGTAATATGGCTAAAAATGTTTTTGTTAGTTACGGTTAATCATCCAAGAGGGGAGTGAATTTGGTGAATTATAAAATTTAAAACAATCTTAATCGATAAATAAATCATGAAGGAAGGGTGTGCACACAGATTTATACTAGTTCAGACTTAACAACGTGGCCTACTTTCAGTCCCCAGAATTCCTCTGAGATTTCCACTATCGTTCAAAAACCTATTACAATAACCATAGAGTAATCTCACTAGATTCGCTCCCCCTTACAACTTGTAACCGAACAACCGAACTCAAGGTCCCACTACCTTGAGATTTTTCAAACTTAATTTAATAATAAAGAATCTCTCATAAAGTAGATGAATAAACACTGAAGTATATGAATATCTCAAATAATTCGAGTATTAATGAGCAATAACTAATCAATTAAAATGATCGTTGTTAGTTGTTAGCTTCAAATTGAATGCTCTTTGTATTTATAGCCGAGCGCCATTAATGACCGTTGTTGAAGCTCCAAGTTAGTCGTTAAGAGACTTCATTGTTTCGTTAGACACAAAAGCATTCTGTTAGACACAAACCATCATCGTTGAAGATTTGAGGATATGTCACTTTCGGATTGTTGTCGACAATCTTCATACGACATGCCTTTGGTCAGTAATTGACTAAGGAGGTGCCGTTATCACTTTGGCTAGAATGGCTGTCTGTAGCAATGATCATTTGACCTACTCTGATTTCCATTCCGTGTGAGTGCTCTGTTTTCTGCAATGTATTTAATGCTCTGATACATTCGTTACTTTTTGAAGATTTGCACAAAATCCTTTCATTAACAATATGAAACTCACTTAGCGAACATAGTTAATAGCATTAAGAATAATAGTAGTGTTCAGATGAAATCAAATGTTAATTAGATAATTTGAATTTACGAAGGTGAAGAAGACGAAGTGAATGAAGCTTCTGTAAGAACTGTGATCGAGTATAACCTTGTTTTGCTCGAGCAACATTCAAATACTTTCACAGAGAAGGCTTAATCAATAGGCTTACTCCAGTAAGCATTTGGACCTGCTCGAGTACCATGCTCGAGTATGAAGTCCATCGTGCTTGAACAACGTCTCTGAAAAGCAAAGAACAACACATTAAAACGCATATGCTCGATTACAAGAATTTGTGTGCTCAAGTAGCATGCTCGAGTACACTTTTCATTGTGCTAAAGTAACATCTACGGAAAAAAAATAACACGATAAGGTTCATATGCTCGAGTACACATGTCCTTTGCTCAAATAGCACCCTCGAGTAAGACTCTCCTCATGCTCTAGTATGATCCTGAAATAAATAGATTAGTTTCATAGTAACAATCCTACTTGAGTAGCCTTAGGACCCTTGCTTGAGTATAGTGCTCGAGTAGAGCATATTCATGCTCGAGTAAGGAGGCATGCTTTGAGTAACCTTTCTTCTGTGCTCGAGCAACATTCTTAAGTAAGATAAAACCTTGCTCGGGTAAAAGCCTTAAAGAGAAGGAGATTAGTTCTGGCAAACTATATGCTCGAGTACATCAAATGCCTTACTCAGTTATATTGTTCGAGCAAAGCATATCCATGCTTAAGTAAAAGCAATCATGCTCGAGTATAGGGGTGAGCATTTGATGTTCGGTTCGGTTTTTTCGGAAAAAAATCAAAATACATACATCTGTACCACCGAACCGAAACCCAAGTGGCTAAAAAACTGAACCGAATTAACCGAAATATTTTGGTTCGGTTTTACAGTTAATTCAGTTTTTGGGCTTTAATTGGGCCTTCTTGCTTGGGTTAATTATGTAAAATGGCCAATCTTTTTTTTTTAAAATTCGGTTCAAGGCTTTGGAACCTCATTAGTTACAAACTTACAATAGAATAAGTTGTAAGAACATCATATTTTGTAAGTTCAATAGGATCCTTTGTCCTATTACACCCATGATAAATCAACACTTTGACCCAAAAAAAAGGATAAATCAACACAGAAAGCTTCGCTTCATCTCCTACTTTGTCATCCAATTCTTGTGCCCACTGTCGAAGAACACTAGTAGGGCAAACAACCAGTGTACCAGCAAATTGTCTTTCCAAAGCCCTATTCGAACAATGCTTCCATGTTAAGCAAAACACTTAGATATGCATGTCAAGTGATACTAATCAAACAAACAATAAAAACACAAGATATAAAAATGCCCACATGATCATCATCCAGAATCCCCCCCTAAGCAATGCAAACTTCTAGTTTCCTTCTAAACCATCCAAGCCAATGCAATTTTTTGCAACATACAATAGTTAAAGCTCTAAAACATGTGAACAGCCTGACAAACCAACAAATTAGAGTAGGAAAGACATAAAACCTAATGTCTCAGAAGCGACACAGACAATAAACCATCAGGTAAATTAGCTTCAACTTGTGGCTGATTGAGATCCTGCAAGCTGCAACAACCAGATTCATTCTTAAGAAAAAGAAGGCATCTCAACATAAAACATAAACAATCGCTATATACTTATCATCGGTAACTCAGAAAGGGTTCAAATTGACGGATCACGAGGAATCAGTTCACAGATTGAAATTAAATTAAACCACAAATATTAGATAAAGATTCACAAAATGATTAACTCGCCAAAAATTTGTCACTCTGCCATTTGTTAGTCTCGAACAAAATGAACAAATCAATGCATATGATTCCAGCAAAACCAAGCAACAAAATCTAATAAACTTAATCGGATCCTAAATTGCTAGAAATCAAGACTCAGGAATGCACGTAATGACTAGAAATATGCACTATTTGACTATGAAACGGACATGCCTCTAAATGATTAGAAATTTTAAAAAAAAAAGTTCTATCACTCTATTCGTCTCTAGAAATATGCAGCATAACTCCAATGAAATTTTGAGATCATTAACATAATTTTGAGCCATGAAGAGTCTGGCCATTTGCATCAAGCAAATTGACACCCACTGAAAATACGAACATACCGAGGAAGGCGAAGCAGAGTCTAGCAAGATCGAGCTTCGATCGAAGAACTGGAGAAGAGGCAGATCGAAGTCGCAAATAGTAGAGTAAGACCGGATTTGCAGAGTCTGTCAAGATTGAGCTTTGATCAACGCTCTGACGGTCGACCGGAAGTGAAGTGAGAAGGAGAATCGAGAGGGTGACTGCGAGGATTACAACGAGGTAGGGTGACTATGAGAGGGGAATACGACGGGAAGTGAAGAGCTTAGATTTTGAGATGGTGAAGTCGAAGTGAGTGATCTGCAGACTCTTTGTTTGTGCGATACTGGGAAATGTGAATCTAGGATTAGCCGATTAGGGATGAGGTGATGATGATTTTTTGATACAAAGTGATGATGATGAATACACGGGTAGGGTTTTTCAAAAGGAATTTGGTTGGGTGATCTGGACTTGAGGTGGGCCGTGGGTCTGTCAATTTTGTTTTTTTTTGCTAGAACGTGGTCTATCAATTGAAAGGAAGAAAAAATATACATGCTATATTACGCCATTTTAGATATAATTCGGTTATTCGGTTAAAACCGAATTAAATTTAAAAACACCGAACCGAACACCAAAATAAGCCTATTTTATAAACCGGACCGAAATCGAAAATCGAATAGACTGAAACCAAAAAATCGAATAGCCTTCGGTTCGATTTTCGGTTTCGGTCATGATTTGCTCACCCCTACTCGAGTAATTAGAGATACATGCTCGAGTATGAGTTGTAAAATAGCTCAATGATGATAATGAGAAACCTTGCTCGAGCAATTACTTACTTGCTCGAGTAAGTTATGATGTGCTTGAGTAAGCTTCTGTCTTTTCCACTTTTCACTGATTCAAAACCTTATTCATTTGCAAGTCTTGTTATCATCAAAACAAATAAATCGAGAACTAATATTCTCCCCCTTTTTGATGATGACAACACTTGTTAGTTTTTGAAATCATTTTGAAAAGGCTTGAGATCAGTAAGAAAGAATATCAAATGCACAAAGATATAATATAAAGAAAGCGAGCACAAGATTGCATAATAATATATAAACATCAATGCACAAATAACTGTCATATTGTTCAATACATAATCAAACTGAAAAGATAAAGACATAACAATAAACATCATAGTCTAGTCCAACCAAGTCTCTTTCTCCCTTATAATCGAACAACCGAACTCAAAGTCCCACTACCTTGAGATTTTACAAACTTATTTGAATTAACAAATACTCACTCACAGAGTAGGTAAATAAACATTAAAGTATATGAATATCTCAAAGATAATTCAAGAAGTATTAATGAGCAATAACTGAGCAATTAATATGATCGTCATTGGTTGTGAGCTCCAAATTGAATGAAGTTCGTATTTATAGCCGAGCGCCATTAATGACCGTTGTTGAAGCTCCAAGTTAGCCGTTAAGAGACTTTATCGTTCCATTAGACACAGAAGCTTTCTGTTAGATACAAACCATCGTCGTTGAAGATTTGAGGATATGTCGCTTTCATATCGCTATCGACAATCTTCATACAACATACCTTTGGTCAGTAGTTGACTAAGGAGGTGTCATTATCACTTTCGCTGGAATGGATGTCTGCAACAATGATCATTTGACCTGCTCTTATTTCCATTTCATGTGAGTGCTCTATTTTCTACAATGTATTTAATACTCTAACACGTTTGTTGGTTTTTGAATATTTTCACAAAATCCTTTCATTAACAATCTGAAACTCACTTAGCGAATATGGTTAACAGCATTGAAAATAATAATTAGTATTGTTTAGATGAAATCAGATGTTAATTAGATAATTTGAATTTATGAAGGTGAAGAAGACAAAGTGAATGAAGCCTCTGTAAGAACTGTACTCATGTATAACCTTTGTCTGCTTGAGCAACATTCAAATAATTTCACAAAGAAGGCTTAATCAAAAGGCTTGCTCCAGTAAGCATTTGTACATCCTTGATTAAAAAGTACATCGTGCTCGAGCAACATCTATGAAAAGCAAAGAACAACAAGTTAGAACACATATGCTTGAGTACAAGAATGCGTAGTAGCCCTTCAGAAGAAAGCCTATGTCTCTCGATATGGGGAGATAGCTATTCAGAAGAAGAAAGTGATGATGTAGAGGTTGCGCCAACATATGCTTGGTAGCCCGAGAAAAGGAATCAAATACATATGAGGTAATAAAGTCTAAACCTACTTATAATGAATTATAGTCCAAATATAATGCTTTTCATTCTGAATTTCTTAAAGTAGTTAAGGAGTTAGTAAGCTCCAAAAAGAGGGTTAAACTCCTTGATAAACAACTCAAGGAACCATTTGTTGCTTTTTTTAGACATGTCAAGTTCTGGAGGTAAAGAACATTGACCTTATCAAGACAATTAAGAAATTCACTTAAGGAAGTGAAATGCTTAAGGTTATCTTGAAGGCTCAGAGGTTTACAAATGATAAATCCGATATTGGATATGATCCAGACTTGGACCAAAAGAAGGGTGGTAAAACTTATCTCAACCATTTTCAACATTTTGTGCATATTGTAACATCCTAAATTTTTGTAGTAATTAAGTATTTTTAAGGTATGATTTATTAAGTGTTATGAGGTTTAAAAGAGATTTAGAAGATAAAATAAAAATTTATTATTATTATTATTATTATTATATAATTATATTTATTATTATCATAATATGATGTAATATATTAAGAGAGAAAGTGGAGGTCGGACGTTGGAAGGAAAGAAAGAAAGAAGAGAAAAAGGAAAAAGAAAGGAAGAAAAAAATACAAAAAGAAAAGAAGGGGGTGGGCCCACCCCGTTTGAAAAGTTGGGGGGGGGGGTACCACCCTTTTTGAAAAATGGGGGTGCGGTGCCAAATTGCCCCCCCCCCCCCAATTTAGGTGTCGTTGCACCTAATCATTTCGGTGGGGGGATTATAAATACCCCCACTAGTCACACACACACACACCATACATACACCGCACACAGACACTTACACTCATACACACGGTTCGAGAGGAGAGCGTGAGAGAAAAAGAGTAAGGTGGTAATTACTTGGGAGTCTTATAGTAACTTTTTGGTGATTAGTTGGGAGCTATAGAGTAACAGGTAACTCTAAATATTCTTCCATATACTTGTGAATTGTGTATGATTGTAAATTATATTATTTTTAGACTGCATTATGTGTATATGTATTATAATATTATTTTAATAAAAGCTTAATATTACAGTTTTGAACCCACGGAAATTACAATTTTGTACGCAGAAAATTACAGTTTCGTACCCAAGAAAATTACAGTTTTATGCCCATCAAAAATTACGATTTTGCCCCCGAATTTCAAAAATGACAGTTTGGTCCCAAATTTCAAAAATGACAGTTTAGTCCCTTGAATTTCAAGAACGACAGATTGGACCGATGAGTTTTATGAGATGTTTGATTTACCTTGTGATGATATTTTATATAAATGGAAGCTTGCTTTAATATACTTTATTTTATTGATATAATTATCATGGCGACTGTTTGTGTGATGGGTTGGAGTAAGGAGGAATTTGAATGATAAGATTTCTTTATGCCACCACTCGGTGCACAATGGATGGTACTTGTTAGAGTCCCTTCATCATGTTTTTCATCTGGCCGGGATTGCATTGAAGGTGTGGGACATGTGATACCTCCTTAGTTGTTATTTTTAAGGAAGGGAGCCATAGTCCAGACTTAAGCTTTATACCTTTGGCCGGATGTATCATCCAATCAAATAAATGAGTTTCTATTGGACTATGTGTTAGCCTATGGCTCCAGTCAGTGGTACAAGGGTGGACGGTGATATAAGGGAGGCTGCTTATTTCGTATTGTATAATCGCATAGTTCACAATTCGACTTAATGATGATTACTTTTACAAAATAATTTTGTATGAGAAATTATGGTATATACAAATATATTTGAAATCAGCCCCTACTTTTTGTCGTATGTAATTTACTTGTGTACGGTAGAAACTTTCAATAGTTACTTAGACGTGGAATCTCATCCTATATTAACATTTTTTAGGTGAATATTCTAGTAGAGAGCAAGGGAAGGAACCTATGGAGTGAGCTTTGAAGGCTCTTTTGTATTCCTATAGCTTATGTTATATTATTTTTATTTGCCATGACCCTAGGACTTCCGCATTATATTTGACTCTAAAATATTATGGAAATTTGATTTGACTTTGTATTATGAATTTTATTTGAAATGGTTATGTAATTTAATGACTTGGATATTGGTCATGCCTGTTGGAGGTATTTCAAATATTTTGGCCAAGTTTTCGAGTGTTGAATTTGGGGTATTACACATATATCTAATCATTTTGCTAATTGTAATTTTTGCAATATAAAGGACATTATACTTCTTGTTATCATAAAAAAGAAGGAATCGTGGGCACACTTATAAATGGGTTCCAAAAGAATCATATGTGCTAAGAGTGATTCACACTAACCACAAAGGACCTAAAAAAGGGTTAGTGGGTACCATAAAACTTTTCAATCATATATCATTTTAATACTTTAGATTGTATTTTGTCTATTTAATATAATTGTGACATCAAAGACAAGTAAAATTATACATAAAAATGAAAAAAATTAAAAATTAAAAATTAAAAAATATATATATATTGATGCTCGAGACACATGACGGTTGGCGGTTCCCCGTGTGATAAGAACAAATGATCACCACCTAAAAAAGTGTGGGTACAATCATCTCTATTTTGAATCAAAAGATGGAGCCAAAGCAAGTTTTGGAGAAAATCAATTTGGAAAGATTGTTGGAATTGGTGAAGTTGGCAAGAAAGATGGAGTGCAATTCAAACATATCTACTTATGTAGAAGGATTGTGCCACAATCAACTTAGTGTAAGCCAAAGCACTAAAGACAATTGGGTCATCTTTGATTTAGAAGAATGCCTCATTATGAGCAAGAAGGACTTTCAAATCAATAAGGATGATCTTAAAGTCAAGATAAAGCAAAGGGTGGTAAATGTTTCTGAAAATTTCTTTCTGGGTAATGACAATGAAAGTTGGTTATAGTATAAGAGACTTGCTCATGTCAACATGAACAAACTAGGCAAACTAATAAAAAATGATTTGGTTATTGGTTTGCTTAAACTTCAACTTAAAGATAATATAATCTACAATTCCTGTCAAAAAGGGAAATAAATAAAGTCCTCCTTTAAATAGAAGAAAATCTCTACGAGAAACCACTCCAACTAATCCATATGGATTTAGTTGAACCAGTAAGAGTAAAGAGTCTTGGTGGGAATCTCTACAAATTGGTGATTATTGATGATTATTCTAGATTTACCTAAACTATAATTCTTTCCTCAAAAGATGAAATTTTGATGAATTTGTTGTTTTTGTCAAAAAAGTCCAAAATGAGAAAGGTATGCCTATTGTATCTATCAAACTGATCATGGTGGGGAATTCGCAAACCAAGCATTCGAAGAATATTGTGATGCAAAAGGGATTGATTACATTTTCTCATCTCCAAGAACTCCACAACAAAATGGGTTTGTTAAAAGAAAGAATAGAGTTCTCACTGATATGGTAAGAGCAATGTTGAATGAGAAAGAAGTATCACAAGTATTATAAGCAGATGCAATGAGCACAGTATGCTGCATCTCAAATAGAGCTTACATAATATCAATACTAGGAAAAATGCCTTATGAGTTATGTAAAGGAAGGAAACCAAACTTGGTTCATTTATATGTGTTTGGGTCCAAGTGTTTCATCCACAACAATGGTAAAGACAATCTTGGTAAATTCGATCCTAAAGCTAATGGATGTTCATTTCTCAGCTATTCTAATAGAAGTAAAGCTAGCATATAAAATTTTTAATAAGTGTACATGTGTTATTGAAGAATCTATACATATTGTGTTTGTTGAAAATGAGTCTCAATCAAAACCTAATGAAGAGGAACCAGAGATAGTTCATAACTTAGGAGACCTAACTAGTCCAAATTCTCTTACTCCTCAAGCTGATAAAGATTTCAATCATTTGACCGTAAACTAGAGCCACTTTTGATTCTGCAATATTTTGTTCATTAATTACTCTAGATTCCTTCATTTCCATGTAAAGATCATTTTCCTCACAAGTACATTCACCTACTCCCCAAATACGGACACACCCCCACGAGATTTGGCAATGTTATTGATCAATTCCATCATGAGTACTGTTTCACCCACCCTAGCTCCACCGAAAAGTCTTGTTTTTCCTCCACGACGATAAGGGGCTAAAAGATAACTCCCTTGACCATAATCATGATCAAACCCAAGCTAGAACTTGGAGATATATCAAGGATCATCCCATAAACCAAGTCTTAGGTGATGTCAAGGAAGGAGTGAAACTAGAAATGGAGCTCTCAATGAAGTCAGTTTTTCTATTTTCATTTTTGAAATTGAGCCCTCAAGCATTGACGAAGCCCTATCAAGTAATGATTAGGTGTTAGTAATGCAAGAGGAATTGAATCAATTTGATAAAAATCAAGTTTGAAATTTGATACCCGACTTAAAGACCGCTATTTGCACAAATTCCTATTGATTCAATGACAAGTTTAATCATTTGTTAGTCAAAGCTATTCCCTACACTGTCATGTGATTAAACAAGAAGGGGTATGTTAACTATTTTTAACTTATTGTCTTAATCTATTTAAATAACAAAAAAATTTTTTGTTAAAATAGTCAGTATAATTAAATTTTTCTTATACTACCATAATAAGGAGCAGAGGGGTATATATTACACGCTAACTAGTTTTTGTTTAAGACTATCATGTAACTAATTATCTAACGGGACGTTCCTTAAAGTCTAATGTACAGGTTCTATTCCTAAAATATCTCAACTGAATTCAATTTTCTTAAATACTGAAAAAAGGAGAGGGTTCATTTTGACAAATGAGTGGCCCTCTTCCCACATGAGAGTCATGGTCCACTGTTCCCCTCACTTATTAGAAAGGGATTAATTCACATCCACTCACAAGTTTGAGTTGACCACATCAAAAAATAAAAGCCAATAACAAGCATACTCATATTTATTCATACATTATATGGCTTTGTATCCGTGATCGAGATAATAATCAATAGATAATTTAATAAGCTAAGCGATGTAGTTTAACTAAATTATTTTTGTTGGCAAAAAAAAAAGGGTTAATGTAATCTTTGCTGCTTCAAATTTATTTCTATTTTGGTTTTGATCCCTCAAATTTTAAACCATATGGCTTTTAGTCCTTAAAAGAACAAAATAATTTAGGTTTTTATTACACCATGAGACCATGTTTTAAGCAAAATGAACTTTTATGAACCAAAACTTATGATTTGAAACTTGAGAGACTAAAACTAAAATTAGAGCAAATTTAAATGATGAAAGATTGTATTAATCTATTCCAATGTTTACATGACTATACAATGTTGAAAAACCACACATTATTAATTATTTATTAAGGATGATATTGGAATAAATATTTCTTTTAATATCAAAGCATATGGTATTTTGAAACCACATTGAACCTTGACTAATGAGTTGTGAGGAGAAGATCTTCTTCTCATCCTTTTTCTCATTTTTCCTCATCAGCTCATCTGGGCCATTGATTTGGAAGATGAGAGAGAGATTAAATTAGTATTATGATTGATTGGACAGATATGATTTAGAGATAATAAGGGATAATAAGAAAAAGATTAGGAGAGAAACTCAACCCTGAGTTGTGTCAAGAAAGACCACAAGGACGGCAACTTAATGGGACAAAATATTTTACTAAATCCACAATTAAAATGGGATTGACACTTAATCATTTTTTACAAGACACTAATAATAATTAATCACACAAGGGGTGATGAGTCTCCTCATAAACTCTAAAACCCGGTCCAGGATAAGTACAAATCTTGTCATGTATCGTACACACACATATAATTTTATTAAATCTTTATATTTTCCTATGAAAAAAAAAACGAAATTCATTTTTTAAAAACTTCTCAAGTTTTTTCCTTTTAAAATTAGTGACACTTTGATATCTTGTGGGTATAAAATGGTGCAGTTCAGAATTTTTTATGATTTTTCAAAAAACTATAAATAAATAAGGGTGAAGGTGCAATTATGCCAACGAACTATTTCTGAAAGAGCACCAGGCACAATAAACTATTTTGGGTATCTTATATACAAAAAAACAAATAAAACATGGAAGGAAACACAAGGCCGTCATTTTTCTGCTTAACGGACGTTTCAACGCTTATGTGGCTGCTGATGTGGGTGCGTGGGATTATACATGTGGCATTAGATATAAATCTGCAATTTTTTTTTTGTGGCTTTACCCTATATGATGGGGAGCAGAGATGAAGACGAAGATGTGATCTTGAGAAAAGCCAATATAGCGGAGAAGAAGAAAGGAGGGCGAAAACGCGATCTCGGAGGGAAATGCGACGGCGATCTGGAAACGCATCATCTTCTTCATCCTCGACGACAAGAAGCAAAGGAGGGTGGTGCTTCTTCGAGAACCTAGTCGTGAAGATGATTATGAACCTCCGAGAAGGTACTGTTATCACAGAATGGTGGCTTCGAGATGGACGGCGTGGACTGAGGGGAACCCAGGTCGGAGGTTCTACGAATGCCCATACTATTACCAGGTAAGCAACGTTAGTCCGATTTGGGTATTTTCGAGTTTGGGTATTATTCAACTCTGGAAATTTGTTGTGTCCAGACGGTATTGTGCTCATTGGTTTTAAATGCGATTGACGAGAGGCCTAACATTAAAATAATCTATTCTCGGTTGTTGGGTTTGTGGTTAATCCGATTTGGGTATTTTGGAGATTGGGTATTATTCAACTCGGGTATTTGTTGCTTCCAGACTCGATTCTGGTCATTGGTTTTCTGTGCAATTGACGACAGGCGTAATGTAGTGTATTTGTTGTTAATACTTGCTTAGCGGTTAACATTAAAATCATGTGTTCTGCTCATTGGGTTTGTGCTCCATTGTGCTCATTCGACCCTGCTCATTTGATTTGAAATAATACATGAACTATGAACTATAATCTTCATGTATTCTGCTCATTGGTTTTCGTTCAAAATGTTAACAATGAAAAAGAAAGTTACCAACAACAAAAAGTTATGATTAATTTTCTGTAAACTTCAAATGTTAGATTTCTATCCTACCTCAACCTCAAGTACCAAGCATTTGTTGAAGAGAACTAAAGCTCCTGCACCAATCCTGTGGTTCATAGGAAGGAATCCATTTTTTGCTTTCTAAATATCATTTTTGGGCAGCAATGCTTAGTTTATAGTACCGTGGCATGACTCAAATTGGTTTGATGGGAAAGTTTGTTTCAGCTGTGAGTTTAGGTGACATCCTAGAAGTTTTATTGTTGGATGTTGTGATGTGGGTTTTTTCATTGATTTAAGTGGGGATAATTCTGTCATAAGTTGGCTATTGGAAATTGAGTTTTTGCATATTAAGCTTTGTAAAATTTTATTTGACGTATCCTTTTTCATACGGGATGGTGGGTGCGGATTCTTTGCTTGGCATGATGACGAATTCGGTGACAGAGCAAATACTGTGATTAAGGAGCTATTAGATGACATTGACAAATTATATGATGAAAATTCTTTGCTTCGAAGAACAGAGCATGGACAAAGAGTGAAAGAGCTTGATGCAATACACACGGATTTGAAAGCTAAAACGCGACATGAGATATATGATGGGGAACTTAGGAAGGGGGAAAGGAAGTTTAAAGTAGCGATGTCATTGTTATTTGTAACTTGTGTTTGGTTGTGTGTATTGTATTTGAAAATGTAGCTATATGTAACAACTTAGTTTTGCTTAGGTTGATGGAAAAATCTGTGTATTTTGTTTTGGTTAGGTTGATTACAAAATCACTGTATTTTGGTAGCTCATTTTCCTAACCTTAGTTCATAGCTAAGTTAGACTTGTAACTCGCTTTGTACAGTGACTATGCAAGAACAATTTATACAAAGCAGATTAATGTTTTGATAACAATGATTACCAATATGATATGACAAAATCCCATGAGTGAATTATGACTGAAACAAGTGCAAAGAACATGCACATACAGTGGTACACCAATGATTCCACATGCTTGGAAATAAAACATACGTACACAAGCTAAAATATTGATAGCATTATCTGATATAAACCTCTTGCATTAATGTGTTTTGATAACAAAAGTAGACAAGTGAAATCAAACTTTGATGAACTTGTTGACAGCAAAAACAATGATACACACATTAATGAAGATATATTTCATTCAGACCTGCCAAAATATACAAGCAATGATACACAGTGAATCAAATCATGCGGATCGAAATAAATACAAAGGTATCCTAATTCCGAAAGGCAAAAGGTTGGTCATAAGACCAAACACAAAACAACTACACATTTGCTTGCTTTCGTGTTACAAAAGCTCGGGGATTTCACATATATCCCAAAAGAAATCACCCAACAAAAAACAGCCATCTAAACACTTCTACTTGGAGGAGCTAGGCATATTCCTGGTGATAAGTTGATCCCTTTGTTGTTGTAGCTGTGATCTTCGCCTTGACATAATCTGTTGGCTTTGTATTCTCAGTTGTAAGCCACTAATACTTGGCTGCTGTTCCACCGCAATCCAGGGAGGTTCTACCGGCAAATGGTGAATTAGTATGAGATGGGAAGGCAATCTTTATGGGACCTTCGTGGGAGGACAATGTTGCAGGTGTAGATCTTCTGATTTCTTTCTCGTTTGGTATTGCAAATCTTGTTTGAGGGTTGGCATTATGCTGAAACTCTATGGGTGTACCCGAATCAATTACCTGTTCAGAAGTTAAGCCAGGCTACGAAATTTAAAGGAAAACAAACAAAAGAAATCGATGTTAACTCGTATGAAAAAAAAAAAACCAGAATTAAGAACGACAATGAAATGTTTGCACAAATCTCACATTGTAAACAATTCTTCCAGTGTCTTCATCCACCATTATTCCAAATCCAACTCCGCGTGCAAGAGTCCTTCTGGTTGACTGGTTGGAAGGTTCAGAGTGGTTTGTGCTTTGTGGTGTTTGTTGGGAAGGTGAGCATGAAGATTGTTGACTTGGATTAGGTGTTGTTCTCTTCCGTCCAGGATGAGAGTTGTTCGAGGGGGGGCCTCGAACAAGAAATATTTATGAACAAATATTGATGAAGAAATACGATGAAAAGGGTGAAGCAACAAAAATCAACAAACCGAAGTGGGTCAATCCCAAGCAAATGTACAAACTATACCGAGTGAATAATTACGCGAAACAGGAAAACTCGATTATGCAATATCTCTAATTGTAAAGGGCCTAACAAAGAAATAAGACTGAACTCAACATCAAGCCGACCAACATCAAATAAATATACATAAATTCCCACAACCACAAATTATTGATGTTCACATCAGATATGGAATTCCTGTTCACAATAGATATGGAATTCCAAAGTGACAAATTGCTGCATGCATAACAGGGTGGATGAGGCCTATGGCAATACACAATATCAATGATTTCTATTGCTTTATAACATAAAATCTAGTAAATATGAGAAACTGGACAATATAAACACGTTTGAGCTTAATTGGTTTATCTTATGGCAGTCAGAAATAAGAGGGGAAGTAAACTATGCTTTCCCTTATAATTATGATAGAAACTAGCAAGGTTTAATCCTAAATCATAAATTAAGCTAAAGTTTCGAGGTCCAGCTGCAAAATCACAGTATATCAAAGGTTACAGACAAGAAGATAACCGGAGAAATGCACCCTTTTTTGGCAAAAATAGCAAGGTATGTTTTGAAGGTGACAATTAGGCAAAATATTGTTAGCAACATTGTGGAGTACTTGGTGATTTTGCAGTTGGCCATCCAAACATATGTAATTACAAGATGCATTTTCATGATCAAGTAACCAAGAAATTCATTGCTTTCATTTGCAACCAACAAATATGATCAGTCACAACTCACAAGTAATACATATTATCATGCTAATATCATGCTCAATACAAGTCACAAGTAATGCAAGTAAAAAATTTTATTCACCTCTTTGCACGTGCTTCTATTGTATCCCTCTTTCCTACAGAAGCTGCACCTCATAACAGTCCCCTTTTTGCTTAATTTCTCTGCACGCGGAGGTGCAGAAGCATTAAAATCAGATGCTTCACTTGTAGTGGCATTGGAGATATTGCGTCTTCTTTGTGCTTCTTCGGTCCTTTTCCTTCGCTTTGAGGTCCGCACGGTAATTTGCATACAGGTGGGGGCAGCAATGGAGGGTACTTGTGTGTTTCCCAAAATTGTTGTCCCCTCACTGGCTGGAATTTTGTCCTATAACTCGCAACAAATGTTTCCCTATGGTAATAACGTGAGATTTGACTAATAGGGTCCACCTTAGCATCATACATCGCACATATGGAATGTTGGCATGGGATTCCAGTCAAATCCCATGCTCTACAAGTGCACATTTTCCTATCTAGCTGTACTGAGTGTCTATCCTTCCCCTCAACCACCTCATACCCATCATCACCATTAAAGAAAACCTACAAAGTACAGCCAAGTATCTATTCGTGTCAAACAAGTCAAGACACTTAGGGCTGTAGCTACCCTTCCAAGTGCTAACAATATTATCACTAGCAGCCCATTTTTCCATCAACTTAAGCCTAATGCCATCAAACATCTTAATTACAGGGAAATACCAACACTCACATATCCACGCATTAAAACTCTCACTCACATTATTGTCTACAATCATAGAGAGGCACCTATTTGTAAAATACGCTCTTACCCATCCATTGACAGGGTAACTTACAGCACCAACAGCTGCTGCCTTATTAACCTTCTCCATTGCCTTGAGGTTGTCATTAAATTGTTCCTTGTAGGTGCTCCAGGCGCAAGTGAAAAATTTCTTCTTCAGCTCATGTCCCCTCCATTTTTTACTCCAATTGGCATAAATATGCCTTGCACACAGCCTATGTTCAGCCAACGGTAACACAATAGTGACAGCTTGTGCCAACCCCTATGCATGTACCAAACAGTTAGTATGTTTATGTGTATTGTAACTATTAAACAAAGATGAACATAATTGAAAATGTTAATTATGACTTTACCTTCTGCATGTCAGACATAATTGTTACTTTACCACCTTCGTCAAGTTCAAGAGACACTCTAAGCAACTCTAAGAACCACGTCCAATTAACATTAGTTTCCTTCTCGGTCAACCCAAAAGCTATTGGGTACATACTATCATTTGTATCTAACCCCACTGCGGTCAACAAAATCCCTCTAGCTCTCCCTTTCAAAAAGGTACCATCAAGGCCAATAAATGGTCTACACCCAACTTTCCATCCAACCTAATACAAAGGCAACAAAACCAAGCTAAATATAGACTGAAATCACAACAACTTATGCATACAACAGACCAAAATATAAGGCATACAAGTCTGGTCTTTGCAAACTAATAACGTTACAAGCCAATTAAGGGACTGATTGTTCAGAAACCAATAGTTGACAAGCAGTAAATAAGACAATGTCACAAGAATGTCATATCTTCGATGAATTAAAACACACGTACATTCTTCTAAAAACCCTCCCCGCCTTGATCTAACGCTTCAGGGCTTAACTCAACACTTACATCGGACCCGATTTGACACCTTGAGCTCATTGCAATAAGCTTCTAATTTGTCAAATTCATCTACATAACTCCCTTCCATATGTTGCATTATTCTCCTTTTGGCCCTCTTGCACTTATATTTGCTCACAAACAGTTTCAACTCACGCTCAACCTCCTTCTTCATCTCACTTGCACTATATTGAGGATTGTCTTGGACTTTATCCTTGAAGTGTTCAGCTAGCCATCTCACACTAGCTCTTGGATTCTTATAAACCCTAGCACACATGTGTTCATGAACAAGTGTTTTCAAAATGTATCCAACTCCAAGGCTATCTCTAGATGCATACAACCTAAATGGACACCCTCTTGACAAGTTGCAATTACCATCTTCTTCTCACTTCTAATTATTTTCACACAAACCCCATTGTCTATAGCATACTTATCAATAGCCCTCCTCAACTCAACCCTATCCAAGAACGTCATTCCAACCGTGAAATAGGGCCTTCTTTCAGACCCATCCAACTGACTTAAACTCAGCCTCTCTTCTACAGGCCCACCATATTCTAAATTTCCCTCTTCCTCATCACTAACTTCAGTTTGTTCATGTATTTCATAATCATTGTCTAAACTATCTTCACTCTCGAAGATTCTCGACGGTGATTGTGCCATAAAGTCATCATCATCAATGTCAGAATCATCTTCCCCTGTCTCACCAACATTTTGGTTCAATGGAATGTCTTCTAATCTGCCTATGTCATTTAAGTCATCTAAATCATCTACCTCACCTAATTCTTCACCTAATTCTTCTATACAATCACCATCAAGTTCAATTTCCCCCTGACCCGACCTTATGTAAAACGTTCTAACAGTTTCTTCCTCAACAGAAACCACCTCACTTACCTTCCTCAGCTTACTCAAGTAATTAATTTCCAATACCTCATCGTTGCCTCCCAACACAGGTCCCGTCTCATCTTCTGAACGAGCTACGCCCTTCCCTTTATCCGCCATTAACACTGCAAAGAAGGTACCCAAATCAAAACTTTGTCACAAATTGTAGCTAATGCACCGTAAACAACAAAGAACACCATTTATTGCCCAAAATCGTCCCTTACCTATGAATAAATTGCAGCTCCCTGAACCCTAGATCGACTATCATTACGGAAATAGGATGCGCGATTGCTTTACGATTTTAGAGAACCACGTTTCAAGCAGCCAATCTCGAGAATCAATCATTTTTTCAGTTCCTTGCCGTCGATTTGGGGTTGATCGCGTTTTCTACCTTCTTTGTTCACTCTCAGGATCGCGTTTTCGACCAACACTTCGCTGCTCTCTTCGTTTAAGGGTCGAAGCTAAAGGGAAAATAAAACCTAAGGTTAAAGCTATGCCACATGTATAATGCCACATAAGCTTCGAAACATCCGTTAAGCAGAAAACTGACGGCCTTGTGATTCCTTCCATGTTTTATTTGTTTTTTTGTATAAAAGATACCCAAAATAGTTTATTGTGCCTGGTGCTCTTTCAGAAATAGTTCGTTGGCATAATTGCACCTTCACCCAATAAATAATGCATAATTTTGTAGTGTTTTTTATTTGAAAATCCATTAAAAAAAATCAAAACTTCAACATTTTGTACCCATAATATATCAAAATGTCACTCATTTTATGGAAAATCTAATGATAAAAAAAAAAAAAATTCAAGAGGTTGGAGAATCAAATGAGCATTAGATAGAGGCACATTAGAGGCCCCAAACTGGGGACGGAGCCCAAAAAAAAACTTTGAGGAGGTTGGGGCATCAAAGGAGCATAAGATAGAGGCACATTAGGGCCTCAAATAGAAATTGAAATTAGGAGGGTGAAAATTACAGAATAAAACTCAGGTGTTCATGATATTATATTTCAGCCCTATAAATATTTCAATATTTTTATTTTCACCCTTATGTGAAACTTTTAGTGGGGACTAAAGTAAAAAAATTAAAATTTTTATAGGGGTAAAATATAATTTCATAAAAATTGGGGTTGAATTCTGTAATTTTAGTGAGTGGGTGCCACCCATAACTCGCCTAATTCCGCCACTGCCCCAAACCCATATATAGTTATGACAAAAAAACAAAGTTTCATTTTTTAATAAACTTTATGTGATAAATGGAAGAACCTATAACAAATTATTAATTATATAAGGACGACATAATGATCTTACAAATTACAATCAATAAGAGTGTAATTAATTTGGGGTTTTTTTTTTTTTTCTTATATAAAGGCATGCCTCTTTCAGGATGCTTCACGTTTCTGGCTTACTTTATTCAAACAGTAAATATGCCATTTAGTGCTTCTTGATTCGGGTTTTTTATGCAGATAAGGAAAAGCACCCATCAATAAGCAATTCTAATAATATTGCTTTGAATTCTCCTTTATTCCATTTGTTGGTTTCTATAACTTTTCTTTCTTTACTACTTTGTCTTTTGTTTTTTTCGTTTTTTAGGTATACTTGTGTGGTCCGTTTGAAGACGCAGCGTAACATTTCGATCAAAAAATTATAGAGCATGAAATATATATGTATATATTGCAAGTCAGAGTTGTTGACTTGTCTTATGGCAATGATCTTCAACCGCTGAAACAAAAAATATCCTATCTATAATACTCCTTTCGTCTCTAAATATAAGAGATGAGGAGGAAAATAAAGACAAAGTTTATAATAGACAACGTGGATCCGTAAATTACATTATAAACCTTATGGCAATGATCTTCAACCGTTGAAACAAAAAATATCCTATCTATAATCCTTTATATTTAAATTACATTATAAACTAAGTCCTAATATTTATGCCTAGATTATTTAATAATACACTTTTTAAACAGTATGAAATTAAATTTTCTTAATATCATTTTTCATTGGTTCAATAGAGATGAGTGCCAATCATTGTCATCAAACTTGCAAGTTAATTCTCGAGTTTACCGTTTTTATATTTCTATCTTATTAAATTAAATTGGGTCATTGGTAAACTCATGGCAGTTATAAACTCAGTTAAACTCACGAGTTTAAACGCAGACTTTACTATTTTTGTGTTTCTAGCTCACAAAACCTTGTTATTTCATTCTTAAACTCATGTTAACTTTTTTGATTTTGTTATCCTCAATAGCTTTATATATGAATTTATAGAAATTTCTTTGTTAAATTTAATAAATTATGAATGTTGATATATTTAATTTCAATTCTTCTGATTTAATATATATATATATATATATAATCAAATTGTTGCCATTTTTGGATTTTAATTATTTAATTATATATTATTAATATCTATTTAATGATAAAAGCAAATAAACTCATATCGTAAATTTGAATTATAAATTCATAAAAGTTTGCATAAACTTGTGAGTTTGATAATCTTAATACTAATCACATCCATATAAAATCGGCTATATATAAGAACACTGTCAGAAAAATTTTCCTCCTATTTTGATGAATAGGCTAATTAATCTCTTTTATTTATTTATATATTTATGTTATACCTTTCTCTTGATTTCTTCTATTTAAATGGAATCCACGTTATTAATTACGTATTGAGAAAAGTATTAAGAAAGAATATAAATGTCGTAATATGACTGTATTGTACGTTGACCTATATCTTAAATGAACGGTTCCATGGTTTTTTTTTTTTTTTTAAAAAAAAAAGTTGTGTTCCAAATATTTGAATCAAAGTTCAACGTTTTCTTTATTATCAAAAAAGTTCAACGTTTTCTTCTGTCCAAAAAAAAAAAAAAAAAAAAAACCCACTAAAGAAGGGCTCAACATGAGAGCTACTCTTAGTTTGTCATTTTCCTAGTATTATTCTTGTCCAAACACACTTAACTACTAAATTCTAATGGGATCCAGTTTATTAATGCCGGTAATAATATGGTCAAATCTAAGATAAACGTTTTTTGATACACAAAAAGTTGAACGTTTTCTTCATCCTTATTATTTTCTTGTCTTGATTGAGACTTTTATTTTGTCCCTAAATATATATATTATGTTCCAAATTTTAAAATTTAATTCTTTTTATGACTGTTGGAAAGATCGGGCAGTGTTAATTAGACCTCGGTAGTTAAAATTTAAAAAAATTTAAAAGTGTGGCAATAAATAAAGGGAAAATTGAAAAATAAAAAGTAATTCTTATAAGACTTATAATTATGTCCTATTTATAAGTCACTTCCAGGCTTCAGCATATTTTACACAAAGAAAAACTTAAACTTTATTAATTTTGCTATAAAGTATAATAACTTTCCAACTTTATCCTTATTTAATATACAATATACTGCAAAGGATAAAGACATGATAATAAATGAAGGGTAAAATTATCTATCCATTTGAAATTTTTAATAAAATGCCTTATAAATATGATAAAAAAATTTCTTCTCTCCTTTCCTATAAATTGTTAAAAAAAATTCTTTCTCCTGCCCTAGAGAGTACATATATTTTTGCTTTCCCTTAGGTTGTGTGATTTTTCTCCTTAGTATGTATGTATTTGATCCCAAGTTTATTACTTATGTAATTATTAAAATCTATTCATTATAAAATTTAATAACTTTTCCTTTCATGAAATAAATGACTAATAATTAATTATTGTAACAATATACTGATTACATCAGGCTACAAGAACATATTATTAAAGTAATACTTTACTTACACATTAAATTCAATATAAAATATTATAAATATGAATTTCTATATGTAAATGATAGAAAGATAAACTGTACAAGTATATACAACTACAAAACGTAGCTATCATTAGAATCGGAAGAGGTAGTAACTTGTAAGCAATTTTAGTCAACGGCAAACGGTAGTAATTAATAATATTATTAGAAAATTATGTTTTCTTATTCTGAACGTCTTTTTCGACCTTTCCCATGTTCTTACTTTAAAGCATATTAATTATATGCCGTCTTTATAAAAGTTGAAATTATATTTGGGAAAATATATTTTGTTTGTAAGATGCTTAGTGGTTGGCATGTGATATACCACCTTTTATTCTCGTAATTGTTTTGATTGCTTCATTCCATGATGATTATTACATATTCTTATTTGGTGTGACTTATATATATACATAATATTATCTACACACACCCACACATATTTTATCTTAGTTTAGAGTTGTGTGTGTATATATATATATATTATATATGACTGGGTACGTAATACTTGAATATTATCGAACTCAATGAGAGTAACTTAATTTTTCAAATGTGTTTTATGTCACACAAACTCAAATTCAAGAATTTGTGTTTAAGCATTTAAAATCCCTTCCATTAAAATCAACACTTGTTGTATACGTGCCATCTCTATAAAGTAGAAATTATATTTAAGAAAATATTTTTTAAGCAAATATACAGTTTTTTTAAGCCTATCTTGAATTTAATTATTGGATAAATAGTAAATATTTAAGAGAAATTGCTAAGAAATGTTGGGAGAAAAATATGGTAAAATCTCCTTTAGAGTCCAAATAAGCAACAAATTATCAAAAAATACCTAAAAAAAGTCACATGTCAAAAAAGGTTTTAGACCTTTTTTAGTATTATTTTAGAAACGTTAACAACTATATTAGTAAAAGTGTACAACATTAACAACTGAATTAAGACATTAACGTTAACAACTATATCAATACAACGTTAATAATTAAATCAATCCACGTTAACAATTAGGGGCTTTCTCTCGATATGTGATTTTTCTTTAAGTTTTTTTTTTTTTTTTTGACAATATATTACTTGCTTGTACCTTGACAGGATTTTCCCAAAAAATATCAACATATTATATACAATTTGTACAAAGTATAAGTATCACACATGGCACTTCCATTACATTTATTTTATTTATATTTCATGGACAAATAGATTCGGGGTAAAAAGTGAAAACTGATGGATGTATTATTTGTGAGAGAAACAGAACATGAGGCATGCCTTTGAGTGGGGCCAGTTAGAATTAAATTCTAATAATGCAAAATTGATAGGCGTGGGTCCCACCACATCATAAATAAATTCAAAGCTCCAGATTTGATTTAGTTCCCTTCCTTACAGGTTTAGATTCGTTTCCTTTGATTCTCAATCTCCTCATATAATTAACATGACAGGTATGATGGGAAAAATATTAAATCCTTTACATTTTTTGGCCAAATATTAAATCCTTTATTCAATTAACCAAATCTGTTTATATATAGTAAGAAATCTGAGGACTTCATATAGAGATATAAAAATATTAAAATAATAACAATCATTAAAACTCTAATACAATCGAGTTATAACCTAGATCCAGATGACCTAAATTTATCGTTTTATTGAAAATAAATAAAATTTGAAATGATTTTAAGAAATATAATAATGAGAAAATTCAATTAAATCATATTCTAAATAGCATTATTAAAATAATCGTAAATATCTAAAATAACTCTAATTATATATTATCCCGAATTCCACCACTATATGCTTTTAATAGCTTTTACATCATAGAGATCTCTTAATGTATATTTTATACAGATCTACATATCAATGAATAAAGTAAAATTTATATATAGAAAGTCACATTATTCATTTATATATTTTTATGAAAAAAGAGGAAGCACATAAGGTGCTTGTCCCTTATGTGCTTCTTATATGTTTGTCCCTCTAATTAGAGGGACAAGCACATTTTATTTTATTTTTTTATTTATTTTTTATAAATTTTATTTATTTAGATTAAATTATATGTTAGTTTTTGAATTTTTTTATACACTCAATATCTCAAATTAATTACTTTCCAGTTCCGCATACGAAATATACTGTCTGTAACACCAATATCTAGAAAATTAATTAATTTGAGATACTTTTTTGGAAAAAATATTCGAAACTAATATATAATTTAATCTAAATAAATAAAATTTATAAAAAATTAAAAAAAATAAAAAAATAAAATGTGCTTGTCCCTCTAATTAGAGGAACAAGTATATAAGAAGCACATTAGAACAAGCACCTAATGTGAACCCGAAAAAAAATGAGTAGGAAAAGCACTCTCAAATTCATAACAATTGCTTCGAGGAATTATTGAGAATGTAAGTGATGCAATACTTACTATAAAGTATTATATTTGGTCTTAATTATAGGAATATTTTTGTAGTACAATTTATATTAAAAAAGTATTCCTATAATTAACCTGAAAGAAATATATGTTTCATGAACATGTAGGATGTGTTTGATTTGAAGGAAAGGAAAGAGATGAGAGGGGAAGGAGAGAAGAGTCTATTGCCTTGTTTTAGTTTGTTAAAGGGAAATGGAGGGGAAACAGATCCTATGTTTGGATTAAGAGGGGAGGGAAAGGGGGGTTTAATATTGTGGTTCCCTCCCCTCTAAAATTTTAAACCAAATGAGGGGAGGGGATCATTTTTCCTTCCCTCTCATCTTCTCCTCCGACCAAACCAAATATAACAAAAAGATCAAAATATCCTTCAAATCCTTGAAAAATGTGAGATAGTGACTGGGAAGGCAAGGTGTCCGAAGAGATTCGCCGGTGGAGGGGCGTCATTGGTATTGGATGGACGGCAATGGTGGATGGGTCGTCAGGTGGAGGAACACTATTAAGGAAGTAAGGGCAAATAATCGGAATGTGTGATTCTTTCTTTTTTCTTTTTTCTTTTTCTTTTTTCAAAACAGTTTTATAAAATTGTTTTTAAAAATAAGTTTTGAAGATTAAAAAAAAAAATGTTTGGATAGTTAATAAAAAAAAAAATCTGTTTTTAAAGTTGTGGTAGTCAACAGGGTATATGTAATGGTTGTCACTAGTAGTATAGGGTTGATAGTAAACAGATGGGTGGCTTTAAAAAAAAATATAACACCTAATAATTATTTTTATTTTCAAGTTTTAAAAATAGATTTTTTTTTCTTAAAAAAAAAAAAAACAACTAATTGAAAACAATTTTCCGAACATGTTTTTTAGATTTTCTTTTTCTTTTAAAAAAACTATTTTTAAAAGCAAAATCAAACAGGCCCAATATCTTTTCTTAAATTCTCAGATGTTGTATAGTCCTCATTCACATAACCAAACAGTGTATTTCCTGATAGATGTATCTACTTAAGTAATCGACTTTATAAAATGTAATCTCCTCTACATTATATATAAGTCCAACCAAACATTTGAATTTGTCATTTTTAATACAAGAGGCACTTAGTTAACTAATTTGAGCATATTAGGGAAATGAAATAAATTGGTTAAGTTGAACAAATAACATGATCTCCTTAGAATATCCTTATATATTATATATCATGAATTCATAAATTATTACGTAAATTTAGTCTGGGGAAATGCTAATACTCTTTTTAGTCTTATTTATAGGACAATATTTGAGAGTTAGTTTTGGTCCTAATTATAGGACAAACTTTTAATTTTTATCAATTTCTTTCTAAAATACCCACATTTTATTCTCTCAAGTGTGTTTGGTTTTTTGTGAGTATATGTATGTGGGTGTATAGACTCTTCCAATCAGTGAAATTTTTAAATTGTTGGGTTTTAATTTATTTATTGCTCAACTAACGTTAATTTACCGATACACACACATATCTCTATGTGTGTGTATATAAGTGTTTGTGTCTACACACGAATATATATAAACATATACACACACATATAGACACACACACACATTGACATATGTATGTATGTGTGTATACATATATGTATATCTATGTATATATGTGTGTGGGTATACATATATGACTATCTATGTGTGCGTACACACACACACACACACACATATAATGTAGACACACAGACACACACACACACACACACACATATATATATATATAATAAAACCATTATTTTAATTAGAAAGTTTGTCGAAAGGAAAATTCTAGGTCAGAGAGGTATGTAACAGGGACTGTTGATTTATTTTTAATTATGTCATTTTAAATTTATATAAGGTCATTTTAGAAAAATAAGTAAATTTAACTAATTTAACTCATCTCCTTAATCTTCCTAAAATTGATTAAATATGTCATATAATTAGGACTGAAAGAAAAAATAAATTGAGATCTTATAACTTCAAATCCAACCACTAACTATTTGTGATATATATTACGAATGGGAGGCAAGTAGTATTTTCTTTAATGTTTGAAGTTGTTGAGGTAAATTAAAATACAGGTAGAGACATGGAGATGTAGGTTATAAATATATATGTATAACTTAAAGATACTTAGTGGTTGGCATGTGGTACCACCTCTTGTATTCTCGTAATTGTTTAGATTGCTTTGGTTATCATTATGATTATGATTTGGTGACTTTTGTGTATAATATGAGGCACTTGTATTTTAAATTATTCATCAGAGTAATATTATCACTCAAATGTCAAAATCGTTCAAATATGGCCTCTTAGCAAAATATATAGTAGACTGAACTTTGATGTGCTAATTATTCTTATATAAATACTTTACAGATTAAGAAAAAAAAACTCTTTAATTTAAAGTTAATATAAAATTAACTTCAACTCTAATGTCTGTTAGTTAAAAGGCAACATTGTAACGACTTTAACATTTTGAGGGACGTCATTCCAATTAATAGTCCTTATGAAATACTCGTAGTTTAAGGTCAAATGTCCTAAAATTCTATAATATATTATATATATACAGCTCATGCTGCTGCTTTGTTTTTGTTTTTGTTTTTTTTTACTATGATGAGATCTTTGTTTCGGCTACAAAAAGAAAAGGAACATGGCCTTTCATTAATTAACTTCCAAAAAGAATAGGATACTCAACATTGTTCTTGCCTCCTCCTACCTTCTCTTTTTTTTTTTTTTTTTTATTATATCTTGTCGTATCATTCATCAATTTTGTTTATTCTTAATTATTCTGAACTAGCTTTAATTTCTTTTTTATATATAGTTTAAGTATTATAATATCATATTATCCATGCTCATTTTTACGACTTCATGCCATGTATGTGAAAAGAAAATAATTAAAAAAAAAATTGGATTGCACATGACTCACATCAATTCGTTATTCATAGTATAATATAGATCGATTTGCAGGATCTTGTAAGTTTAAATTTCCACCGTTTTAATGATTCAATTTCAAAATTTTAACTGTTTCTTTTTTGTATATACGCATTTTTTTTTTTGTTTTAATAAAATTTACCAATATAAATTTTCATATTGATAGCAAAATTTGAATTCATAAGTCATGTTCTTATTAATTAAATTAATTTTAGTTGGCGTGTACACTTTTTCCCCAGCCGAAAGATCGTGGCATTTGAGACTTGGAGGATTGGCCATATTATTGGTAAAAAATGAGCAGTCAAACTTGTTTTGAAGGCTAACTTTCACAGAAAAACCATTTTTTTAATATATAAAAAATATGGATAAGGTAATACACATAATTTTTCTCATACCACCAAATGTTTCTTTAGAGGGCAAAAATGATTATATAGTTTCAAAATAGGTGCAAAGTACCATTTCACCGTTAATTTATTTATTTATTGTATTAAAAGTGATGACGTTTACAACGACATGGATGTTGGATTGACATTCTACAAAGAGAGAGAGAGGGGAAAAAAAACTTCAGATAATCCTAACCACATTTCACTGTTTCAGTGGCAGGAAGGTACCACCTTCACTCAAGCAGATTCAAATTTGAATGCAGATACTGAATTTTCAAAATTAATGCAAAGCATAAACAAAATTTAGAAGCAAAGCAAAGTAAGGTGGCCGGGACTTTCTTACAAAATTTATCAAAACACACAGCCAACCTGTTTTGACATTCAAATAGAGATTCATTGTAAGTCAAATTTGTGCAACACTTTTGAAACTTATTTCAAAATCAGCAAAACCAAAATCAAATACATCATAGTAACTAATAACTTTTACAATCTTACAAATCAAAGATTAATACGTGCATACAAAACAACCTCATTCTTCACCAATTTCCTCAACCTAGGCAGAGCACACTTCTTCAGCGCCTCCACGTCAGGTTCTGGCACTGACTCAATTGCCGCCGCAATGCGTACAGCTCGGCGCCCATATGCGAGTTGTCGTCCTGCTCCTATGTGAGAGTCTCCATCAACGACTTCAAAAACACCGTCAAGAACTATGGTTTTGTGATCCGAGACGACATTATTGCAGTGATGGCCTCAACAGCAACTTTCATTGCTTTCGCCTCCATTCGCGCACAATTAATGCTCTTTCTCACGAGTGATCTAGCCTCTCGCCTCTGGTCTAGCACTCGCCCTACCAATGAAGTGTCCATCCACTACGAAAAAAACCAATATTAGGCACGGAATTTACCCATGGAATTCCGTGGGTAAAATTTTTCCGTGGGTAAAAATACCGTGGCTAATTAATTTACCGACGGAAAAAAATTCCGTCGGTAAATTACCCACGGATTAGGGACGGAAAAATTCCGTCGAACGAATTCGTGGGTAATTAGCGACGGAATTCCGTGGGTAATTTCAGGTGGGTAATTAGGGACGGAATTCGGTGGGTAATTTCCGTGGGTAATTAGCGACGGAATTCCGTGAATAATTTTCGTGGGTAATTAGGGACGGATTCCGTGGATAATGACAGAAAATTTGAGCAAATTTTCAATGTACATTCTCATCTACTTTTTTTAATTATTTTTTTGCTGAACGTTTTTTTAGGCCGTTTTTTATATATAATAATTAAAATGCACTGAAACAAAAAAATAATCATATAGATAGAAAGCTGAACAAGTTCAAAGCACATATTCATATAAATGTCACAATTTAAAGTCACTACAAGGGCCAATAGATACAAATAATTACCAAGTTAGTTTTTAGAAAAGCAATAAAAATATTCAACTATCATTTTCATTGTCTTGATGGGGAGCCTCATCATTGGTGGCGGTTAGAGAGATTAGGTAAGTGAATCCCAAGTGCTTGCAATGCCGACATAATCATTTCGTTCGTGATTTCAAGCTTGCAACTTCTTTCATTTGAGTCATCTCCGTTTGTATTTCGGATCCACCGTAGAGTTGACAGAAGGTGTGGAAGAAGAACCAATATGTTCATCTTTAGATCCCAACCCATAGATTCGCCCCTTCTTGTTCTTACCACCAATAACATCTAACCACAAATTAAATTCATCTTGATTAGACATGATACCTCCTCCCTCAGAATTGATAGATTCCTTTCGTCTCGAAATTCATCCCGCAAAACGAAATACATAAGTTACATGTTAACCTTTATTTAGCTAAATAAAGACAACGAATATTAACCTTTAGATTTTTACCGAGTTAATTCAAAGAACTATCCAAATCCTACAATACAAATTATCTTCTTTCTTTCTTTCAATCATTAACATCAAACAGCCAAGGTAAAAATATTCCATTAATTTTACTGCAATTGCCTTCAAAAAGATTCTGGCAACAATAGTAGAATGAAAAGCTGCAAAACACTTAATGAAAAATAAAACTAGAATCCCTCATTCATGAAAAACATTTTCCTCCACCCAAGTAACAGTTCAAAATCCATTAGCATCCTATCATTCACGAACATAACAACTTGTTATGCTTTTCCACCGCATTAGAAACAAGGAAGGAACATACACAAGAAGAACTTAGAAGTAATATCCACAAGTTTATGTGAAATTTCAAAAGCCATCAGCAATCAATCATTGTCAGCAACGAATGCCACCGAAATGAAGACCTTTCAAGACATGTAAGGCATATACTCGTTATTCAAGAATGAAAAGATTACTATTTGTAAGGCATCATCATTCATATAAATACCATATGGTATAGGAAAAATTATGCTCCATATCATAGACATATATCGATCATCCTTCACAAATCATCAAGGAAATTTAAAGAAAGATTTCATTTGCCATGCTTCACATTCATAATCAAATGGAAGATAAAAGTAAGCAATCAATCAAAATTTTGCCAATAATAATAGATGAATTAACTCTTCAGACTTGATAATCACTTTGCACAAACTTAAGAATATTAGGGATGCCATAGGATGTTATGCACAAATACACTTGACAAGGTCAATTCTGCATCAATTCATCTAGAGTAAACAAGATCAAAATGGTACATGTTTCTTCTACAAATGCCTTCAAAACTCAATTCTATAGATGAAAAGACACATAATGCCTTTTCAAATAAACAATTACATATTGAAGATTTGGTACTTTTTTTTTTTTTTTGGCTCAATTGAAGATTTGGTACTTAGAGAAGACTTTTATGTCCACCTCAACAATTCAATCAGATAGCATTAACGTCTTGATTCGGGATATCAAATCTCAGCTCAAAGAATTTCCTTCTTTTATATTGCTATTGTTACAATTAATGATTTATATATGCCTAATTTGTTGCATTTTAGTTTACTTTCTTTAGTTTCGTTGTAAACTTTATGATTCTTAATTATCATCCTCTCCTTAAAAAAGAAACAAGAAAACAAAATATCTGCATTCCCTAACATATATAATTAGAATGCCATTGATTGATATATATTTCTCTTCCACCCTCGCTTGTCTGGTTTTCCGCCAAATTATCAGCAGAAAAACACTTCCTCTCACAATATACACACACACACACACACACACACACACACACACACACTAAATCCCAATCATGGTGTTCCTTAAAATAAACAATTTTTTTGTACCACATACGCCGCACAAAAGCTCCTCTTCCGATTACATTGAGCAAACCACCACTTTTTATTCCCTCCTCTTCCCTTCCCCTTCTATTTTTTTTTTACCAATTCCCATCCATACACAACAAAAATACAAATTAATTAATAATCCCTTTTCATAATTATTTTTCCCTTCATCCATGTTCTCTCTTTCAATTCCTCAGCCACAACATGAACCCTTTAATAATGCATGATGCTTTTAGAGTATCATATTCATCAGTTCAAAATACTGGATGATGCTTTTAGAGTATCATATTCATAACATGAACCCTTTAATAATGTTAATAGTAGATGAAAACGCACAACGACAAAGAACAACAACGGCATTAAACAACCTTCTACTCTTTATTATCATTAATTTGTTTAAAAAAAGTTCACCTAATTAAAGAGCATGCAAACACAAATATCTGAATCATCTGATCCTTATGCTAATTAATTAAGAGATATTCCAAGCTAGCTACCAAGTGAATGATGTCAGGAACTTACATGCATTGCAGCCGCACGATGATCTGCAAATTGCCCAGTTTTCTCATTATAATGTGTCTTTTTAAACAATTCAAAGACCGAGGGCTCTCTTCCCAAATTATCAGCCTACAGGTATTTATAAAGATGTATTACATGAAGCATTACATAAATGATAAGTGAATCGATGAAAAAAAGTCTTATCATCCGCCTTTTATGTTCACTATTAGGAATACTACCCCTTTATGTTGAGTACCTCCTATAGCAAATGCTCGATTGGTTGCTTTGTGTCACAAATGCTTTGATACTCGGGATGTCCAAGACCTCTCTAACCGATTCATCACTTCATGTCGAATCCAGTTGGCCTCACTTGCTTGTGGAAGAAGTCCTTCCTGACTCTATACATTGTTCCCCTAAAGATTTCTTGACACTTGGCATTCCAAATTCTCCTGACATCATTTTCATGTTGAGGATGCCACTTATATTTTCTCTGCATAATTGACAAAGAAAAAAGATAAAGTATTAAAACATAATGAGGTAACAAAAAGACATAACACAAATATAACAGATAAGGTATACCGCCCATTCTTCGAACCACATTTGCCTATAATTAGCAGGGATAACTTTCCATGAGTGACATGGATAGTCAAACTTCCCTTCAATAACAAGAAGAATTTCCCAAACAGAACAAATAAGAGGATTAAACCTAGTAAAAATTGTAACAATACCAATGTAAATTTGATAAAGGATTTATGATATACTGCTTTATGCAAAGAAATAGTTTAAGGAACTGATGACTTACATTTTTTTCTCTAGATATATCCATGTTCGACCATCTACGGGATCACGACCCCAAGGTAATGTACTACCAAACCCTGTGGAGAGGGGGTGCAAAGTGCGAAGATTCTGTGCCACGAGATGGCATGTGAGGAGAAGGGACTTTGTCCGGAGATAATGGGGTCTCACAAAAGCTATTGATGGTCTAACTACTTTAGGTATAGATGAAGTAGTCGTCACAGAGGAATAGGCAACCTAGGATGTTGTTTGGGAATTGAAGACCGTGTAGAATTCGACGGCCGCTAGGATGCTTTGTGAGCCATGGCTAGACATCTACAAATTCATAGTGAGAGTTTAGTTAGTAACAAGAAAGTAATAAATCATGACAAACTTAGATGAAAAAAAAAAAACTGAATCAATTACAAGTCAATGCAAGAAAAAGTCACCTCAAGAACGAAAAACAACAAAATTTATAAAACCTAATAATTTATATATTTTCATCTTCATCTCCGTCTCTGTCTTCGTCTTCATCTCTGTCTCCGTCTTCATCTTCATCTTCGTCTTCGTCTTCATCAATATCTTCAACGTCATCATCTGTATCGTCTTCTTCATCTTCTTCATCTTCTTTTTCTTCTTCTTCATACTCCATGTTATCCACTAGCATATCCACGTATTCGTACCGAATTTCAAATGCAACAGTGTCAGGTATTGGCAGAGTTATTGTGTCCTCATGCACACTTATTGGCAGTATGACTTCGAGTTCATCCACTTGAAATGGCCCCACAATTGTTTCAGATGCAGGAGTGTCAATGATGCTACGAGCCTTGATCTTAATAACAGATAACCAATTTTCCTTTTGACGACAACAAGGATAAGGCATGTAGTATACTTGCATTGCTTGTTGGGCCAAAATAAATAGGTCATACTTATTGTACCTCCGTGATGCATGGATTTCAACAGTCCGAAATTGTGGATGAACCTTGGTACCACGATTCGGTGTTGGATCAAACCAGTCACATTTAAACAACATCACTCTCTTCACAGGCACACCCAAATATTCAAGTTCAATAATCTCTTGTAGAATGCCATAAAAGTCATATTCTACTTGTGTATAGTCAGTTCCCTTAACACATACACCACTATTGTTGGTTGATTTATGAAGGGCAACTTCAGTTGTATGAAACTTGTACCCATTGATGAAGTACTTAGCCCATATTCTCACTCTTCTCTTTGGGCCCTAAGCAATGTCATGTAAAAATGAATCGTCAATATTGTTGGCAGATTTTCAACCTAAGTGACATCAATAAGACTCATGTCAAATAAGGTTTGTTCTAGGTAATTTATTCATAACATTGAGTACTTACATGATCTTTAAACCATGATGCAAATCTATCATTGATTTGAGCTTCTATCTCATTGTCTCTGTTATTTGAGGGTTCTCTTCCTTTAATGTCTCAATGAAAGAACCGCATATCAAGTTATGTGTTAACCATGCATATATTCAACACGTAACCGGATTTATGAAAATTTAACATCCCTTACTTCATATATGGTTGCACCTTATCACAATTCATTAGAATGAATGTGGTCACGGCTTTCACTTCTTCATCCGCCAAGAAACGTAAATTACACACCCTTAAGGTCTTCCTTGATGATTAAAAAGTGAAATTGTTGGGAATTCTAGGTTCTCCACCATCGACATTTCTAATAGGTCTTGTTATCCCCGGTGGAACACCTCGCTCAAAGTAATGCGAGCAAAATATGGCCGTCTCTTCAAGAATATAAGCTTCACATATAGATGCTTCAACTCGAGCTTTGTTTCGTGCCTTTTGTTTTAAGGTATAGAGGAACCTACATATAGAGAATTCCAAACAACAGATTATTAAATGTTGTTATCTTAAAGTCATTGTGCACTTAGATAAACAATGTTCAATACCTTTCAAATGTATACATCCATCTGTATTGGACAGGCCCTCCAACCTTAGCTTCATAAGGAAGGTGGATGGGCAAATGCTCCATTGAGTTAAAGAAGCCTGGGGGAAAGACTTTCTCCAACTTGCACAGTGTCACAACAATATTTTTCTCTAACAACTCTAGTTGATCGCGCAACAAGGTTGTTGAACAAACTTTTGAAAAGAATTGACTTAGCTCAACTATAGGATTCAAGACATTTTCAGGCAATAGGAAGCAAGTGTTGCATGAACACATGGCAATCATGACTCTTCATTCCATACAACTTTACTTCCTTCATGTCCACACATCAGGATAGATTCTATGCATATCCATCAGGGAGCTTCAACTTCTTCACCCATTGACAAATATGTCATTTTTGTTCTAAATTTAAAGTATACTTTGCAATCGGTTTCACCATTCTCCCTCTTATTTCAACAAGTTCATCATCTGGCCGCCTGCAATAATCTTTCACGTCCATTCGAGCTTGTGCATTATCTTTTGTTTTCCCTTTTGTGTCCATCACAAGGTGAAACAAATTTTCAAACACATTTTTCTCAATGTGCATGACATCAAGATTATGTCGAATGAGATTGGTTTTCCAATAAGCCAATTCCCAAAATATGCTTTGTTTTGTCCAATGATGCGTGTCGTTATACCCTTCAATTGGCATAGCTTTTCCATACTCAGAGACCTTTGGTAGACATTTAACTCTTTCCCAAACTTCCTCTCCACTTAATCGAGGAGGAGGCGGAGATCTCTCGATTCTGTTCTTAAAAAAGGCAGAGTTATCTTTCCGAAATTGGTGGTATAGGGGAAGAAATTGCCAATGGCAGTCAAAGAAACATGTTTTTCGCCCATGCTTCAATTGGAATGATTTTGACTTCTCCATACATAGGACATGATAGTCTTCCCATTGTCATCCAACCAAACAACATACCATAAGTTGGAAAGTCATTAATTGTCCACAATAGTAAGCACGCATAGAAAAGTTTTGTCTCAAAGAGGCATCATATGTTGACACCCCCACATCCCACAATAACTTTAATTCATCTATCAATGGTTGCAAGTACACGTCTATTTTTCCCTTTGGATTATTAGGACCAGGATGATCAACGTCAAGAACATAATTCCCGTGTCATGTATATCTCGGGTAGTAGATTATAAGGAGTAACTATCACAGGCCAACAAGAATATTGCTTCCCACATTGCCCAAACGGTGTAAAGCCATTTGAATACAAGCCAAGCCTCACATTTCTTGGATCATATGCAAAGTTGGGATATGTTCTATCAAGAACTTTCTGTGCTTCACCATCAGACGGGTGAGAGAGAACATTAGAAGCTCGACGATTCTCATAGTGCCATCTCATTTCCTTTGCCGAATTTTCAGAAGCAAATAATCTTTGCAATCTTGGAATGAGAGGTAAGAAAAACAACTGCTTCCTTGCAACTTTCTTTTTTCTTCCACGAGACTTGCTAGCGAATATCTATCCTCACAACAAAACTTGCATTGGGTTGCGTCGTTGTCTTCTTTATAATACAACATACACCCATTCACACAACAATCAATCTTCTTATAATCTAGACCTAGCTTAGACACTAACTTCTTTGTTTGGTACAAGTCTGGAAGCATAAGGGTGTCTTTAGGTTGTGTCCTCCTCATGAGTTGGGAAACTAAATTAAAGGCCCGCGAGATATGTTAGTTGTTGCCTTAATACTTAATAATTGCAATGTAGTGGAAAGCTGAGATTCTTCACAACCTTCCCATAACCGTTGTTGTGTAGCATGTAACATGTCATAAAATTCTCTTGCGTTACATTTGGCATCTCTTCAAAGACCTTCATTAAAGTTATCCCAAAACTTGGCCCACCGCATCCATCACCATCGTCTCATACTGATTTGGATGGTTTTCAAATGCCCCCTATGGGGAATGTGAGCCACCTGGTATTGGAGACATGGACCGATGATTTTCTCCTCTTGTTTCACCATGACTAGTCCATACATAATAGTCCGGCATGAAACCCTTCTTATAAAGGTGCACCTTCACCTCATCAAACTTCAGATAATACCTACTTTTACATTTCACACATGGACACCTAAGCTCTCTCCATTTTTGAGAATAAGGTGATTGATATATGTATGCAAGAAACTCATCAACACCTTGCTCAAACTCTTCCGTCACCCATTTAGTACTCGGATTAATTCTATTATACATCCATCTTCGATGTTATGGGACTTCTTCCATTCTAAAAAGCAAGCATTCTATTTTAGAAGAGGAAAAAGCAAATGTGCAAGTCGGAATGTTTATGAATTAAGGCATGCAAACCAAGGGTAAGATTTGATGCTTGACTTAGAAGAGGAAAAAGCAAATGTCATGCAAAAAGTCAAGCCACATGTGCAAGTCAAAATGTTTATGAATTAAAATCAATACAAGAAACCAATTCTTGTCTAGAAACAAGGCTAGACACTTTTTTGGGTGATATGGTTGAATTCAGACTGAGGTGTTTAAGTCCTATAACTAATAGTATGAGCTACTCAATGTAGTTTAGTAAAACTTAATTCAAACACACTTTTAGCAATTTCTCAAGTGCACACGACATTCAAGCATTTTTTTTTTCTTTCCTTTATACACCTTAACCCTATACTATGGAATCATAAATCAGGCATATATTTTTTTAATCCACTAGTTTTTTATTCCTCTTATCTAAATTGGCCATTCTTTGCATTTCTAAACATATTCAAACCTTCAACTAATATTCAAGCAAAGCTACATCACATTCGTGAAATTACCGTATGCGCTTAACGAAAGCGAGTAGGAGGAATAAACTTTTGGTACAAAGTTGAAAACTCCAAAGAAACCTAAGTAGTCAGAAATATATCTATGTGTCAGTTGGAAAATGGCAACAACAAAAAAACATGCTAATAATCCACCCAAAAAAATTGAAATAGTGAAAAAAACCATCTTTGATATATTTTTAATTACTCAAACAATTGTTTTCCCCAAAACTTATTCTACATAATTGTTTTAAGAACATAAAAATATATTTTAGAATTAAACAAGCCCTATATATTTATTTTAATGATTCTGTTATCCCTAATATAAATTTGTAGCTAGACTTGCTTTCAAAAATATCCTTCTAGTTGTAACTTTTGTTGCAATAAAGCGAGACTTTTTGATATAATTAATACTCATTTTAGTTAATTAAAGGCTTAAAATTAGAAGATAAAAATAGAAAGAAACAACTCAGTTATGCATAATAGATATATATTTTGGTGCATAACCACATCTTTTTTAGCCGTTAAATTTCTCAACTAATCCGACTCAACAACAAAAAATGTTATAAATCAATCAAAAGTAAACTTACCGAATTTGGCCAATTTCCAAATGGTTATAGAATTACCACATCTGGCTAAAACAAAGAGCAAAATTGCCAACTGCACATTACATAGGTTATGGTCAGAATTTTCAATTTGGCAGTGATTCTTTCATTAGACCTCCAAAAGTATAAAAAAACAAAATTTGAAGTAACATGCAGCTCACACATGGATGTTTAACATGTTTAAACTAATCATGTTCAAAATATCAAAATAAACTACATATGAAACAATTAAAAAAATTCCAGATGTCTTCAATACAACATATGAAGATTGCATAACATTTTAACTCTTCCATAAAGAACGAATAAGACAAATCAGTTGATCAATAAAAGCAAAGAGCAGAGAAAGGGAAAGCAAAATAGGGGGAACAAAGAATAGCCGAGAGGTCAAACAGATTTTAATCTAAACTTTGAAAGAAGATTACTGTGGATGCCACAACAAATAAATTACAATGTTTGTCTCACATATAATCATAAGATTTTCTTCCCATTCTCTAGACCTTACAATTTGCAGATATAACCAAAATTCTAAACTTCCGATATATGGGAATTTCTTCCATACAAGGTTGCAAACAGCCAAAGTTTTATAATGATCACTGCAGTGAAGAAAAAAAATCCAAGCATCCTCAAGTGCATGCGATTGATATAGCATTTCAATACATAATTTTATAATGATCACTGCAGTGAAGAAGAAAAAAATCTAATCATCATGTAGTACAAATGTATTGAACAGAGTCACCAATTTCTTTATAACATAGTTTTATAATGATCACTGCAGTGAAGAAAAAAATCCAATCATCATGTAGTACAAAAAATATTGAACAGAACCACAAATTTTTTTGTTCATACAAGGAAGTCCTGCCATAACATGCAAGAATCGCAAATAACAAAGGGTTATGACCTCAAAAGACTGAAATATATAACTTTCCTCATCGGCATGTGATGTTATGGTGACAAGTAAGCAAACTGAACAAAAACTGAACGGCACTACAACGAAAAAGCACGAACTGTAGCTTATCAGGGAAACTTGTCTTTCACTTGTCTGTGAAAATTCAATTTAAAATTTTGAAATTTCTTTACACATCCTAATTGCAATAGGTTCCTAAAACATTATTATTATACTACAAGTTCACTAAAGACCATGAACATCAAATGTATCGTCTTTATCAATGTTTTACTGAGTAGACATTGGTCACTAGGTTAACAACTTTCGAAACCGAATATGCGAGATCAAAGCATCCCCAAATTTTGCTCACATTGAGATAAAAATTAGAATTGCAAAATAAATAAACACAGTTCCGCAAATCGCACATACCTCCCCGCACCCACACAAAACGGCGCAAAATGTATAAGGAAAAAAAAAAGCAGAGGGGACCTTGAGTGGAGGAGGAAGGCCGGGACGGTCGGCGACTATAGTACGAATGGCGGTGGATCGAAGGTGAGATGGTGGAGAACGAAGGTCGCCGGAGTTGGAGGAAGGAACAGATGGGGGACGAATTGAGATTTAGGTCACAATCTCTCGCACAATGTCTCGCACGAAGGAAGGAAGGGAAGAGCCGATGATTTAGGGCTAAGGTTTAGGGCTTGTTGAACTTGAGAAAGGTGAAGGGAAGAGCTGATGATTTAGGGCCGAGGTTTCACACGGAGGAAAGGAAGAAAATTCGAAAGGAAGAGGCGCCGGAAATGAAAAAAAGACGCTCAAATTGTATTAGGGATTTAGGGATTGCAACTTCTTAATATAAACAAATTTCACAAAAACAGAAGTAAATCTCCTAGTTCAGTTGGTTAGGCGACTTTGTATCTTCTCCCTCATCCCGTGTTCGAACCATACAAATTGTACTAATTTTTTCAAAACATGTAACATCACCCACGTAATTAGCCACGGAATTACCGTGGGTAATGGAAACCGTCAAATTACCCATGGAAATTCCGTGGGTAATATTTTATTTTTTGAGAAAAAACTTATATTATTTTGCACGGAATTTCGTGGGTAATCCGTCGCTAATTACCCACGGAAATAATTCCGTCTCAATTCCGTGGGTAATTTCAAGTTTTTTTTTAGTGATCTCTCCATTTTTGATCAATCACTCGAGCTTCATAATTTTTCCCCAACCCTAGATTCCCAATATTATTAAGTTAAGATCATTATAATACATATATTATATTATATGATTTTCCAGGAAAATTTGACTTTCATTTTAATTCCTTGCCAAGTCAGCAAGTTTTTTTTTCCAACATGTCATTCGAATGTCCACGTCATTATACACGTAATCACTTTTAGTATATATAAAAAAAGTTAAACTAATAGTCAAATGATACTTTTACACCTATTCTAAAAGCCACATTAATATTTTTGTCATTAAAAAAATACTTGGTATTGGTTTTATTTTAAAAAAAGCATATGTATATTTTTACACATCATTCCTTAAAAAATAAAAAAAGAAGAAATCCAATATGTGTTTCCGTCTCACAGCCTGAAATTTAGACTTATTATTTTCGGTCTTGGTCTGAAATCTAGATCATATCAGCATTTGGGAGCAAACTTACCGTACAAAATGGTCATAACGGCAATAGAAAATGATTAAAGAGGAAACCCAAAATAAAATCGGTTTAATTAATATCGGTCAATTTCTCGCTTCATAACTCATAAGGGTATGGAATTGGAGTCAAATGATCATTATAAGGGTTTTATTTCCAAATATTATTCAAATCACTTCTTTGTTACAGAAAAAATTTGAATATGGAAATTTACTTATATACTCAAAACCAGATCGGTTATAAAATTGTTCAATGTTGTAATTTAAACATTAGTGGTCTACTCATGTTTGAATCATGATAAACCCAATTATTTCATCAATTTTATTAATTAAAATATGAGAAAAACCCTTCTCATGTTGTAGGAGAAGTGTTTTTCCACGTATACACACACATAAAAATGATGGAACCCACACACACACACACATATATATATATATATATATAATTAAGCATTATATATATGTGGGTCCCACTATTTCATGTGTATATAGGAATCTTTTTCTTCTCATGCAACATGAGAAGTTTAAACCCCTTAAAATCTTAAAATATATGTACAAATATTCATATATAATTCTTAAAACAGTAATAATTAAATAAAAAAATAGTTTACAAGTAAATGACACATTAATGTACTCCCTCCTGTCTTTAATATATATTTAGGGAGTTGACTTTTGTAATATTTTTTTTAATTTATCTCTATTAATGCTTTTTTAATAATATAATCAATGAGGGGAATGAATAAGAAAATTAAGGAGGATGATTAGAATGTTTTAAAAATATGTCATATTAATTAAATTAACTAACTTTTTTAATATAATCAAATTAAATAAATATATATATTATATTAAGGATGAGTATAAATAACACACAATTCAATAAAATAAAGTTACTAAAGTATAAATAATTTTTTTAAAAAGGAAAAAAAACCTATTTGTAGGTACCTAGGCTTTTGTTCAATTTTTAATTTATTTCCTCGATGTTTTTCCCTACTAATTAAGTATTTTAATGTTGGTCAATTAGTATCGTTTCCTTGGTACTTGAAAATTAACAAAGCAAAATTATATATGATAGCTAACTGTATTAATAGAGCAAAATTAATGATATAATTAAGAGAGAAAAAAACATACCGTTACCAAATTAAAAATCATGGTGAAGTATAATTACCCGCAAAATGGTTTTTTTTTTTTCATTTTTTTAAACTGAAAATGTACTTTTACTCAATAATGTAAGAAAAGAATTATAAAATCCAACTCATTCAATTTGTCCAAAATTTTTATTGAACTAATCAAGAATTTTTTTTAACTGATTTACTGATCTAACCAACTGCTTCAAAATGAGTCTCAACTCTTAACGAGAATTTGTTACCTTAACAAAAGAAAAACTGAAAATGCAAGTAAAAAAGACAGAGGAGTGTAACTGAACCTGAGCTGAATCAAAGGTTTGACTTTGAATGAGGTGTGTTGCGTTGGGGGTTACTGCTGGGTGCGTGCCCAGAAATGTGGACCTGAATTAGTTTTGAACGACCCCGTAATTTAACCCACTCGCATCCTCATCGCTTGTTGTGCACCTCCTGATAAGTCTCGTTGAAAAAACGGAGCACTGCATCCACGCGCCAGTGATGATGATGACCTTTATTGTTTTTGAACCTGACGACTGAAATTTACATTTACTTTTATTATCGTCTTACAATTGAATTTTGTAACTAAAGTTTGTTACAGTCTGCAACAAATATAACCCATTTTCAACCACCCCAAGCTTTTTCAATTATTTCCTATTTTTTTTTTTTTTTTAGATGTGATAGAATTTGAGGTCTCATCACAATTTAGGTCACACCTCTTCAAAAATAGTTATAGTAAGACTCTCATTGAGAGACTTTGCTAAAAAAAAAAAAAAAAAAAAAAAACCTTATTTAAACATAGAACTAAAATTTATTTATTTAATTATGAAATAAATTCAAATCGAAGTGGCATTCCATGCTCATAAGAAAAATAAACAAGGAGTGCTCATTTTAATTTTGGACCATGTAAAACCATCAAAATTGATTTTGGAGGGTCTAGATTCAATTCAATTTATTTTTATATTTTAAACAATTTTTATTTTAGTAGATATAAGATTTTAAAAAGGATATTTTTTTAATTGAAACTTTTAAGAAAAAATTATTGTTGAGAAAATTGATGATTAAAAATTTTAAATCTAAACTGTTGTTGTCGATTTTAAATGTGTTATGGTATAGAACACATAGATGTCAAATTTCAGGTTCATATATGATCTTGGATGGATAGGCTCGCTCGGATATCTATAGAGGAGATAACCCTGAGAGCGGGATCACCGTATTACCTACAAAAGGGGTACACGACAAAGGGGTGGTGTGTGTGCACAAGTGAGACCGTATGTAAATAGTCTAGGTTAGAATGTGTGCACCTTGTTACCTGTCCCCTCCGTATTTATAGAGGTGTCTCGGTGAGATATCCGAGATACTCCATTAATGGGACGTGTCATTAATGGGGCGATATCCGGATACTCCATTAATGGGACGTGTCATTAATGGGGCGGATATCCGGATACTCCATTAATGGGACGTGTCATTAATGGGGCGGACATCGAGGTATGCCATTAATGGGACGTGCCATTAATGGGGCGAAAGATCTCCAGAGGCCGTTACGATAGGGGTGGATCTTGCCTAGCCGAGATTTCCGGATCTCTTGCTATGATTAGCGGATTCCGCGTCCTGACTCCGCTTGAGCCGCGCTATGGACTTGGGGCCTTTGGACCGGTCCGTAACAAAATGGTTAAGATTTTATGTACTTAGGAAAATTTATAAATTCTTATTAGAAAAAATAAAAAATTATATAAAAAAAGATGGTTTCAAGTTTTGCCTTGCCGTCTCTCTTTACTTTGTATTCATGGAAATTTTGTAAATAACTACTTTAAATCTAGGAATAAAGAATAAAAAGTTGAAGAATATTTGTATTGAATTTAGGCGGAAACGTATTTAATTACGCGGCTTGTTCAATAAAGGAGTGGAGACAGGCAAAAGCATGAAAAAGGACTGTTCAAAAGGCGTGCAGACAAGGGTGAAGGATTTCTACGGAGACACAAAGACGAGCAACACTCTGAGACACTCACCTACAAGCTGCCGGATCTCGGTCAACTCCCTTTGACCACAATAACGACAAAACTAGGGTCATTTTTGTCATCAACCAACCTCTCTCCTTCTCCCTCTTTTAAATTCTTGTTACAAAATTAATTGACTAAAAATATTTAAGAGCTCATGTCTTCCGTTTTGCATGTAAATGGAGATAGGTTGGGTACAGTTAAAAAATAGAAGTAGTTATATCACTCAAAAATAAGTTTCATTTGGGTCATTAAATAAATTTCATTTATTTGTAGATAATAAATTTTTTA
Organism: Acacia acuminata; assembly: GCA_019022655.1. Lineage (NCBI taxonomy): Eukaryota > Viridiplantae > Streptophyta > Magnoliopsida > Fabales > Fabaceae > Acacia > Acacia acuminata. Next base: position 3,685,689 of record JAFJYI010000039.1, on the reverse strand, counting down.
ATATACTACCTCTGGTTATAATTATAATAAGACATAGTTGATTTTTTTTTTTAGAGATTAAAGAAACTAAATAAGTCACTTAATCATATCATATGTTGTGTATTATTAGATTATATATTAGCTTATTAGTTAAACTAATTAGTTTGAAGAAAAAATAAAAATAAAAGTATTCTAAAGTAATTTAATTAAATTTTGTAATTTCTCCAACAAAATCAACTATGTTTTATAATTAGGATAAAGATAGTAGGATTTTTCAACCATTTTCTCATTATATATTCTTAGATCATACTAATCATTAAATGAAAATTGTATGATTATTATTAACCTTTTTCAAAAATATTAAACGAAAGATAATTCTTACACTCAAGGTAATATATCGAATAAAAATGTTATTCATGCGGTACTAATAAATTATAAATTTATTTTATTTTGAAAAATGTAATAATTATGATTATTAACCATAATGCATTCTGTGTAGTCTTAACAACTTAATTCATTCTTAAATAGTTAAATTCAAACAAGAAAGTATATTGTTACGGACCGGCCCAAAAGCCCCAAGTCCATAGTGTGGCCCAAGAGGAGCCAGGAGGCGTAATCCGCTAGTTATAGCAGAGATCCTAAATCTTAGCTAGGCAAGATCCACCCCTATCGTAACGGCCTACCGAGATACTCGCCTATTAATGACACGTCCCATTAATGGCGTACCGATATCCGCCCATTAATGACACGTCCCATTAATGGCGTCCTCATTAATGGCGTACCCCGAATATCCGCCCCATTAATGACACGTCCCATTAATGGCGTACCCCGGATATCCGCCCCATTAATGACACGTCCCATTAATGGCGTACGTCTCATTAATGGCGTACCCCGAATATCCGCCCCATTAATGACACCTCCCATTAATGGCGTACCCCGGATATCCGCCCCATTAATGACACGTCCCATTAATGACGTACGTCCCATTAATGGCGTACCCCGGAATATCCGCCCCATTAATGACACGTCCCATTAATGGCGTCTCGATATCCGCCCCATTAATGACACGTCCCATTAATGGCGTCGTCTCATTAATGGCAATATCCATTAATGACACCTCCCATTAATGGCGTACGCCCCATTAATGACACGTCCCATTAATGACGTACGTCCCATTAATGGCGTAGCGTCTGGGATATCCGCCCCATTAATGGACACCTCCCATTAATCACGTCCCATTAATGACGTACGTCCCATTAATGGCGTACCCCGGATATCCGCCCCATTAATGACACGTCCCATTAATGACGTACGTCCCATTAATGGCGTACCCCGGATATCCGCCCCATTAATGACACGTCCCATTAATGGCGTATCCCGGATATCCGCCTTCATTAATGGCACCCATTAATGGCGCGATAATATCGCACTGCATTACACCTCTATAAATATAGAGGACAGATAACAAGATACACACATTCTAATCTAGACTATTTACATACAGTTGTAGCTGCTGTCTAGTTAAGATTTATTTTTACACCTTCGGCTTTGTCGTAGCTGTTGTCGAAGCCTTTAGCCTTTATAAGTGGAGTGATTCAATTTCCTCTTATATATAAATTCCCACTTTGCTTTGTTCTCTCTTTATCTCTCAGAGGGAGACAGAAACAAGGACAAGGAGAGAGAGGGAGGCTCTTATTCAAGAAAATATGAGAACCCGTGGAGGGCACTGTTATCCTCGAGGTGTAACAACCTTCTGTACCGATGAAGGCGCCGTCGTCGGAAGATTGTGTTCAGATTTGAAAGTCGTTGCTAAGATAAACAATGACATGGACATTGATTCTTTTGTTAGCCGGAAAAGGCAAAAGAAGTCGCCGGAAATCGCTTCCGGCGACCACTGTTTTTTTGATTCCTTGCACGATGACCTTATCCTCGTTATTCTCTCCAAACTTAGTTCCTCTGCCGCTTCTCCTTCAGACTTCATCAATGTCTTGATCACGTATGCAACATTTAACTACGTCTCTACATTCTTGTATTTAGCACTTTGTCGGAGATTTCTTTGTTTTAACCGAAATAGTTATGTTGATCTTGAATCTTATTTAATGGATTTTTGGAAACAGGTGTAAGAGATTAAACGGATTAGGTCTGAGTTCTTCTGTGTTGTCCAAAGCTTCGCCGAAAGCTTTGGCCGTGAGAGCCAAAAACTGGTGTGAATCTGCTCATCGTTTTCTGAAACGGTGCGTCGACGCCGGCAACGTCGAGGCCTGCTATACTCTGGGCATGGTGAGTGGAGAATGATTCCTTTCTTTTCTCTGAAATTAGAAATCTCATTTCAATTAAGAATCCGTCACATTTGGAGAAACGGTATTGAATGTCGACTGTTTTGCCTTTGCAGATTCGTTTCTACAGTTTGCAAAATCGAGGAAACGGAGCCTCGCTGTTGGCCAAGGCGGCGATTAACTCTCACGCGCCGGCTTTGTACTCCCTCGCCGTTATACAGTTCAACGGCAGTGGTGGCACTAAGAACGACAAGGACCTGAGAGCCGGCGTGGCTCTCTGCGCTCGAGCCGCCTTCCTCGGCCACATAGACGCCCTGAGGGAGCTCGGCCACTGCTTGCAAGACGGCTACGGTGTCCGGCAAAATATCATAGAGGGGAGGCGCTTCCTCGTCCAAGCCAACGCCCGAGAGCTAGCCGCGGTGCTCTCCTCATCGGCTTCCCCTGGCATCCCCACGCGCTCTTGGCTCTCGTGGAACCTTCCCCAAGTCCCTCAGTCACACTCCAATGGACAGCTCCGGCATCTACCCGGGTCGGGTTGCCCGCTTCTTAGTGATTTCGGATGCAACGTCCCAGCTCCAGAGGCCCACCCAGCAAATCGGTTCTTAACGGAGTGGTTTGCGACACGTGGCGGGTTTCCCGGGCCGGGTCTTCGTCTATGTTCACATGTAGGTTGTGGTCGGCCTGAGACGCGGCGGCATGAATTCCGGAGGTGCTCGGTGTGTGGGACAGTGAATTATTGCTCACGCGCGTGTCAAGCGCTTGATTGGAAGTTCCGGCACAAGGTGGAGTGCACGCCGGTGGAAAGATGGGTAGATGATGAGGGCGAAGAGGCCGTTGAAGATGCCGGAGGAGTTCATGGCGACGTTGAGATGGCAAACAATAGTTAGATTCTTATTTAACGGTAACGGTGAAATTAGATGAAGCCATTTTTTTATGAGAAAAATTGCCAAAAAAAAAAAAAAAAAAACTATGTGGCGGAGATGACAGAACACCGAGGCATAGTGGTCAGAGGAGTTCTCCGGTGACGCGTGGACTAGGTCACCACTTTACTTACCCAATTCATTTTGGTCAATTTTTGAAATTGTTAAAAAAAAAATCAAAAATCAAAAAAGTCTCTTTACTACTCGTCTTTCTCATTTTCACCCTACCCCGAATCTACGTTCTTCGACAGGTTAAAGAAGACACATCACTATCGTCCAACAAAAACGATATGGGGCAGCATTCTAAATAAATTTTGTTTGTTTTCTTATATTATAATTTTTCTTCGTCTCTGAATTATTTCCCCCTTAAGATGACTTCTTACTTCTGATATTAATTTCTGAATTGCTCTACATAAATAATTCCCCTTGTTGTCGGGATATATTTAATTTAAAAAATAGAATGAAATACATACACATATATTTATATAAAATAAAGTGAAATGAAAAATGAAAATACTTTGGGCTAAATGTTACTATTTTTTTTATTGGTGAAAATTGATTAATGTGATTAAAGTTTCTATCGTAATTAACATTTTTTATGATAAATATTTTTTGGCCATCAGTTTGTTAAATTTGTCCTCACAGATGGATTATGAATTTCTTTTCTTTTTTTATTTTATTTATCATTCATCTCAGATCCAAAGCTTTTAACTAACTAATCAATCCCACGACCTAACTATGATGAGTCTCCCAATAGGGCTTTTCTATGAGTTTCTCAAATTTATAATATAAAATTTTTTATCTTATATTTTAAATGAAAGAGATTATTGTCAAAAGAAAGGAATCATTATCTGCCTATTTACAAATCATGCGCGTCCTATTTCCTTGGTTGTTCAAACGGTGCCGACGTTACTGGCAAAAAAATAATAATAATAATGGTGCAGACATATTTTAATGATTGAAAGAGACAATTGTTAGGAAAAAAAGAAAAAAGAAAAAGGAGAGAATTATTATTATTATTATTTTAAAAAAAGAAAACAGGAGAGGGGCGTAGTGGAAGAGACGTGGGACTTGGAAGCCGAGTGGAGGAATATATGAGAGTGTTGGAAAATCATTTTGGACTGTTCCTGAAATAAATAAATGAGAGCAGAAAATGTAGATGAGCTATGTCAAATGTAATTTAAGATTATATTAAAATTATTCTTTATATTATAATTTTTTTTTTAAAAAAAAAAGTCAGCTGGTGGTGGCCCCACTTCTTTTTATTTTTGAAAATATGGTGAGGGGAGAGCCCACTCATTTTTTTTTCCAGCGTATATGCTCATTACTCATAATAATCATTTTTTAAAAAAATAATAATAATGCGCTCACTTGCATCTAAACTTTGTCAACCACTAAACAATGTGGTGCATCCCACATTTGAATCCCTTACTTTATTTATTGTTTGTTTTTCTGTCCCTGAATCATTTCATTAAATTTAGTCAGATTCCACTCCCTTATTTATGTATATATGTGTGTCCATAGAAAACACTTGACGAGTTTATTACTCAAATAAAATAGGAGATGAGATAGGCATGCAGGGAATCCTATGAAATTGATAAATAATTATTAATTTTTAAATATGTAAAAATATAGTTTCGGTGTTCTAACTTTACCCAAGTTTCATTTTGATAAATAATTGTCAAATTAAGTGCTTTCAGTTTTTTTTTTTTTTTTTTTTTTTCAAGTTTTTGGATAGCTTATTTTTAATTGGGCTTTTGAAAAAAAAAACTATAAGCAAAAATTTCTTCCTTTTGGCTTTTCTATCATGGAGAAAAAAAGCAGCTTATGAAAGTGTTAAGAACATAGATGTCTAACCACAGAGGGTTAGTGTATTGTTTATATGGGATCTGTGAAGCTCTTCGAGATAAGTAGGAGTTAATACCAAAGAGAGGATGATTGTTTAGTGGTGTCTAGAGCCGTCAAAAGATGGGTCTGGCCCGTTTAAGCTCTGGCTTTTTAAGACCGGCCAAAATGGACGAGATATTTGAAATTAGTCCCTAAGGCCGGCCCTCGTGAGGGCCCTGCCACCCCGCAAGCCCTTTTCACCGTAGCTTTTTTTTTTCCTTTTTAAATTTATTAATTTATATACACTTTGTATTTGTTATAGAGTTATTTATCCATTTAACTACAAATATATAATAACTATACTCTAATTTTATGATTTGATATATTATTTGTTGCAAATAAAGATTATGGATGTGTTCATGATGCGGGAGAAGAATTTCATGATATTCTTACTCATGAGCCGTAGGCTACTACTCAAAGTGAAAAACAATCAAATGTCGTTAAAATTGATGATAGTGACGAAGATGACGATAATAATAGTCATTGTACTAATGTCGCTTAGTGATATGTTTTTTTATGTTTTATGTGAGTTATTTATGAACATAGTTTGCTTTTGATTATGAATTAGTGACTGTGCTTATTTATTGGATGATTCGTGTTGTAATTTATTAATTATATTTTAAAAAAAATGGAGAAAAAATAGTTAAAATTTGGAATAGTAATTTCCGCCTTATGGTCAACCGCCCTTGTGCTCTTGGGCCGGGCTTTAAAAAATAGGTGTTTTTCTTACTCCGGGCCCTGGAGGGCCGGGCCGGCCTTGATTGCCAGCTCTAGTGGTGTCTATGAGGAAGACACCAATGAATATCAGATGATCACCGCTACACAAGAATAACGTAAAAGGGGGTTGAAATAATAAAAAAGGATATGAATCGAATATGTGATCCGAGGGTAATCTCCTATTTATAGAGATTACCTAGGGTTTCATCCTGCTGGCTGTGCGTCCGTTCCTCAAGCAACAAGCATTTCCACGTCCTGCAAATGCCTGCTCCACTACTTGACGCATCCCCGCCGCCACTACCCGTACCGCGTGGGATTAACACCTTGTTTATAGGGTGATTAGCGTTTTCCTACTTGAGGAGGGCTTTAGCCGTGGTGTGTCCTCGTTGGGCCGCATCATGCTAAGACCCAATATTCGTGTCCATAACAGAAAAGGAATATGTTGGGTCTCACTTTTTTAATTGAAATACTATTATGTTTTTTTTTTAAAAAAAAAAACAATTATAGATAAAATTATTTGTCATAAATATAAATTTATTTAAAATTAATAATCATTGTTTTCCATTTTTACCCTTACTTAATTCTCATGGAAATAAAGAAAAATGTAAGAGAATTAGTTAAAATAAATTTATAATAAGGACTAGAGTAGTAAATTTTTTATGACAAGATTTTGATTTAGGTCCATGAAAAATTTAATTATTGAGAATTACTTGATAAATTTTTAAATTATGCTTCTATAGTGGTTGATTTGGTCTTTGTTGAAGGTAGAAAGTTGTGTTTATTGCTTAATGACCTCAGTTTGTATTTGTTCATGAAAATCTTTTTTGGCTAATTGCCGATTAGTTATATAATATATTTGATAAAATACATTATATTTGTATAATTTCTAATTTATATGCATTTTTATTCATTAACTATATTTAATTATGTATTTTAGAATTGCTGAATTTTCCAAGTTAACCTTTTCACTATTTTATAATTTTAATTGTCTCTTATAATTATCAATTATAATTATCAATATATATATATATATATATTATATGGATTATTTAATAAGATTCACATTTTTTTCAATCATTTTTAATCTAAACTTATTTTCTAAAATAATCATCTAAATAAATTCCAGTTTTAAAGAAGTCACTTATTTTCAATCTTTTCCTTCAAAATAATAATCAATTTAAACATAAATTACAGTATAATCTGACTTTTACTTAGTCCTAAGTTTACAAAAAATCAAATTACAAAAAAAAGCTACTTTTGACCTCGGGCTATACCAAAAACACCAGTAAATAGGATGCAGCACAATGGCGATTTGCCATTGACCCTTCCTCGATCGCTCCTCATCGTTCGTCCACTTTTCCGGCTCCAATCTCTCTCTTCCCTGTCAACCATGGACGGTGCTGTTGCTGCCCCCATCACCACTACATAAAACACTTCCCCCGTCGCGAATTCGGCTATGGCTGCCGATGCTTCTAATGCAGCTGTTTCCACCCAACCTGCTGCTCCCACTGCAAACCACCCTCGATATTTTAAGGTATGATTGAACCATGGAGAAGAAAGTGTCGTGTTTCTTTTCATCTCTGGAAGATTCTTTAAATTTTTAATATATGTTTTTGGTTTTATTAGATGATTTATGCAGCAACTGAGACACTGAAGGAGAAAAATGGGTCCAGTAAGAGGGCTATTGCGAAATACATAGAACAAGCATATCCCAATCTTCCACTGACTCACTCTACTATGTTGACCTACCACCTTCAGTGCTAAAAGGACCATGGACTTCCCTAGCTCCGTCTTCTCATCTTCGACTTCTCCAGATCTTCAAAGTTTGATTTTTCCCCCCCTCTCTATCTGATCAAGAGTTGATCTGGGCGATTGTAGATATTGCATTTGTTGATTTACTGTATGTTCATAGTTGATGATGATTGACGACTTGATGTTGGGGACTGGGGAGGGCAAGTGATGAAGAAGATGGAGAGATTCTTGGAAGGTAAAGGGTACGCCGGAGTGGAGATAAAATTTCGCGGACATGGACACCGTCATGGTAATGGCAGTTGGCTTTAGATGACGGAAGTGTGATTTTGTCCCTATCTTCAAAGTTAATACCATTGGTGTTAGTTGAGATACTAAATGATCTCACCATGAAGGAGAACATGAGTTTGAGCAGAGAGAAACACATTTATTGAGAGATGAAAATTTTTTACGCTCTAAACAAACAAGGGATAACCTTTGGTCCAAAAAAGAAGAAGAAGTTAATAGTTACTTTTGTGCCTCTAAAAAACATTTAATATTGAATACACATTAGGAAAATGTTATGCGTATTTTTCACCTTAACCTTAAACTAAAATCTTACATAAAATTACAGTAGTAAACATGCAATTTTAACTTTCTTAATATATTAGCAGTTAAATTTAAATAACTCTCTTAAACTTTTGTACAAACTCTTATATCAATGTTTTTTTTTTAATAATAAATAGAAAAAATTAAATTCAAATAACCAAAATTTATAAGTTAATTACATAAACCTAGATAATTAAAAGTCTTAAACCCCGCCCTCCCCTACTTACTATGTGAGACCTTAATAAATCATAAGAAAACACTACTATGATCTTTTTTTTCCCCCCAAACTCCTATGATCCTATTTATAAGTTACTTTTTAGCATGTTTCACATAAAATCTAAGAAAAACCTTAAATTTCATTAACTTTGCCTTAAAATTCAACTTTCTAACTTTACTAATATTTAATACTCTCTCCGGTCCTAATTATAGGACATATTTAACCGATTTTGGGGAGATTAAGGAGAGAAGTTAAATTAGTTAATTTTACTCATTTTCCTAAAATGCCCTTATATAAATTAAAAATAACATAAGTAAAAGTAAATTAACAACCCCTACCACATACCTTTCCAACTTAGAATTTTCCTTTCACATGTTTTCTAATTAAAATAATGGTCTTTCTATATACACATATATGTGTATATATATGTATACATATAGATATAGATATATATATATATATATATACATGCGCGCGCGCGCACACACACATGTATCTACTCACATATATATGAATACACACACACACATATATGTATATATGTGTGTGTTTACATGTGTGCACGCACATATATATATTGACAGGCGCACACACACATATACACACATAGATATACATATATGTATACACACACACACACACACACACACACTCACAAAGATATATTTGTGTGTGTGTGCGTGTGTGAGTGTGTGTGTATTTATATATGTGTATGTCTATATATATATATGTGTCTGTGTATATATGTATGTAAATTTGCATATAGACACACACACACACATATGCAATCACAAAAAACCAAACACACTTGAGAGAATAAAATATGGGTATTTTAGGAAGAAATTGACAAAACTTAGAATATTGTCTTATAATTAGGACCAAAACCAACCCCTAAATGTTGTCTTATAATTAGGACCAAAGGGAGTATATATTATATCTCATGAGAACAAGATCAACACAATAATAAATAAAGGATAAAATTATACATCCACATAAAAAAATATGACCCAAAAATTTCTTTTCTCTCAGTGTTATGAATAAGACCAAAGGAGTACTTTAAAATACCCTAACATGAACAATAGAAAAATAAAAAAAAAAGCCAAGATTTCCTCGCAAGTAATTTTAATGTTAGTTAAAGATGATGGGGAATATGATTGTAGAAGACCTGTGCTACGGATTCCAAAAATGTGTAGTATGGTAGCATTTGGAGAGGAAGGCTAAAGCTGATTATATCTTGATTGTTTAACGATGATTTGATGTTTTTTGTTTGTAAACTTTGACAAATTTGATGACTTTATATATTGAATTGTGGATTATGTTTTAGACATTTTGTAAGTGGAATGATTGACATTAGGAAGACAAATTTGATGACTAAAATTTGAAGAAATTCTGTCGCCGGTGGCCATTGGCTGACATTGTGACACCCATATATATTGCTAGTGGGGATGTGGCAACATCCATATTGACGAAATGATGTGGTGGTGGTTGATGCCGGTGATATAGTATCGATAGTGAACAGACGGCGGCCTCAAGCTTTTAAAGGAGGAGAAATAATTTCTCTATTTTCCAAAACAAAAAATAAGAAATAGAAAAATGAAAATAAGAAAACATTTATTTTTTTTGGTTTTTTAATGTTTAAAAGTAAGTCACAATTTTCTTTTTTTAAAAACATTTAACTAAAAATATATTATGAAACAAGTTTTTTGGGTTTAAAAATAAAAACACTGTTTCCAAAAAAAAAAAAAAAAAAAAAAAAAAAAACCAACAGGGCCGAAGTTTCTATATTAGTCAGTAAGGGGTAATTGCAAGCCTATTATTATTTAGTGTAGTTACTCAATATTTTTAACTGTTTTTATTTATACATGTGATGAATTGGCATGAAATGACATATTTGGGGCCAGAAGAAGTGTGTGTATATATATATATATATAAATAGACAAAAAGGAGGTGTGAAGGAAGCGTAAAATTAAATGTCATTGCTCATATATTGCGGAATATATACTCTTAATTAACCAACAAATGCATAAACAAGGCGAGGAGGAATTGGGATTAGAGAGAATTTAGCGTAACGAAGCATAAAGATGAAGGAAAGGAAACAACTAATGTTGCTTTAACGCATCTAAGATTGAAATTATTTATGCTCTCTCTTACATTCTTTTTTCGAAATTAGAGTCCTTTGTCTTGAAGTTGATGGTATAGCAAGTTCTTCCAACACATTTTCTTAATATAATTAATCATTTTAAATTTAAGTAATTTCATAATTAATTAGACGTAGCTTTTGCAACATGATTTTTTCATCTACAACATGGTTTTATCGAGAAGTTTCCAACTTGACAACTAAACAAATTAAATAATATATTTATATATATAATACATATAAAAAAATATTTAGTTTTGTTTGTTAAGCTTTGGGATGGGAAAGGTGTGGTCAAAAGTCAAATAGGCAAAGTTGTGTTGGGGGCTACCTAAACCCACTAATGCTTCTCTTTTTTACAATCATCAAATCATAATAATTGAAGCACTAAGAAAAAGTGAGAGGAAAATTGAAAGTTAGATATTACTATATATATATAATGATGAAATAAATTTAAAAGCATCTTCATAATAATTTGGATTTTTCTTTCTTTATTCTGTTTCTTTTTAGTAACAAAGTTTTCCTTTCCCGTTTTAAACAATTCAACTTTTCTGGTAGTGTTAATTCGGATGTAGAAAAAACTGAAAATCCTCAAATGCAAGCTAAAGGATTATTGGACAGTTACAATATTGTATGTGTGAAACCAAATGTGATATCATTGGAATAATGATATTAATCAATTGCTTATTGCTGGCAATTCTTGGGGCAATCTTTACGTGTATGCCAAGTGAAGTTAATCTTCCCTCAATTTATCTTATAACCCAAGATTAACAGCTAGATTAAAATTAAAGCCACTTAATCATATTTTTAGCTCACATGCATACATCTAATTAAATATAAATCTTGTATACTGCAACCCCGAGTTCAAATATGTATAAAATACGTAGCATGCATATGGTATACTCCTCCACTCCTTATTTCAATCACTTAACAACTACTTTACATAAAATAATAAAGTTAGTTAAAATTAGTTATTTCTTACAAAATTTTAAAATTATCATCGGTAAAATTCATCAGTTAGGGAGTTACCGTTCTGCACTATGACCAACACCTATTGATATGAACCATCCTGGTTAATATTGATAAAACTATAATATTAAGAATTGCAATGTTAATTATTATATAAAATAATAAACCCAATTTTATAATTTTACTGTTTTGTGACCCATGTTAAAGACATCAATGTCTGACTAGACTTATTTCGTTAGAACTAATATACCAAATGTAGTCAAAATCAGTACTTAATACTAACTACTATAGATTCATGCATATATAAGCTTAATAACTAACAAGTATCGCAAATAAATGTTATATATGTCAAGGCGGAAGTCGTGTAAAAATATATAACCTTAAAACCTAACAGTTAAATATGCCCATTGTAATGTATTGAGAGGTAGAATTCATGAAAACAAAAATATAACGGTTGTAATTATTAACATTCATGTATTTATTAATAAAAATGAAGGTTTTTACAAAATAACTGTCATGTAGCACTTTCAAACGATTTTTCTTCATAAATTATATTAGTAAGAACAAATATATAACATTTATAATAATTAACCGTAAATATTGCCTTATCGAAAAATTCTAGACATTCGTGCCAATAGGTGAAAACTTCCGGGGCATTTTTGCCCCTTAACTCTATATAAGAAGGCATGATTTTTTTTTTTAAAAAAATTATTTGATAATATTTGACATTTCTTCTTAATGAAACATTATATATTTATATATTCTTCAAGAATACTTAACAAAAAAAGAAGAAGCATTTGACAATACAATATTGTTCTTCACAAATAACTGTTAAAGTATTAAATGTAGGATTCTGATACATAAGGGAGCATGATCCTAAAAAATATAATTCAGTAATACATTACGGTTACAAAGAACCATTAAGTATTTTAATATAAATAAAAGTGATATTATGAAAGATATCACATATAAGGAGGCATGATCCTAAATTTTTTTTTGATAATACACTACCGTTCTTCACAAAAAACCTGTTAAGTATTATTTAATATAATAAAGGTGGATTATGAAAGATAACAAATATAAAAGGCAGGATTTGAAAAAAATTATTCAACAATACATTATGGATCTTCACTAAGAACAACGGATCTTCACAAAGAACAATTAAGTATTTTAAAAAACTATTTGACAATATGTTATGGTTTTTCGCTAAGAACAATTAAGTATTCTTTAGTAAGAAGGTGGGATTCTGAAAAAAAAAAAGAATTATTTGATGCAACTCTTTAAACTCATTATCAAACGTTTTTTGAGCTTCCCTAATAGGTCTCATACTCTTTTGTTTCATGAGTTTTGTTTTGGCACTACAGGTCTTGTCCTCCACTATTAGTCGTCCATTACCATGAGCCTTCACTCTATAGCTCCTTCTCCCTCTTGTAATTTTTCCTCGTATAAGCTTTCAATTTTTTTTTCCAGTTAAGATTTCTAGTTTCATTATTTTAATTTTTTATATAACGAGAGCTCGCTACTTGATGCTTAAAATCACTGGCCGGGTTACGATATCTAATCTGATGATGGCAGTTGGTTTGAACATTAAAAAGAGAGGAAAAGCACAAGAGAAAGCAGAGAACATGGAAAAATGATGAGATAAAATGCTAATTATCTTTTTTATTTTTGAGCATCTCACATTTATAAACTTTAGTAACCCAAACTATAGGTTGAAATTAGGTTTGTTGGATCCAGTTCCGAGATTTTCTCAAGTTTTTATATTTGCCAATTTTTACTATATTCTAAGATCTTTTTTTTTTTTTTTTTTTTTTTAAGTTTTTATATTTACTTATTTTTGTTATATATATTCATATATTTATATTTATATTATCGTTTTACCGTTAAAGGATATGTGGCAGAAACTCTTGCATTGATTTGTGATCTATGGATAATTTACAATTAATGCATTGGAGAATATTATGAAATTTTTTATTAATTGATTTTATTTTAAAATTAAAAACATTATAAGATAATGTTTTATTATGAGAATGTTTAAGTTATTAATTTCTTTTAAATTGTATTTTGTTTATCTATAATGTATTAAATTTTGAATCTTATAAATATAATTTTTTTATTTACTATTATTATCAATGATTATATTATGCCTTGTATAATAAATATTAATAGTAAAACTAAATAAGAACAAATAAAAAATAAATATATATAATTAAAAATAAAGCTAATAATTAACAAAAAAACAGTTATATATGCCCTTAATATATTATGGTTTAGAACTGTTATTTATTTGTGGTAAGCATATACAATGTCCGCATATATGATGGTTTAAAACTGTCATATATTGATAATAACTGTCATAAAAGACATTTTCTATTATAATGACTAACTATATATTTCCCATATGATGTGATGAAGGAATCCTTTGAGTGAATGGCCACATATTTTTTGTTAATTTTATTTTCTAATTTGGTCTAAGTCGAAAAAAGGCAAATTCTAGAAGCGATTAGTTAGGATTTTTAATCTATTTTTGGATTCACATATAGAAGTCTTATATATTATTTTCCAACACAAGCCTGAAATCCCGCATCATCAATATACATTTTTTTCATGAAGTGAATATATATACATATATACTTTCAAACATAAACATGAACAAGAAATATAAAATAAAAAGGAAGCAAAAAGACCAAGGAAGAAATTGTGAGGTTTGGTAGGGGCTTTAATTAGAACAAATCATTATCATAGTTAAAAAACTTGTCATATTGTATCTGTTATTAATTAAGTTAATCATAATCAGCCTTTCATTGCATCGTTTGCTTGCATGTTAACATATAACAAATTATAATAAGTCATAATTAATACTTGACAAGCTACCTTCTATCTAACTGCGCCTGCAAATTAAATTAAAATATAACATGTATTTATGTGATGTCAATTGGTAGTTATACACACACACACACAATTCATGCCCTTCCTAAGTTATAATACAATTTATTTCTTTTTTTAGCCAGCAAGTTCTAAATACAATTTATGTAACTAGGAAAAACAAATATCATATAATGACGAGTCCGATTAAATAAATATAATATAAGAGACCTATTGTTATTATGTCTACATATCTCTAGTTTAGTTGTACTCTTATTTTACTTTTTAATCAACTAAGTTCATATTTCAATGGTAGAAATCACTTAATTAACATCCTCTGCAAATACTGTTAATGCATTAGAATATAACGCATATAGTATTAAAGTAGCAATATATATAAAAATAAGAACTTTGTAATACAAAGAAAAAGTTTGACATAATTTGCTAGATATGATGATACTTGGCCGTCCAAAAGGCCAACTAGGCGTTGCATCATTTTGAAAACTTCTTTTGAATTAAGACGAAGATTAGGTTTAGCAACTACTCATATTAGCTGCATCATCGTTAGGTGGGTGAGTATTTAACAGAAATATTATGGTTAGGGCGTGCGTGCACGTATATATTTGTTGTTTTGGAGCAGCTTTCAAATGTAGGGATACACAATGGATATCGTTAACAAATGTATTCAAAGTTTAGGAGGGTTTTATTTTTAAGTTTTAAAATGTTAAGAAAGCTATTTGTACCTGGTTCTAAGTTCAATTTTTATTTTATGCAATTCAACTTATTTTATTTTTTCTCGTATTACATTTATATAGCCGATTTGTGACCATAGTAGTTTGAAAGTAGGGGAAAAAACCCTACTGCAAAGAAGGTAAAAAGTTAAAAAAAGAAGAATGAGTCAAAATAGAAAATTGCACATAAAGCAAAGCAAAAAAGAGGAAAATGCTAGCAGGGCATTGTGCCCACCATTTGTTTTTTAAAATAAAGGCAGTGGTCGACCTCTAATTCTTTGGAGAAAAGAGCTGGAAGCAACCTCGCACTATATAAAAAGAAACGATAGCTACAACATCAATAATAATAATAATGCAAGAAAAAAAAACTATTAATTAATTAGGAGCACAATTCAACAAATGAGATTTGGTTTGAATGTTGTAGTTAGCATTATGGAAAATCTTTAGCAATTCATGATAACTGCATCATTTTAGTGATTTAGGTTATAATTCATGCCCCTGCTTATTATGCACTTGTCTGTTGTCACCTATAAGTATTTATCCCTTTTTGTGCTAGATAGTATTATTTATAGAGAGAAAAACATACAAGGACTACCAAAATATGGGAAGCACATATTGGTCCCTCGAAATGATTTAATTCCAATGAATCTTTAGAGACTATTTCGAAATTAATTTTTGTGTGAAATGACCGAATTTCTTTTGATGAAATAATGTGTTATTACAGGCTTAGCTGTTGTCATTTAATAAGATAAAATCATTGTTGGCATTGAAATTTATCAAAAACTTTTATTGAAATTAGTTGTCACCATCTTAATTTTTGTTGTCCATTGATAAATTAAAGTTTTTACTTGTTAAACTGGTGCTATGTCGGATTTTTAAGATTAAGGAGGACATTTATATAATTTTCTAAAATAGTAATCACAAACCAGTCCCGAATATTTTCATTATAAATAGAATATAGACAATTTGGAGGTCTTGATTTGAGATGTACATGGATCATGGGAAATTTTTCTGTCATCATTCTCACATATTTATGCCTCTTTGACTATTAATTATATATTGCACATGGAATTATGATCTTTGATGATAGCCCTTAGTTAAGTCAGGGCCCCACCAAGATTGTCTGACATGTTCCATATGTGAGATTAGCTTCAAGCTCAAACTACCATGTTACTGTGATGTGTGCACACTCCTCATATAAAATATTATGGTGATTAAGATTGGATTCAAAGCGATAATTAAGAATTAACAGGCTGCTTGATGTGTAAGTTTGTTTCATGTAATTAAGATTTTCTGCAACCACATAATTGATTGGTCTAATTTGAGAGAAATCGATATAGTAATAGACCACTGGACCGAATCAGTCAAGTGAATCCTTTTTTCCCTGTTTGTGAATAACAAGTGAATCTTATAATTACGTCTATTTCTCTCTAATTACATGAATTGCTTGTTTAGATATGGTAGGAAATCTGAGTTAGTTAATACTACCTCCAGTCCTAAATATATGACAAATTTTGTAGTGTAATTTGCATTACAAACTTTGTTTTATATTTAAGAATGTTTAATTTTATATATTGTAAGTATTAAAATATATATAGATAATTGGAACCTTAAAAAGCTACCAAATATCCACTTTATCTTTCTATATCTTTTTCTTCAGCTTGAAACTTTCCTCAATGAGTATTAGTTAAGAAGACTTAGCAAAAGTGCAATTTAAGAAGCACAAATTCTCACTAAATGGTAATTCTTCTCTTGCTAAATGAACTTAACGAGGAATAAAAAGTGGCTTACTAAGTTGAATATATTAATACATTGCTGGAGATGTCTAGCACTTTAGTTCTATTTATAAGTTCAAATTAACTAACTCTTACATACCAAGAAGAGTTAGTTAATTCATTAATTATAAGTTAAATTTCCAATTTTGCTCTCATTTTTTATTGGTTTCAAGAGTTAATATGAATATTTTTTTATTACAATTAATATGAGCAAAATTGTAAAGAATACATTTATTACTCTAAAATTGGACTCGTAATAAGGACCAAATTTTTTATTCATAATGAATTTATAAATAGGACCAGAGTAGTATGTTTATGGAAGTTACCTTTAATTTATTTGAGATTATAATTCATGGACATGAGTAAAGTAAACTTTGTCTTTCAATAATTGAACAAGCTTCAGATATGCTCTTAGAACCTCCCAGAGTAAGATAAACAAGAAAATGGAGAGTAACTTGACACATGAAGGAAGACCCACAATCCTAAAATTATTAAAAATTGATTGATAGAATCTCCGACAGATATAGGGTTGGTTGGAGTCAGATCAGACCAACTGTACAGATTTCAAATTCTAAGAAAATTCCAACATTATTTATATTTCGATATATATACATTCTTGCTTCCAATTCACACAACCTATATTAAATTAAACTTGTTCATGATTGGGTTTAATTTTGGCAAATATTTCACAGATAACCTGTGGTCTTTAAATGTTTAGGGCCGAAAATCGACCTACCAGGCCAGCATGAAACCATATAATGAATGTGTGTGATCACACAAGAACTGAGAATACCAAATCATAGTTTTCTGGGACCAACTTACACCAAGAAACCGACAAAATAATCGCAGCTTTCTCTCATTATGTGAACCGAATGTTTAATAATTTTAGGACTCTCAGAAGGGAAAACTCAGTGTGAGTGTGATCAATTCTGAGAATGTTGCTCTTTCTCACACACAAGTCAATGATGTCTGTGTCTTGTATCGCTTGCTCTCTCCGCAACTAACAAATTAATACGAAAAGGACTAAACAATGGACATGCATGTGTCGAAAAATTGAGACCTAAATTAATTTTCCTCTTAAGGAGAAGATTTTTTAGACTTGAACTTTCAGCAAGAGTCATGATTAGGATATTTGTCTCAGAGCTTATATTAGTTATAATAACAGCACTAATTGCAGCCACATACTTGCATTAACAAATAAAGATTAGGTCAAAATGATGGTCTCTCTCTAAAAGGATTATTGCATTGCATGGTTAAAACCTAAAATATCCTACGAATAATGAAAGGACTTGATTATGTTGGTTGACCTCAAACGTTCACTAATTGCTTAAAACTATTTGCTTCCTTAAAAGGAGAAGCTAGTTTCTTAATAAACTAGATTTCCTAGTCGGTGCTTTAAAGCTGTAAGTTATATATGTGGTCCAAATCATATCAGACTCTTTCATGAGATCCTGTGGTGTATAAAGGCATTCAATAGAGAATATGTGGTGGAGGGTTTTTGGGGTTGGGTCCACAGAGAAGAGGGAAAGAAAGAAAGTGGGAGTTATGATTTTGCGTAAGGCATGAAGATAAGAATGAAGTTGTGGCATTCGCTTTGATAAAAGTAACAAGTAACAACAATGCCTTTATTTCTTTTCTTGGTATTTCTTTTTGGTCATTTTATTTATCGTCTTTATTACTTGGTTTCGTTTCGTTTTTTTTTTTTTTTTTTTAAATATTTATTTATATAAAAAAGGCGCGATATAGGTTTGATTGTTGACATGATCTAAATCCAGTTTGTGGAAAGGATTATGTTGGTTTATTTTATTTTATTTTTCGTTTTTTGGTTCCTTGAATATTAGTTACCAGAATCTAATTAACTTATGCCCCTTGGTATGTTAGCTAGAAAAGCTTCCAAAGGATGAGGAATATAGGAAAAGGACTCTTAATAATATTAAAAATACTAAAATACCCTTGCCAACTTTTTTTTGGGGGGGACAAACAAGAAAGCACTACCTGAACATCAAAATCCCAAATCAGTCATTCCCTGCTAAAATAAGTTGTTAATTATTATATTCTTATAATTAATACCTATACTCTTGTAGATAGCAAGACTGATTAATTAGACATTTTTAAGTTTGAGTGGTATTTTTTTGTTTTTTTAAAAAAATATAGATTCTAGATCTATTGATGACACCACCATCAACAAATTGATAATTCCCTAGTTTTAGTGATGTTTGTGTCATTTCGTAAGTTAATTGGTGAGTCATTAGCGTAATTTATTAGAAGTTTATAAGGGTATTAAGTTGAATCCTCGTTTGTTTATGCTTTTGATTAGAACTATTGGTTTTCTTGATTTGATTCATACTTTTCCACATGTTTTTCTTACTCATTAGGTATTTTTTTAAATCTTTTTTTAAGGAACCCGAAGATTGAGAATATAGGACGAAAATGAAGAAAAGAAGAAAGTTGATTACTATAAACATTCATCAAATGAGGCTCTGAAGTTGGGTAAAGTATACAAATTATGGCCCACTGAAGCGGCTGCGAAGTCCACCATGGCAAGTTGCCCTACCGTATTTCAAATACTAAAAAACTAGAGAGAAGAGAGGCGTTGTGGTAACTTTCATTTCGAACATGTTTTGTTTTCTTTTGTTTTTTGTATGGTATTAGAACCCAATTCGGCTGTGTTGAATTACCAAACTAGTGGAAAGATGGCTTTTATAAAATTCATGACAAAAATGATTAAGGGCGTTTTGGTTTTTTTTTTTAGAGCTTTTAAAAAAAGTGACTTTTGTTTTGTTTTTTTTTTAATATCATCTAAACACATAAATAAATAAAAAAAATATTTTTTTGTATTAAAAAAGTGTTTTTTTTTTAAATAAAAAAAACCCCTCCAAACGGGTTCTAAGTTAAAAGAATCACTACTAGAAAAAAAAAAAAAAAATCCTATAATACTGTCACATCTAGACTTCTATAAATAGAGATGATTTAAAATCCATGACCACCGACATTTTGTAAATGTTGATACAACTCAAAACTGGTCACGTCTAAATAAAACTTTATAGATTGGTTATATTATACTGTCTCGATAATTATTAAATATTATGAAAATTTCAAAATTTAAATTCTTTTTAGACTAGTTGCTAACACATCCAGTTTAAACATCCTTTTATAGACTGTCTTTTCTTTATAACCAATCTAAAGTAAACTTCCCAACGTGTCTCTTCAAAATCTGAAGTTACATCAATAAATATAATCTTCATCCATCATGTCTATTAATAAATGTAATATTAATTTATAATGGTTAAAACATCCTTTTAGAGACCGCCTTTTTCTTAACAGCCGATCTTAAATATTTTAGAGTTTCTTCAACTTCCAAAACAAGCAAATTCCCAAAGTGTCTCTTTGAAATCTGAAGGCACATCAATAAAAGTAATTTTCATCCTTCAAGTTTATTAATAAGTGTAATCTTAATTTAGACCAATTAAGATTTATAGCCGGTCTCATTAATATCTTTTAGACCGTATTTTAGATGATGACCAGTCTAAATATGTAACGTTTTGACTTCCAATGCATATCATCATTAATTTGAAGTCTCTCACCATCATTCCCGATTATTAATATCAATGCGCCTTTAGGTTTAAAGTTCATATTCAAAAGTCTCTTTCTATGAACTTAGCTTCTCCCACTTCCATCATATATATTTTCGATCTAGCTAGGTACAAATCACGCATGAATAACATAAGTCTTTACATCAAAGCAGTGGCGGACCCTGGGATAAATATTTGATGAGGCCAAATGTATACTCATTAACTAATTTTTTTTCTTAAAAATATTTGGGGGCAAATGTATAAATTTTTGGGACAAATATATATATATATATAAAATTCAATTTACATTAGATATCTGGGACTTTTTTCCCCCGGGGGGGCATTGTCCCAATGAAGATCCGCCCTTGCATCAAAGTTCCAGCTAGGAAGATCTACATTACCAGTAAATGAACTATCTCAGCTTGACTGTTGAGCTGCAGATATTTGCTTGTCTTAATTCAAATGCGCTACTTCAACTACCAAGTCGGGATTAGTTCATTCAGTGACAATGCAAATCTAGTTATTATCTAAATTTATTTTTTTTAAAATATTTTGACCGATGTAAGGATATCGAGTCTAAAATTTTTCCCTAATATTTATACTCACACTACAAAAAAAAAGACATTTTGTAGCGGTCAAAACTACATACTTGTAGCAATTTTGACCGAACTAACTGAAACTGGAGCAAATCACCAAGAGGGGGGTGAATTGGGAATTTTAAAAATCTTTTCTAAGTGCTTTGTTTTTTAACACTAAAAATAGGGTATAACAGAGTAGGAGAAGAAGAAGCAAGACACAAAATTTATACTGGTTCGGTCCAACCTCCTGACCTACGCCAGTCCCCAGACACTCTGGGATTTCACTAACTCAAATGATTACACACTCTGTAACTCTTAGAGTTGTAATCAAATATCCCAATCTCCAAGTCCCACGACTTGAGATTCTTACAATGAATGATTTCAATGAATAAAACTCTCTCTAAGAGTGGATAAAGATAAGCACTGAAGTACTAATGTATCAAAAGATACTTTACACAAGAAAACTCAAAGAGTAGTTGGAAAGTTGAATGATTTTCGTTTTTTGCAGATTGGTTGTTGAGAAGAATTGAATGCAGCTCTATTTATATGAAGAGAGCATTAAATGACCGTTGTAATCTTTAATGTGACTGTTGCCAGCATTAAGGAAGGATTAGGTTAAGCTTTGGTCTTCTTATCTCTCTGCTATTTGGTTAATCCAGTTGCACAGAACTTTATGGTTGACTTCTTGAATTTTAATCCGTTGGAAGAGCAGCTACTGGATGAGGAAAGGAAACATTAATCACTTTGCAATGTGTGTAGAATGATTGTCCAAAAGGATGCAAGTTTTCTGGACATTGCATTTAATGTGCTGAGATCACTTTCTGCTTTTGTTCAAATATTCATTTAATGTCCTCTAAACCATCTGAAACTCACTAACAAACTGATTAAACATAGCTAGGAATAGTAATGAGTGATGATAAGAAGTATTAAGATCAAACACAAAGATTCACAAATTCGAGAAATTTGATTTTCAAACTTTGCAACACAAACTCAAGTTTGTTCATTCAAACTGGAGTTTGTAACTTTGTTGAGAAGCCTAAACTCAAGTTTACAAATCATAACTCGAGTTTACTTCATCCAGAAATGAATGTCGCGATTTGAGTTTTGAAGCACATTTTGAATATAGAGAAAAACTCGAGTTCATTAATGACTAACTCGAGTTTTGGACTTTTATCGTGAAAACATATTTAAGTCCAAAAGCTCAAAACTGGAGTTTCCAACTCGTAACTGGAGTTTTCAAAATCACCGAAATAGAGCAAAGCTTTATGCTTGGCACAAACTCGAGTTAGCAAAACTAAACTCGAGTTTCCTTTAAAAATGAAACCTTTGAAAAATCTATGTGAAGTGAAAAACTGGAGCTTTCTAAACAAACTGGAGTTTTCTCAAAGTGGGCAAAACATGAAAGCTCTCTGTCAAACACAAACTCGAGTTTACAAACATAAACTCGAGTTTTCTCAAAACTTGGAAAACTCTTGGCTAAGTGCAAATTGGAGTTTTCATATCAAAACTGGAGTTTGCTTAAGTTCAAAACACTAGAGGCTCTCTGTATGACCAAAACTCGAGTTTACTATTGCAAATTGGAGTTTTGTTTATTTTAGAAGAGATTGAAGACTCTTTGTATGGTTCAAAATCGAGTTTCTAATATTAAACTTGAGTTTGTCTTAATGTGAAAAACTTGGAGTTCTCTTTGTATGTCAGAAACTCGAGTTTGCCTACACAAACTAGAGTTTTCATAGTTCATTAGAATTGAGCTACTCTCTGTCAAGTACAAACTCGAGTTTTCTAACTAGAACTCGAGTTTGCCTTTGACAGTAAGTTTTTTAACTTACCAAAGACAAACTTCCTCTTGAGTTTACATTTGTCAGTTATCATCAAAACACATAGAGAACTAACACTAACGTCATGTGTAGCGGTTAGAGAAACCCCTACAAAAAGCAACGTCGCAGTTGTTTTGTAGCAGATACTAGAAACTGCTACTCAAATGTCTTAACCACTATTGATACTGTAGCGGTTATAGGTCGCCTCTACAGGATGACATCCATACGACATATTGTGTTAACATTTGAACTGCTACAAGATGAAATTGGAATTATTTGTAGCGGTCTAGTAACCGCTACTAACTATGTCCACGAATTTTTAAGAATAGGTAGGAAAAGTTTGAGTGGCGGCAAAACATTTTTAAAAATTCGCGGCAAAAATTTGTAGCGGTTTCATAACTGCTACAATATTGGATGAAATTGTAATAATGGTGCCAAAAGTTTGAATTAAAACTGTAGCACTTTTAAAACCATTATAAATTTTTGCCACCAATTTTTTTTTAAAATTAAAAACCTGTTTTTATTTTTATTTTATGTTGCGGTGGTTAAATAACTGCTACAAAGAAAATTATGTTTTTTTTATTAAAATAAACCAGTAATTGTAGTGTTTTTTTTTTATTACTTTGTCATTCTAGTGTTATTAGTTAATTGATAATTTATATGACAAATTTTAATATTTTTAAAAAATACTCTTAGATGATATTTGATTGTGGATAATATATAGGTATAATAATGAGAAAATGTAGATAATATAAACTTATTATGTTGTCTACTCAATAATATTTGATCATAAAATGAATGTTGATGATTATAGAAGGAATGTTGAGGGAATGTCGTTCGAAATAAATAAAAAGTTAGCATCAAATAATAATAAGAAAATAAGAAATTTAAAATCAAACATATACAAAAAATATTTACCATATTTGATAAACTTAATCAACACTTAACCTCTCCGAAAACATTGAATGGACAAATAAAATGAGAGAGAAGTTGGGGAGGAAGAAATGAAGGAGTGTGTGAAATGAGGTGAGATGGTGATATCTATAGGGATATCTACATCAAACTTGTAGCGGTTGATGTTACTGTTTTTGTAGTGGTTTACATATGTAGCTGTTTTTCTTTATTTTGTAGTGGTTTTAAACCGCTACAAAAAATACTTTTTTGTTTTAAAAAATAGATGGATTATAGTAAGCTAAGTATTTTCTTAATCAATTTTCATCGCCATCACTATAAAAAGGTAGGAAGAAAATGTTAGTTGTGAGTTTAATACGTCTGAATACAAATGAAACTTAAATTAATTGATAATAAAGCATAACTTAAAAAAACTCCTTGAATGATAGGTAAACTCCCATCCCCTGCATAGAAGAAGTCTTCAAAATTGGCAGGCTTGAATGACTCACTCTCGTGCGTGATGTTATCATCATCACCCATGTCGTAAATGTTGGTTAATTTGGCCTATCGCATGACTTTTCATGCAAAAGCTCATGAGGTATAAAAACAAAAATTTTGGTTTTCAATGTGGAACCCGTAACTACTTACGGTACTCATGAGTCACTTGAGGTGTCTAATTTAACTAATGAGTTATTATATGAGAACCTGTAACTCTTTACGGTATTCATGAGTTACTTGAGGTATCTAATTTAACCCAATGATTTAATATATGAGAACCCGTAACTATTTATGGTACTCATGAGTCACTTAAGTTGTCTAATTTAAGCAATGAGTTATTGTTGGTCGATTTCCTTGATGTCAAGTGAACTAGTCGAACAAGTAATAAAGTGTAAGTAGAGTATCGTCCACAGAGACTGAGATACCGAGAGGTGACGCGCTAATGCTGTGACGGTTGTGAACGCAGAAAGTAAATATAATCAGGTTGAGGGGTTTTGCAATTATGCTACTAACAAATGTAAACAAAATGACTTTAAACGAGAGAAGATATCAGTAAGAGGTTAGGATGGACTCAGAATCATCCTTAAGTGCATCAATCCCCCAGCTTGCTCTACCCAATGCTATAGCATCTATATCGTACATGCTTCCGCAATTGCTACAAAGATAGCTACCAACTACAAAGCTATTTGGTTAACCCACCTCTATTATCTACCGAAGCTTCCGCGTTCGATACATATGATACTAACTATACTCCTTCCATATTCCTATGGCAACTTTCTAGTCGACTCGCTTTACACTCGGGTGTTATGGTTATGAGAGGTAGACCCATTCCCGAAGCCTACAATAATAGGTCAAGCGTGCACGGGCTGCCTAGCAAACACAAGTTTCTCGAGGTCTAACCCCAACTCCTTTCCAGTAAGTTGAGGCCACAAATCTAGCCCTTAACTTTCGTTAACCGACTAGTAATAAAAACACCGATATGCAAACCAAATTTATTGAATTAAGAACTTGCAACTGAGTTCATTCAACACTTAAAGACTCATCCTCATCCAGCCATATAGTTTAGTTCATGATTGACGAGGGGCACACAAAACAGACACTAACAGAATGACCCATGATCGAAAAAACAAAGCTAAGAAGAAAGGAAAACAGAAAGCTTGATGGAATTTCCGACGGCGTGGTCAAGGTCCTGTCACGTCACCTCTCCACGTCTTCTTCGTTCCGTCGTAAATGCAAGGAAGGATGTTGGGTTATCCCGGAAGTCTCGTGCTCTTGTGAAATCTCTCACTCTTCTCTTGAGTCTGCCGAAAGTTAGAATCTTCTTCTAGGGCTCTCTGACTCTCTTAGGGTTGGCGCTGCTGTTTCCTTTTATAATTAGACTTTTCTTGTGGTGTAAGTCACAACGAGCTGGGCCTTTCCTAATCCGTCAGGATCTATCATATCTTCTGATCCGAGTAGATTGCTTCTGTTGATTCTGCGGGATTCTTCAAATCTTTTAGTTTCGATCCTCTGCATCTTCTATTCCGTCACGTCAGCAACCTATCTATTAATATCGCCCTTTATTTTATTCCTGAAATCATCTGGGTAAAAAGGTCAGCAAACATGTCGCATAACATTGCGTCCTCTACTTTGCTATAGCATTCGGGATGCCTTGTATTGCACTTCGAATCATCACCGTCGAATGCTATAGCATCGTATCAGCCCCGCTATATGATTTCCCTTAAAAACAAAGTAAATTGTTCCATTCTTAGCACATGCAAATGATTCCTACTCTTTAGTCCCTATATCATGAATGTATGCCTTTTTGCTTAGATTATCTGCAGTTAAACATGTATTTAACATTCAATTCAGTCAGTAAGTAAAACATGGTACTATTTGTGCTCATCAGTTACTCTATTAGAACCCGTAACTCTTTATGATGTTCATGGGATATTATCCGTAACTCTTTACGGTAGGCATGGGAACCTATAAATCTTTACGATACTCATTGAAAGAGATTTGCCGTATCCTTCAAAATAACCAGATTCAATAAAAGATTTGCAGTAATAGAGAACCTAGGTTGTTTTCCCAACTAATTCGTAGTAGGTTTGATTATACGAATAGAATAACGTAAATGTAAAAAATGGGGGGGGGGGGGGGATTTGGTTCAAAAAGATTAAAAACGAAAATAAATAGAAACAGAACACAATAAACAGAAATGGATTAAAATCGATCAACCCAACATTCAGATTCCAGAGACTTCCATCATTGAACGAAATATGAACGAACTCACGTTTGGTTCTAGATGAACCGAAATCTCTGCGTTCGTCCAGAAAATCCCTCAACTAGATGATCGCCTAGCATTTATCTGAACAGTGGCGTCTCACCGTGCGATCGCACAAAGAACACCGTAACCTAGTTCAAACTCGTCCTTGGGATGAACCAAACTGAATATTAAATCTATTATTCGAACTATTTCCGAAATCGAATCCGATAAGATGAAAACAAAACGAGTAAAGTTACCGATTAAGCACAAGCTCTGCGACGAATCATGGAATCCTCAACGTTGGGTTAATCATAGAAGTTTAGCCGAGCATGGCTGGAAAATACGAAGAACAAACGAAGAACGCGAAGAACATTGCAGATAAAATGAAACTTCTGTGTTTTAATCCAAAACTATCAAAAACGTCAATGACCTAGCGTTGTAACCACCATCTGACTTAAAGTTAACCTAAAATGGAAATGGGCTCCAATGATATAGCCCAAAACGGAAATAAAATAAAAGTGGGCTTTAATTACAAAATTCGAGCCCAAATAAAATCCAGAAATATATATCTGATTTCGGCTCCAAAATCGACCGCCCTCTTGTCCGAATTTGGCCTTCATGTCTTCATAACAATTGTAGCTCTATGAATCATCTAAAATATGAAACAAAAATGAGTCAAATACAATGTCTGTATCAAGAGTTATGGTCAAAATAGTGAAGCAATATAAAACTGGAATTTTATTATTAAAAATGGCTAAAATATAATCAAAGGCCTAAAGCCCAAATAAGTATAAAAGCCATTATTTATTAACTAAAGAGTCCTAAATTATTAATCGAGAGATAAAAAGAAGTGTATGAAATATTCAATTATTACTCATGAGTTATAATTATTTGGAGTTAATTAGGATCTACTCATTAAAACAACTATTTAGGGTTCAAGATTACCTTAGATCACTTGAAGACTTCAAAGTCTTTGATGTACTCTAATGGCGATCCACACGACTATCTCTTGATTGCCTTGAGAACTCCTTTTCCTTGATTGCTTGCTAGGCGATGACAAGGTTGGAGATTCAAGTTTTTGGGTTTTCTTTTTCTCAAGAAGGTGATGGTTTCTTGAGATTAGGTATGGGAAAAGATAGGAGGATTTACCTTTCTTGTATTGGTAGCATGCATGTGAAAAAGTGGTGTCTTTTTGAACCCTTCAAGAGTTGTGCCTTCTTTACCAAAAACATACACAAAAATTGGCTAGCAAAATTAGGGTTTAACCCCAATTTTAGTGTTTACAAGAAAGGCCCAGTCTAAGTAGAAAGGCCCAATCCAAGAATGACACCTTCCAAGAAGCCTAAAACTTATTGGATCTTTATTCCATCTTTATTAGATCTCTATCTAATTTTTATTGGATATTATCTGATCTTTATTGAATATCTATATAATCTTTATTGGATATTGTTTTGGATAATTCAAATTTTTTTTTTATCACCTAACCTCTTGAATTTAAAATTGGAATTTAAACTACTATTTTAGATTCAATATTTAAATTCCAAATTCATATTAACCCAAGACCCTTTAGGCCTTTTAACATATTTTTGCCTTTTAATGGAGAAACTGATTTCCCACTAAGGGCTCAAATATGGTGCCATTTTGCTATTGGGCTTGGAGTGCCATTCCAATCCAATTACACCTTTAGTCTTGACAAAGCCCAAAAACTATTGGCCTAAGCTTGTTAATTTTAAGTAATCAAGAATAACCTTTGTGTGTGACTGTTGGTCGGTTTCTTTGATGGCAAGTGAACCAAACAATATGTAATAAAGAGTAAGTAGAGTATCATCCCACAGAGACTGGATACCAAATGAGGACATCAAATTGCAGAACAGTTGTGTTTGAAAGAGAACAAAGTTGATTTGGTTGAGGGTTTTTATGGCTATACTAATAAACAAGAAAATAAACAGAGTGTCGTAGTCGCGAGAAGATATCAGTAGGAAAATAGGCTGAGCTCGGAGTCATTCTTAAGCATATCAATCCCCCAGTTGTTTTGCACATTGCTATAGCATTTATACTGCACAACTTCCATAATGCTACAACATAGCTACTAGTTACAACGCTATTCAGTTAACCCACTACTATAATCTATTGAAGCTTCCGCGTCCGATACATATGATACTAACTTTACTCCCTCCATATGCCTATGGCAATTTTCTAGTTAGATCTGCATTACAAAGCAAGGTGTTATGGTTATGAGCGATAGACCCATTCCTGAAGCCTACAATAATAGGTCAAGCCTTGCACCAGCCTGCCTAGAAATCACTGTTTCTCAGAGGTCTAAGCTCAACTCCTTGCCAGTAAGCCGAGGCCACAAATCTCGCCCTTAGTTTCTGCTAATTGGAAAGTTGATTAAATCACTGATAAGCAAACTAAATTTATTGAATTAAGAACTAGCAACTGGGTTCATTCCAAACTTAAGAAATCATCCTCGCTCAGCCATAGGAAATTTAGTTCATGACTGACGAGGGAAATGCAAAACAGATAACAACAGAATGACCCATGATCAAAAGTTTAAAATGGAAGAAAACAAAACGCTTGATGAAGTTCCGACGGCGTGGAAGAAGCCTTGTCACGTCACCACTCCACGTCTTCTTCTTTCCGTCTTACTGCAAGGAAGGATGCTGGTTTCTCCTGAGTTTCTCGTGCCTTGTAAATTCTCTCTCTCTTCTTTCGAGTCCGACCGTCTGAATAGGATTAGACTCTCAGCGACTCGACTCCTCATTAGGGTTGGCTTGCTTTTTTCTTTTATAATCAGGCTTTCTTGCAGCGTAAGTTCCAGGAGCTGGCCTTTCCTAATCTGTCGAGATCCAGTTGTATTTCTCTTTACAATCTTAGTAGATTGATTCTGCTGATCCTGCAGGATTCTTCAAATCTTTTAGTTTCGATCCTCCGCATCTTCTATTACGTTATGTCAGCAATCTACCTGTCATTCTCGACCTTCACATTATTTCTTGAAATAATCTAGGGCAAAAGATTAGAACATATGCCGCATAGCATTGCGTCCTCTACTTTGCTATAGCTTTAGATATACCTTTTACTGCACTTTGATAAGTTGTTCTGATGCTATAGCATAGTATCAGCTTTGCTATACGTTCTTCTCATAAAACCTTGTAACTTGTTCTTTTCTTAGCACATGTTTAAAATGTAAATGGTTTTTATCCTTCAGTTCCTTATATCATGAATTAATGCCTTTTTGCTTAGAATGATTGTAGTTAAGCTCATATTTACCATACAATTCAGTCATAAAATACAGGGAAAATATGGCATAATTAGTGCTCATCAGTGACCTACTAGGCCCAATTAGTTACTCACATAAATAAACTTGGACTAATTAGACTCTTTTAATGGGCCTAATTTATCTAATGACCACATAAGACACTAGCAATGCTCTAGGTCCCAAAACTAATTGAGTTGATCAAATGATCTTCCTCTCTAATTTGGATACCGTACCGGCATCATCCCTCACATCGTCATTCCCATTTAGTCCAAAGCAAAGATAAAGTATAATCTCTCTTGGTTAACTAAATATAGCCTTTTATGGAACAAAGAATCTTCTTCTATTGACTTTAAGACGGATCATGACTCTTCATGATCACTTGTTGTGCGCACAGACTCTTATGTCAACTAGAAGTCATCCAAGCCCTACCGGTCTTGTGATCGACTAATATCTCGTAGAATCACTAATCAATTCAAAATCACCGTATAATGCATCATTAATTTCAGCGCAAATAGGACACCATTCATTATTAGAACAGGTACAATTAATGGAGTCACTCATAGATGCAAAACTGGGATAATCAAGATACCATTCAAGCAAGAACATCATCAACAACATTGGCATCCATGCTTGATTCGATCTTTTCAAAATTGACATGCTTACTATCATCAATAGTACAACAAGGTGCATTATGATCAATGATAGAATCAACCACTTCACTAAATGCTTTCTTTTGAAGCTCAACATGTAAATGACATTTTTCATGATAACAATCCACACACATTTGATATTCCTCACAAGAGCATGAAAGTATGTCATTCAATTTATCGAATTCATCCATAGTACTATGAAGAGAAGCATTTTCATCAATTAAAGCATCACATGAAGAAATAGGAACACACTCATCAACAAGTACAGTTGAATCACTACTACTAAAGCCAATTGGTTGAGTAATTACATTTCCAAACAATTGAGGGGATTCAACAATGATTTCCTCGTCCACCTCATTATTTCTCAAATCATGAATTGCTTCATTAGCCAAAGTAGTAGGAGAGTCTACTTCTAAAAGGATAGAATCATTACCAAATGGGAGAGATGACTCTTCAATGCACTTTTGTACTTGCTTCACTTCTTGTGCATGTGTGACCATGAGAGAAAGATTTCCTTGAAATTTCATTTTCAACACTTGTGTTAGCTGCTCAATTTCTTCTCCTAATCTCTCATACGATTTCGCTTGTTGTTCCATCATTCTAAACCGAGAGTCCCTTAGTTGATGAAAGTTGTCCTTAAGTGACCACTCCTCATTTACAGCCCAAGCCGTTTGATTTTGGCGATCTCCAATGACTTCACAAAATGAAGGATCTTGGTTGGGCATACATGGTTGAGAATGAGGATCATAAGGTGGGTCAAATGGGTATTGGGATTCATGAGATGGATGACATGGTCCTGAAGTGGGATGGAATGAAGGATAGTATGGTAAGTGAGAGGGTTGATGATATTGTTGAAATGGAGGTTGGTGGTATGGTTCATGTAATGGGTGGTGGAAAGGACCATGACATTCTTGATTACCTACAAAAGAGTGAGAACTGAAAGGTAGATTATGATTGCCATAAAACCAAGCCATGAAATTTCAATGCAATTAATTCCCGAACCACAAGATAACTATCTAACTATAAAAATTAAGAAAAGGAATCTAATAAAATACAAATGCAAGTGAAAAAGAAAAGAAGATTTATTTTTTATTTTTTTTTTGCCAAAAATGATGAAATATGCAAGTATGCTATGAATTAACTTGGAGACATGGTGAAATCAAACAAATAAGCTCAAAATCATATCGAATTTTATACAAACACACCACACGAAGCTACCAAGTCAAGACAATGCAATGATGCAATGAGTGCTATGCAAACTACTTAAATGCAAAAATCCTAAACTATATGCAATGAAAAATAATAAAAAAAGCAAAACTAACAAGCTTCACACGAGAAACCCCTTGTCAAAAGTGAATTTGACAATTAAATCACCTAGGGAGCCAATTACTTAGCTCCCCGGCAACGGCGCCATTTGATGGAGACCTTTTGTCATTAGCCTTGGGGTCTACAATCAACAATTAACCAAGGATTGCGATAGGCAAACCTGGGATCGTTCTCTCTTCTCGAGGAGCCTTTTATTGATTCCTAAGTAATCTAGATGTCATGCAAATGAAATAGAAACAAGGGGGATTGATTTTTGTTGGATTTAGAATAAGAATTAAAGATAGAATGAGAAAAATGTAAGATTAATGAAATTAAAATGGATCAACCCAGAATTGGGATTCCAAGACCTTCCATCATCGAACAAAAATAGAATAACTGAACTTATGATTGATTCTAGACAAACCGAAATCTCTCGCATTTGTCCGAAACTCCTCGACTAGACGATCGCCTAGCATCCGATCAAACACGTGGCGAGCTCGCGTACGATCGCACAACGCTCTCTACAACCCGGTCCAACCTATGTCCTTGGGATTTCAATCTGGGTATTAAATCTAATACCCAATCCATGACTATAATCGGATCCGATTAAAATCAATAGAAACAAGTCGATTCTGATTAAAGCACAAGTCCTCCGGATGACACCATGGAATCCTCAACTCATGGGTCGATCACGAAACTTAGCCAAGCATGGCTATGTGAAATGAAAATGTAGAAAGAAAGATGTTCATCATGACCATGAAGAACATGAACAAGTTCATCATGGACATGAAGAACACGAAGAACAATTAAAGAAAATGAAAGCTTCTATTCCAAAATAAATCTCAAGAACATAATGAATCCATAAAAGAAAAAGAAGAAGAACATAAAATCAAAATAACATAATTAAAAGGAATTATTAAAACTAAGCCATCCCAAGTAGGAGGCAAGAAATAAAGAAGGAACTTAGAATGGGAGAGATCTTGGTCTCTCCAAGGTGTGTGTTTCCCTTCACCTCTTTCATCTATTTATAGGAAAATTGGGCATCTCATTCATCCATTTTCCACCTCCAAAAACGCGTCATTTTAATTGGTGGCAAATATGGAAGAATCATTAAACCACTTTCCACCTCCAAAAACGCGTCATTTTAATTGGTGGCAAATATGGAAGAATCATTAAACCACTTTCCACCTCCAAAAACGCGTCATTTGCAAGCTGGACAAAAACGTGTCATTTGCAAGCTAGATTTACACCCCGAAAACGGCGGATCTAGACCACGTGGTCTTCATATTAAATGTTGCCCTGAATGTCAGCTTTCCAACCGCGCAAACCGGACCTAATTTGGAGGTCTGTAGCTCCAGTTATGGGTCAAATACCGAACGTCATTCCAGAGTCCAGTGATAGTAGCCTGTTTCGGCTTCCAGGCCCATTTTGGCCCTCTAAACATCTGATTTGGCTTTTGGGCTCTTCATAAGATTTGTAGGGCTTCCTCTTAGCTTTCTGAAAATGCAAATTGAAGATCCATTGGACTTCTAGAACTCAAGTTATACCCAAAATACCGAACAGTATTCACGACCCAATTGTAGTAAGAATATGACTAAAGTTCAGTTTTGAATCCAAACTCAAGATGTGACCAAGATTAATGCAAATAAAGTCTAAAAACTCATTATGAAGATGAAATCACATATTTAGCTAATTGATACATTAAAGCATGACAATGATAGAGTTTTTAGCTTCTTTTTGCATTTAAAATATCATGAATTCAAAGATTATCAATCTCGTAGGGAACTGTGAGTCTTTTCGGCATGTCCATCTATATCCATGTATTCGAGTTACACTCAAGAGTACACTGTTCTCTTCTTTTTCTGGCGGATAGAGTTGTACAGTCAAAGTATAACCTTAGGACTTAATGTTCGATGACATCCTTAAGTCCGGGACGATCTGCACTACCAAACAATGAGAGACTTTACATATCCAATGATACTCTCTACAATGAATCTTTGTGGAGTCTCTCGGCGGGATTAGTTCAGTACTATCTATTTTCCAATAGATCCACCCACGACATCAGCTAAGACATCATCGTGCTTGTATTCCATAAGGTCCCTACCTTGTATCTCTGTACAAGTAGATGATGATGTACTAATCTTATTGAGATAGCCAATGCCCTTTCTTAGTAATTCAAGACTAGGAACAAGTTTTAGGCAATACCCATGTGATGTCCTCGAGTCATCATGATCATGATCCCTAGTTGAAAAGACCCTTCCTCATAGAACAATAATTAACCATAATATTTTCACAAAACTAGATTAACAAGTGATTAAGGAAAAACCCTTTTCTTTCTAAAAACACACACATCAAAGTCCAGGGCACAAATTCTGCCCACAAACTCACTATAGCAAAATCCAAAACTTTGGGCACAATTATCGAACAAAACAATAAATAGCCTATGAGTCTTATAACATTGATCCCACAACAAAAGATCTATACATAACATTTCTACACAAATTTTTGCTTGTGAATTCACCAAAATATTATAGTGTATAAAATAAAGTCTTCAGTTCAACAGTAAATAAACAATCATCCCAAAACAGTTAATATAGTATTTCTAAAATAGGAGAGCCTAGAATGACAATATAGAAATCAATACAACACCAATACCAAAAGAGGCTTACAAGTTCACAACTCTTATGCCTCTTGTTGCTTCCCTTGTCCTCTAGTAAAATTAGAGGTTTTGCCTGAAAAACAAACAATAATGACAGGGTGAGACATAAAGTCCCCGTAACTTAGATTAATCTATAACATATGCACGAAAAAATTGCAAGTTAGAGAAGCATGTTTACTAACATAATTATAATATCAACAATAATTAAAATAATCCATACTCATTCATCTTGCTCCTCCTTATATCTTCTGGATGTGGTACAGCCTATCGGTGCTAGTATACCTAGCCAAGGTTAGCTAATCACTTCAAGAATACCGTCCCTCCCATGCTACCTCGATATATCGTAACGGGGAGGTGTCCATCCAAACACTTAACTCAAATTCTGGGCCAGGAATGAGAGAGCCCATGGACACAATTTTACCCTAAATCTTTTCCACACAACCTAACATATTTTATATTAGATAAATAATGTCACTATAATATTTAAGAACATCGTACAATATATTATTCCATATACAACACCCCATAACAAACAAAAACATTTTAGAAAACTATTATTCCATATACAAGAACCCACAACAAACAACATAACAATAACCACAATTACAACCTCAATAACAATATTCACTCATATATACATGCAAAATGAAAATACATTGCTTGACCGAAATAACTTCATTTCAGATATACGAATAATTTTTCAAAACACATGCCAATAGTACATATGAAAATAAGGATTAAAAAACACCTTACAATCCAAAACGATCATATAAAATAAATTAACTCTGGTTACCTCAACTCTAAGCTAAACCTTATCTTGAGGAGGAAAACACGAACAATCACCGATCACAAGAAAGCTCTACATTATCACAATTATAATTTCATATAACTTAAATTACACAAATTCTAATAATAATATATTATCATAATAAAAACTGAAAATGACAGTTTAGTCCTTGAAATTTCAAAAATAAACTGATGAAAATTTCTATAATATCTTCATTATCCAAATA
Organism: Acacia acuminata; assembly: GCA_019022655.1. Lineage (NCBI taxonomy): Eukaryota > Viridiplantae > Streptophyta > Magnoliopsida > Fabales > Fabaceae > Acacia > Acacia acuminata. The sequence goes on along the minus strand of JAFJYI010000039.1, from coordinate 3,650,395 downwards.
AATTATTTATACAACATTTAATCGGTAGAAATATTGGGTAGGATATAAATCCTAAAATTCTTAAATACAAAAATTAATTTAAATTCCTACAACAATCAATCAACAAATCTAAATTGATTAAAATTAGTGCTAATCGTTTTATACACACACACACACACACAATCATCTATTATCAAAACTCAAAATTTTTCCAAAATCCTAACCTCAATTTTCACTAACCAACACAATATTATATTCATTGGAAAGAGAAAAAAATATAGAACAACTTTTATGAAGGAATTTTATTGAAAAGTTAATTTACCTATCTAAATGATCTTATAAGATAAATAACATAACTCGGAAAACTCAAATGTTCTTTTACTCTTCCTCTCTTCTCCTTCTTTCCTCACTCACTCTCCGTCTCCTTCTCACTCTCATTGCAACCCCTTATATGGGGGGTGCAATCATTACATCCCCTACTTTTCAAAGGCGGTCATCTCTCTCTCCCCCATGCAGCCCCACATATATCTTTTTTTTTTTTAGATGGAGAAAATTACCACAAAAGCCCAAACTTTATTTTATTATTATTATTATTATTATTTATTTTTTTCCAATTTTTTCTTCTCTCACAATTACAATTTAATTACAATAATCATATATAATTATTTCATAATTACAATTAAATCCTAAAAATAAAATTAGGATTTTCTCCTATTATAGATCCTCGAGTGAACACCTATTTTATCCTAGGGCTTTTATCTTTAAACACACATTTACCCTAAAATAAAGGTGAGACATAAATATGATAAAGATAAAATGTGCTCATTTATATTAATCATGAAATACTAAAATACAGAAAGGGGTTCATTTATCGAATTAGATTGTCTCTAGGACACCTACTTACTAACAATCTCCCACTTGGCCTAGAGCCAATCATGTTGACGTGTCAAACCTAAAGATTCATAATAACTATCATGTTTTCTCTAAGAAATTCCCTTCATTAGAGAATCAACCAAGTTATCATTAGTGGAGATATAATGCATCTAAATATCTTGTCTTTCAACAATCTCTTGTATGAGGTGATACCTTCGGAGCACATGCTTGGATCTTTGATGAGACCTAGGTTCCTTGCCCTGAGCTATAGGTCCGGTGTTGTCGCAATACAAAGGTATTGGATCAACAATGCTGTGAACCACTCCAAGTTCATTAATAAACTTCTTGGTCCATACTGCTTCCTTAGTCGCTTCTAAAGCTGCTATGTATTTTGCCTTGATAGTAGAGTCTGCCGTGTCTCTTTCTTGGAACTCTTCCAACAGATTGCTCCACCATTTATAGTGTAGATGATGCCTGACTAGGATTTACAGTAATCTCTCTCACTCTGGAAACTAGCATGAGTGAACCCTTTCACTTTTAGCTCATCACTTCCACCATAAACAAGAAATAGATCCTTAGTTCTTCTTAATTAATTTAGGATTGTCTTGACGGCTGTCTATTGACCCTCTCCAAGGTCAGCCTGGTCTCGTCTTCTAATACTCAAAGCATAAGAGATGTTTAGTTTCGTACATAACGTGACATACATGATAGATCCAATTGCTGATGCATGTGGAATCCTCTCAATGAGTTCCTTTTCTACTAGTGTCTTAGGACACATAGCCTTTGAAAGATGAATGCCATGACTAACGAGAAGAAGACCCCTTTTCGACCCATCCATGCTAAACCTCTTTAGCATTTTGTTTATGTATATGGATTGGCATAATCCCAACAACCTTTTGGATCTATCTCTATAGATCCTTATACCAAGTATATAGGCTGCCTTTCCCTTATCCTTCATAATGAAGTTCTCTGATAACCATATTTTTGTAGACTGTAACATTTGAATGTCATTTCCAATGAGCAATATGTCATCCACATAAAGCAAAAGGAAAACAACAAAACTCCCACCGACCTTCTTGTAAACATATGGTTCATCTTCATTCTTGATAAAGCCATTACCTTTAACAACTTCATCAAAATGAAGATTCTAGCTCCTAAAGGCTTGCTTAAGCCCATATATTGATTTTTTAAAGTTTGCATATGCTATGCTTTTGGTCATTGGATTCAAAACCTTTAGGTTGTGTCATATACATCTCCTTCTTCAAGAAATCATTCAAGAAGGCGCTTTTGACATCCATCTGCCAAACCTCATAATCAAGATATGCAGCTATAGCTAGCATATTCCTGATAGATTTGGTCATGGCAATAGGCGAGAAGGTTTCCTTAAAGTCAATTTCTTGACTTTGATGATAACCTTTCACAACCAACCTAGCTTTATAGGTTTGTATGTTGCCATCTGCATCAGTATTCTTTTAAAGACCTACTTGCACCCAATAGGAACTATTCCCTTAGGAGGTGGAACCAAGGTCTATACCTTGTTTTGATGCATCGAATCTATCTTGAATTCTCTAGCTTGAAGCCATTCTAAGGAGTCAACATCCTTGACTACCTCAGTGTAGGAAGTAGACTCATCATCCTCAATAGTTTCTTGATTCTCAATCACAAAACCATACCTTTTAGGTTGATGACTAACCCTAAAAGTCTTATGGATTGGGTGTCTACAGCCTCTAAGTGAGGCATCACCTAATCAACAAACTCGGGCTCTCTTATCTATTCTTGTAGGTCTTCAATTTCTTCAAGTTGTACCTTACTCCCACTATCTACTTGAGAGAGTAGATCCTTGGGGTAGTGAAAGTAGTATCCCTTAGTTTCCTTGGGATAGCCTACAAAATAGCACAAAGTCACTAGTGCAAAAAAACGTTTTAAGACCGCCTCATTTAGACCGGAGTATCGACACGCCGGTCTTAAAGGTATGACCGGTGGCAATTTTGTAAATATAAAGAACTTCTTGAACCAGATTATTTTTTCATAGGTCTTAAATATATTATTCAGACTGGCATAACAAACAACCAATCTTAAAAATGTTATTAAAAAATTGAAATATAAATTACATTGTTAGAGAAATCTCGTACGGCCCAGAGCTTATATTTTTTCTAATGGTACAAGAAAATAAGGAAAAATTTAAGTTTAAATTTTAAGACCGGATAATATAAAATACGGTCTTAAAGGTTATACTTTTAAGACCGAGAATAAATGGTGCCCGTTACTAAATATTGAATTTTTTTTAAAGACCGGATATATATACAAAGGACAGTCTTAAATTGTAACCTTTAAGACCGTTGTTTACTTCATCCGGTCTTAAAAATGTTATTAAAAAAATTGAAATATAAATTACATTATTAGAGAAATCTCATACAGCCCGACTTATATTTTTTGTGGTCCAAAAAATAAGGGAAAATTTAATTATAACTTTTAAGACCGGATATATATAAAAGACGGTCTTAAAGGTTATACTTTTAAGACCGGAATAAATGGTGCCCGTTACTAAATATTAAATTTTTTTTAAGACTAGTCATTAATAATGGACGGTCTTAAATGGTAACCTTTAAGACCGTCGTTTACTTCTTCCGGTCTTAAAAGTAAAATGCCAAAAATACTCTACTTCGCATGAAACCTTACCTTACGACTTTAACGTTGTTCTCCCTGAACTCTGAAACCCCTGTTCTTGTTGCGAAACCCTTCTTCCTGTTGCATTACCTCTCTTCCTCGCCCACCACCACCATCCTCTGTTATTCTCTCACTCTCTCAGGTGTTCCTCTTTCGCACCACCACTCTCAACCTCTCTTCCTTTCTCGAAAATGAACGGAGAAAACGGTGCTTCTCCTGTTCGTTCAGCGCCAGCTACTGGTGTGATTGGTGTGAATCAGAACAAACCCTCTTCATCTCACAATGAGCCTCATAATCGCCGTGCACGCCGTGGTAGAAGTGGCACACGAATAAAAGACGTATCCGTAAGTCGGACCTCTGGGTCAAAGCTCGAGATTCAGTTTGATGAAAAGTTGGCTCCTTTCGGTCCTAATAAAGGAAAATATAATAGTTTTGTCGGCTATCTAGCACGCAGTAAGGCTAGCATCTTGATAGATGAGTGGAGAAATGTGGACCTTCGCAATGTAAAGGAACCTATTTGGGACACTATCCGACTTACATACATTGTCCCTGACTGCCAGAAGTTGAAAGACAAGACATTGTCTTATTGTACTGATCGATGGAGGAAGTTTAAGACCTTTCTAGCTAACACATATATTTTTGCCGAGGTTAGGCCTGACCATAATCCTTGGGACAAGTACACATTTATTGATGAACAAACATGGCAACAATTTGTTCAGGTTTGCGGACCACTCCCGGAGCTTTGGTGAGTTTATATTTAGTTTTGTTTGCCCTTTTTTGTTTGCTTATTAAGTGGTGCGGATATGTCAATGTTATTGTACGTGTTAATCTAATCCTGTTAGTTAGATGGTTTGGTGTGTGAATAGAAGTATATATTTCCCTCCTTTGTCTTGCATAAGAGGAGCATGTCTTAGTTGTATGCAAGTCTGATATGTAAACTGTGCAAAGGTAAAATACTAAGTAGGTAATTAGGGAAATAATAATGGCATAAGAGTGATAATTAAATATTTCATACACTACTTTTTGTCTCTTGATTAATAATTTAGGACTCTTTAGCTAATAAATAATGGCTTTTATACTTATTTGGGCTTTGGGCCTTTTATTATGCTTTAGCCATTTTTAATAATAAAATTTCAGTTTTACATTGCTTCACTATTTTCACCATAACTCTTGAACCAGACATCGGATTTGCCTCATTTTTGTCTCATATTTCAGATGATTCAGAGAGCTACAATTGTTATGAAGACATGAAGAGAAAATTTAGACAAGAGGGCGATCAATTTTGGAGCCGAAGTCATATGTATTTTTGGATTTTTATTTGGGCTCAAATTTTATCACTTAAGCCCACTTTTATTTTATTTTCGTTTGGGCTGAACCCATTTCCATTTTTAGGTTAACTTTAAGTTGGATGGCAGCCAATCTTCTCTCAACTGTTCTTCATCTCGTTCATCGTGTTCTTCGTGTTCATGATGAACTTCTTCATTTCTCGCTCGATTTTCGTTCTGCATAACCATGACTAGCTAAGCTACTATGATTGACCCATGGATTGAGGATTCCACTATCCAGAGGACTCGTTCTTAACTGAGAACAAATTCGTTTGTTTTGTAATTTTGGATTTGATTTACTTTCGATTGGGTGTTAGATTTAATGCCCAGTTGAGATATCCCAAGGATCGAGTTCGGACTAGGTTTAATGCTTGCTGTGCGATCGCACAGTGACACGCCACTGTTCGAATAAACGCTAGGCGATCGTCTAGTTGAGGGATTTTCTGGACGAACGCAGAGATTTCGGTTCGTCTAGAATCAATCACGAATTTGTTACAAATATGTTTTCGTCCGAGGAAGGGAAATGGTGGAATTCGAAATCCTGGGTTAATCTTTTGTTTATATGTTTAATCTGTGTTTATTTCATTTCTATTCTCTTTTGAACCAAAAACCCCCAATTTTACTTGTTTGTTTTATTATTTTTCGAATTAAACTGATTGCGAATTCGTTGGGAAACGACCCAGGTTACATTATACTGCAAATCCTTTTCTAATCTGGTTATTTTGGGAGATTACGGCAAATCTCTATCAAAGAGTCAAACCATTATTATAGTCTTAGCTAGTTCTTTTATAGTAGGTAGTGGTTAGAAATTGCTATTAGTTAGTTAGTATGTTAACTGTGTAAAGGAGAAAATGAGTAGTCTTAAAAGGGGGAAACTTTATATACCCAATTGTTACCGGAAAACCGGATCACTCGGGGCGTGTAAGGGGGATTGGAGGACGGATGAATGCACATTACATGCACATAATTATGTGCTTCTTAGGTGCTCATACCTCTAATTAGAGGTATGAGCATATTTTTTTTGATTTTTTTTAATTTTTTTATATATTGTATCATGTAGATTTAAATTATATATCGCTTTCGAGATTTTTTGCACCTAGTATCTCAAATTAATTAATTTTTATAATACTAGTGTTACGCATAAATGCGAATTGGAAATTAATTAATTTGACATACTCGGGTGCAAAAAAATCTCGAAATCGATATAATTTAAATCTAAATAAATACAATATATAAAAAAATTAAAAAAAAATCAAAAAAATATGCTCATGCCTCTAATTAGAAGTATGAGCACCTAAGAAGCACATAATTATGTGCATGGAATGAGAACCCGAGGACGGATAGGCCTGAAGGAATACTTTGGTAAATCCAAACCCCATAGACAAAGTATGGTTACTCGGGAGGAGATGGACCAAACAGTGGCCAAAATAAATGAGGAAGCAATGGCTAAAGAAGCAAGGTGGCAATCCAAGATGAGCCAATTGAAGGAGGAATTGAGTCAGATGAGGCAGCTTTTGAGCTCTCGTCCAAGCAGCAGAGCACTAGAGGGAGCTTTATTGTTGGACAGTCAGAGCAACCTTGTGACCTTTATGTGGAGGATCCTGATCATCATGATAGACGATTGGTTGCAAAAGGGACTCCACAACTTGGGATCAACCGCACACCACCAACAAATGGTGGTGATGAACTCGAGTGTCGGTTGAAGAGTTCATCGTTGATGCACCTGTCCCTCTCCCAAATGGTGAGGTGAAGGTTGTGAGTGATGTCATTGGAACCTTCATCTTGTGGCCAGTGAAGCTTGTACATGTTTCTACTCCTCCTGAAGCTCCAGCCCCTCCTGAATTGGTTGGCACGGCTAAGTTGAGTGCCAATGACAAGCTTGTCCTTATGGTATCCAATAAACAAGTTGGACTTAATCAGTGGTCTCTCAATACAGAAGTAGGTCTTAAAAATAAGCACCCGATTTTGGTTGACCAATATGATATAATTTCCCTACTGTTTGATAAACAGGAGCTTACTGATGCAATGATTCTCATGTTTATAAAGTAAGTATCTTCTTCTATGAGTACACAACATAAATGTGAGACACTCACATATGTATATACTAATTCCTTAACGTCATTATTGTAGGTTCATGCATCGTGAATTGGAACAACAAGGCAGAAGCCAAGATATTGGATTCTTGTGCCCACAGTACATAAGTCAACCAGCCTTAGCGGAGAGACAATCATACATAACATCAAGGTTGTCCACCAATAAGAGAAAGTGGTACTTGGCACCATACTACAATAGGTACATATCATAATTCTTTTCTGCAATTCCCTTAATACTTCTACATATTACTGAGTATTTGTCTGTTGTGAATTTTCAGTCGCCATTGGCAGTTGGTCCTGATTTGCCCGAATGAGAATAAAGTGGTCTTTTTATGCTCTCTTCACTATGATCCACCGCCTACATTGCAGTAGATGGTGAACAAGTAAGCATATGTCATATTGATTGTCTAGTCTCGAAGTCTATCTTTGTAAATTTTCGGTGACCATTATTGAGTAAATTTGTGATTTTGACAATAGGCCCTTGAAATCATTCCAACAAAAGGTCAAGAAAAGGTTTGGGCTCGAGGTCGAAGAGCCTACATGGATCATACCAAAGGTTAGTACATATATATTTGGACTGGGACACTGGCTTGTGAACTTGATCAGTAGCAATATATGAAATTATATTTCTTGTTCTTTTTTAGACCCGTCGGCAACCAAAGGAGTCCAACTTATATGGGCATTACGTCTTGACACATATGTATAATATTGTCATGCAACCGGTGACTACCATCACCGAAACAAGTAAATGCATGTTACATAACTTTGCCTGTGCGCTGACCCTTTGATGCAAGGAAGGATGACTAATATATATATATATATATATTTCTTTCTTTGATGTAGCTACGTACGTTTGAGTGTCTTGTGCCGACCCCTTTCCCCGATGGTGATATTGAGCGCACACGCAATTTGTTTTGTGAATATCTGTATGATCCGATGCTCTCGAAAAGTCGAAAAATAATTGATTTGTGAATTCATTTGTAAATATATGTCTTTGTATCAACAATCATCCTCGATTCGTAAATGAACAATTGTCCAATTTGTGATAGTATACAATAATAATTTGTTAATTCATTTCAAACAATTTCCTTGTGTCCATTAGTGTGGTTGCTGAATGTATTGGATGGTGGATAAAACTATTTATTGCTTAATTTGAAAAAATATGCGAGAAATTTAGGACCATAAATTTACTAAATGTCTGGTCCTAAAAGTCATTTGGACCGTAGATTTACTAAATCTCCGGTCCTAAAAGTCTTCGTTTAATTTTTGCAAAAATGGAGGTGTTTGTAGGACCATAGGTTTACTAAATCCACGGTCCTAAAAGTCTTCCTTATCTTTTAGGACCGTAAATTTACTAAATGTACGGTCCTAAAATTCTCATTCGAAAAATATGCCAGTCTTTTTGGACCGTAGATTTAATAAATCGCCGGTCCTAAAAGTCTTCCTCATCTTTTAGGACCGTAAATTTATTAAATGTCTGGTCCTAAAAGTCTCATTCAAAAATAAGTCATTCTGTTTGGACCGTAGATTTACTAAATCGCCGGTCCTAAAAGTCTTCCTTATCTTTTAGAACCGTAAAACTAAATGTTCGGTCCTAAAAGTCTCATGCGAAAAATATGCCGTACTTTTGGACCGTAGATTTACTAAATTGCCGGTCCTAAAAGTCTTCGGTTAGTTTTTGCAAAAGTGACGGTGTTTTTAGGACCGTAAATTTACTAAATGTCCGGTGTTAAAAGTCTCATTTGAATCCTTGCATTCCATTATCCATAATTCATAATTGCCTTGCTTTTATTTATTTATTTTTTTTAATTTTAATTTTTTGAGTTTGTCATTATCCATATTTCATAATTGTCTTGTTTATTGCTTTCCAGCTTCAGATAATGCATAAACTAACTAATTAAAGTACTAAACTCGCATGAGAACAAAATTTAAAAATATTTTATATAATAATTTTTACAAAAAGCAACAAAAAAAAACAAAAAAAACTATAAAACAACTAATCCTCCCCGTAGTCGGAGAGGGAGGGGGAGTCGAAGGCGTCGGAGGCGTTGGAGGCGTCGGAGTGGTCGTCTTCAGCGGGATCGTACTCCATGTCATTTGCGTGGAGTACCATGTTCAGCTTGTTGTTCATGGTATGAACAAGCTGAACCAACTAGCCTAAGCGTCGATCGATTGTTATCGACGCGGACACCAATGTACCGCACCAACCGCTTCACGGTCGGATTTGGAGGAAGCAATGGCGGATGGGGCTGAGGTTGAAGAGGAGGAGGAGGAAACGGAGGACCTGGGGAGCAGCCATTCTATTACAATGGAGGCTAGGCGGTGGAGGAGGCCGTGTAGAAGTGATGGAGAAGAATGCGAAGAAACTGGCGAAAAAAAGAGAAACATATGAGAAGAGAGTCATGGATAAAAGAGAGAACAAATAGAATACAAATGTAAGAAAATAAGGAAAATCAGCAAATACAAAATCAAATGTAAACAAAATAGCTCTTACAACTGAAATAATTTAAAGAATACAAATAAAATTCAGCAACTAAGTGTGGCACAAGAAATAGAATAAGAAAATAAATATCGAACAAATAATAAGTAGCATGATACTAAGTTAAATAATTTAAAGGACACAAACATATTAAGCAACCTCATTATGTCATATAAAGTTATAGAAAAAAGAGAGAAGCAATTAATATAATACCAAATTAATATAATATGAATGAGATGGATAAATTAGAATGAAAATAAAAAGATCCAACAAAAACAAATAAATAATAAATAGATAGATAAATATGATAAATTTAAAAATAAACTAATTAAATAACTGATTAATTATTAACGTAACAAACAATGTCAAACATGACAACAAAATAGCAACAACCAAATGAAACAACACCCAAAATATTAATTCAATAATTTAAATAAGCACAAACATATTGAGCAATATAAATTACTCAAAGTCCATTAAATTATAAAGCTAGGTAATAATCATAAATATCTATTAACTATTAAATAATACATAACTTAATATCAAACAATTTAAATACTACAAACATGACAACAAATAGTAACAAATAATTTAAGTCAAATATGACAACAAAATAGAAAATCAAAATCAAACAACTTAAATAGATAAACATGGGAAGAAACTAGCAAAAAAAAGAAAAAGAGAAACATATGAGAAGAGTATCAGGGATAAAAGAGAGAACAAATAGAATACACATGTAAGAAAATAAGAAAAATCAGCAAATACAAAATCAAATGTCAACAAAATAGCTCTTACAACTGAAATAATTTAAAGAATACAAATAAAATTCAGCAACTCAAAAATGTGGCACAAGAAATAGAATAAGAAAATAAATATCGGAACAAATAAGTAGCATGATACTAACTTAAATAATTTAAAGGACACAAACATATTAAGCAACCTCATTAAGTCATATAAAGTTATAGAAAAAAGAGAGAAGCAATTAATATAGTTCCAAATTAATATAATATGAATGAGGATGGATAAATTAGAATTAAAATAAAAAGATCCAACAAAAAAAAAATAAATAATAGATAGATAATAAAAAAAATAATTAAATAACTGATTAATTATTAACGTAACAAACAAAGTCAAACATGACAACAAAACAGCGCAACCAAATGAAACAACACCAAAATATTAATTCAATAATTTAAATAAGCACAAACATATTGAGCAATATAAATTACTCAAAGTCCATTAAATAAGACCGTTAAATTATAAAGCTAGGTAATAATCATAAATCTTAAATATCTATTAACTATTTAATATTACATAACTAAACATCAAACAAATTTAATACCACAAACATGACAACAAATAGTAACTAAAAATTTAAGTGAAATATGACAACAAAATAGCAAATCAAAATCAAACAATTTAAATAGATACACATGGGAAGAAACCGGCAAAAAAAAAAAAGAAAAGAAGAAACATATGAGAAGAGATCATGGATAAAAGAGAGAACAAATAGAATACAAATGTAAGAAAATAAGGAAAATCAGCAAATACAAAATCAAATGTCAACAAAATAGCTCTTACAACTGAAATAATTTAAAGAATACAAATAAAATTCAGCAACTCAGTGTGGCACAAGAAATAGAATAAGAAAATAAATATCAGGAACAAATAAGTAGCATGATACTAAGTTAAATAATTTAAAGGACACAAACATATTAAGCAACCTCATTAAGTCATATAAAGTTATAGAAAAAAGAGAGAAGCAATTAATATAATTCCAAATTAATATAATAAGAATGAGGATGGATAAATTAGAATGAAAATAAAAAGATCCAAATGAAAAAAATGAATAATAAATAGATAATAAAAAAACCTAATTAAATAACTGATTAATTATTAACATAAAAAACAATGTCAAACTTGACAACAAAATAGCGCATCTAAATGAAACACCACCAAAAATATTAATTCAATAATTTAAATAAGCACAAACATATTGAGAAACATAAATTACTCGAAAGTCTATTAAATAAGTCCATTAAATTATAAAACTAGGTAATATTCATAAATCATAAATATCTATTAACTATTAAATAATTTATAACTTAATATCAAACAATTTAAATACGACAAACATGACAACAAATAGTAACAAATAATTTAAGTCAAATATGACAACAAAATAACAAATCAAAATCAAACAATTTAAATAGATACACATGGGAAGAAACTGGGAAAAAAGAAAAGAGAAACATATGAGAACAGAGTCATGGATAAAAGAGAGAACAAATAGAATACAAATGTAAGAAAATAAGGAAAATCAGCAAATACAAAATCAAATGTAAACAAAATATCTAATACTAGTCAAATAATTCAAATAATACAAATAAAATTCAAAGCAACTCGAGTGTGGCACAAGAAATAGAATATGAAAATAAATATCGGGAACAAATAATTAGCATGATACTAAGTTAAATAATTTAAATGACACAAACATATTAAGCAACCTCATTAAGTCATATAAAGTTATAGAAAAAAGAGAGAAGCAATTAATATAATTCCAAATTAATATAATATGAATGAGGATGGATAAATTAGAATGAAAATAAAAAGATCCAACAAAAAAATAAATAATAAATAGATAGATAAATATGATAAATAAAAAAAAACTAATTAAATAACTGATTAATTATTTACGTAACAAACAATGTCAAACATGACAACAAAATAGGGCATCTAAATGAAACACCACAAAAATATTAATTCAAATAATTTAAACAAGCACAAACATATTGAGCAACATAAATTACTCAAAAGTCCATTAAATAAATCCATTAAATTATAAAGCTAGGTAATAATGATAAATCATAAATATCTATTAACTATTAAATAATACATAACTTAATATCAAACAATTTTAATACCACAAACATGACAACAAATAGTAACAAAAAATTTAAGTCAAATATGACAACAAAATAGCAAATCAAAATCAAACAATTTAAATAGATACACATGCGAAGAAAGTGGCGAAAAAAAAAGAGAAACATATGAGAAGAGAGTCATGGATAAAAGAGAGAACAAATAGAATACAAATGTAAGAAAATAAGGAAAATCAGCAAATACAAAATCAAATGTAAACAAAATAGCTCTTACAACTGAAATAATTTAAATAATACAAATAAAATTCAAATCAACTCATGTGTGGCACAAGAAATAGAATAAGAAAATAAATATCGAACAAATAAGTAGCATGATACTAAGTTAAATAATTTAAACAACACAAACATATTAAGCAACCTCATTAAGTCATATAAAGTTATAGAAAAAAGAGAGAAGCAATTAATATAATTCCAAATTAATATAATACGAATGAGGAAGGATAAATTAGAATGAAAATAAAAAGATCCAATAGAACAAATAAATAATAAATAGATAGATAAATATGATAAATAAAAAAAAAAAAAAATTAAATAACTGATTAATTATTTACATAACAAACAATGTCAAACATGACAACAAAATAGGGCATTTAAATGAAACACCACAAAAATATTAATTCAAATAATTTAAATAAGCACAAACATATTGAGCAACATAAATTACTCGAAAGTCCATTAAATAAGTATTAAATTAGAAAGCTAGGTAATAATGATAAATCATAAATATCTATTAACTATTAAATAATACATAACTTAATATCAAACAATTTAAATACCACAAACATGACAACAAATAGTAACAAATAATTTAAGTCAAATATGACAACAAAATAGCAAATCAAAATCAAACAATTTAAATAGATACACATGAGAAGAAACTGGCGAAAAAAAAAAAAAGAGAAACATATGAGAAGAGAGTCATGGATAAAAGCAACAAATAGAATACAAATGTAAGAAAATAAGGAAAATCAGCAAATACAAAATCAAATGTAAGCAAAATAGCTCATACTACTCAAATAATTCAAATAATACAAATAAAATTCAGCAACTCAGTGTGGCGCAAGAAATAGAATATGAAAATAAATATCAGGAACAAATAATTAGCATGATACTAAGTTAAATAATTTAAATGACACAAACATATTAAGCAACCTCATTAAGTCATATAAAGTTATAGAAAAAAGAGAGAAGCAATTAATATAATTCCAAATTAATATAATACGAATGAGGATGGATAAATTAGAATGAAAATAAAAAGATCCAATAAACAAATAAATAATAAATAATAGATAAATATGATAAATTAAAAAATAAACTAATTAAATAATTGATTAATTATTAACGTAGAAAACAATGTCAAACATGACAATAAAATAGCACAACCAAATGAAACAACCAAAATATTAATTCAATAATTTAAATAAGCACAAACATATTGAGCAACATAAATTACTCGAAAGTCCATTAAATTATAAAGCTAGGTAATAATCATAAATCATGAATAGAATACAAATATCTATTAACTATTAAATAATTTATAACTTAAAATCAAACAATTTAAATACTACAAACATACAACAAATAGTAACAAATAATTTAAGTCAAATATGACAACAAAATAGCAAATCAAAATCAAACAATTTAAATAGATACACATTGGAAGAAATTGAAAAAAAAACAGAAACATATGAGAAGAGAGTCATGGATAAAAGAGAAACAAATAGAATACAAATGTAAGAAAATAAGGAAAATCAGCAAATACAAAATCAAATGTAAACAAAATAGCTCTTACAACTCAAATAATTTAAATAATACAAATAAAATTCAGCAACTCAATGTGGCACAAGAAATAGAATAAGAAAATAAATATCAGGAACAAATAAGTAGCATGATACTAAGTTAAATAATTTAAACCACACAAACATATTAAGCAACCTCATTCAGTCATATAAAGTTATAGAAAAAAGAGAGAAGCAATTAATATAATTCCAAATTAATATAATACGAATGAGGATGGATAAATTAGAATGAAAATAAAAAGATCCAACGAAAAACAAATAAATAATAGATAGATAAATAAAAATAAAAAAATAAACTAATTAAATAACTGATTAATTATTAACGTAACAAATAATGTCAAACATGACAATAAAATAGCGCAACTAAATGAAACACCACAAAAATATTAATTCAATAATTTAAATAAGCACAAACATATTGAGCAACATAAATTACTCGAAAGTCCATTAAATAAGTCCATTAAATTATAAAGCTAGGTAATAATCATAAATCATAAATATCTATTAACTATTAAATAATACATAACTTAATATCAAAAATTTAAATATGACAAAACATGACAACAAATAGTAACAAATAATTTAAGTCAAATATGACAACAAAATAGCAAATCAAAATCAAACAATTTAAATAGATACACATGGAAGAAATTGAAAAAAAAAAAAAGAAACACATGAGAAGAGAGTCATGGATAAAAGAAATACATATGATAAATAAAAAATGAAAAGAAGAAAAACATATGAGAAGAGAGTCATGGATAAAAGAGAGAACAAATAGAATACAAATATAAGAAAATATGGAAAATCAGCAAATACAAAATCAAATGTAAACAAAATAGCTCTTACAACTCAAATAATTTAAATAATACAAATAAAATTCAGCAACTCAGTGTGGCACAAGAAGTAGAATAAGAAAATCAATATTTGGAACAAATAATTAGCATGATACTAAGTTAAATAATTTAAACGACACAAACATATTAAGCAACCTCATTAAGTCATATAAAGTTATAGAAAAAAGAGAGAAGCAATTAATATAATTCCAAATTAATATAATACGAATGAGGATGGATAAATTAGAATGAAAATAAAAAGATCCAACAGAAACAAATAAATAATAGATAGATAAATAAAAAAATAAACTAATTAAATAACTGATTAATTATTAACGTAACAAACAATGTCAAACATGACAACAAAATAGCGCATCTAAATGAAACACCACAAAAATATTAATTCAATAATTTAAATAAGCACAAACATATTGAGCAACATAAATTACTCGAAAGTCCATTAAATAAGTCCATTAAATTATAAAGCTAGGTAATAATCATAAATCATAAATATCTATTAACTATTAAATAATACAAAACTTAATATCAAACAATTTAAATACAAAAACATGACAACAAATAGTAACAAATAATTTAAGTCAAATATGACAACAAAATAGCAAATCAAAATCAAATAATTTAAATAGATACACATGGGAAGAAAATCAAATACAAATTTTTCATTTAAATAATTTAAATATAAACACATAGTAAGAAATTTAAACCACCAAAAAGTTCATAAGAAAAAAAAGAGTAAGAAAAGCAAAGAAAAGCCAAAAAAAACAAAACATATGAGAAGAGAGTCATGGAAATAAAAGAGAAACAAATTAGAATACAAATATAAGAAAATATGGAAAATCAGCAAATACAAAATCAAATGTAAACAAAATAGCTCTTACAACTCAAATAATTTAAATAATACAAATAAAATTCAGCAACTCAAAGTGGCACAAGAAATAGAATAAGAAAATAAATATCAAGAACAAATAATTAGCATGATACTAAGTTAAATAATTTAAAGGACACAAACATATTAAGCAACCTCATTCAGTCATATAAAGTTATAGAAAAAAATAAGAAGCAATTAATAGAATTCCAAATTAATATAATACGAACGAGGATGGACAAATTAGAATGAAAATAAAAAGATCCAACAGAACCAAATAAATAATAAATAGATAGATAAATATAATAAATAAAAAATAAACTAATTAAATAACTGATTAATTATTAACGTAACAAACAATGTCAAACATGTCAACAAAATAGGGCATCTAAATGAAACACCACAAAAATATTAATTCAAATAATTTAAATAAGCACAAACATATTGAGCAACATAAATTACTCGAAAGTCCATTAAATAAGTCCATTAAATTATAAAGTTAGGTAATAATTATAAATGATAAATATCTATTAACTATTAAATAATACATAACTTAATATCAAACAATTTAAATAGTACAAACGTGACAACAAATAGTAACAAATAATTTAAGTCAAATATGACCCCAAAAAATAGCAAATCAAAATCAAATAATTTAAATAGATACACATGAGAAGAAACTGGCGAAAAAAAAAAAGAAACACATGAGAAGAGAGTCATGGATAAAAGAGAGAATTTACTAATACATATGATAAATAATAATTAATGGCAAAAAAAATTAAATAGAAGGAATTATTTGCAATAATCAAATACAAATTTAAATATAAATAAAATATCACATTTTATTCAAATAATTTGAATAACAAAAACCTGGCAAAAAATAATAATAATAATAATGCATCATATAAAGCAACTCTAAGTCGCGGAAGAAATAGAAGAAGAAAATAAGTATTAATACACTCGAAACTTATATAATACCAAATGAGGAATGCTGAATTAGCATGAAAATAAAATTAGAAAGAAATGAGCATAGTCATGGGGAAAAGTAGAAGAGAAAAATAATTATTAATTGTTATATAACAATTCATAAATATTATTAATTCTTAAATAATAGAACTATTTTTGAATAATAAATATTATAAATAATAAATAATAAGTTAAAGTAATAGATAATGGATGGCCCCGATATTGCGCCGCCAGCATATTCCTTGATTGTAGCCTCCATTATAGGCCCTCATTATGGGCGGATTTTGATGTGGATTGTCCCTTGTTAGGCCATAGCCTTATACAGATCCGTAACACTAATCAATACTACCTCTAGTCTTAAACAATAATCACTCAACTTGAATGTTAACAACATTGATGGAGAGATGGAGTGAGAATACCTTTACCATATACCAAAAAAGCAATACCAGTTTGTCCACTAAATTGTATGTTTCTCATTCAAAAGAAATAGGAAGAGAACATGACTATTGAAAGTCAAATTTCACCCAATAATATCAAAATATTCACATTCCCTTATAACCTCAAATCCATTCCATTTAATCCACAATATAACTCCCAACACAAAATTTCAATTTCCAACCAAATACTTACTTTAAGTTCCTCAAACTAAATAATTCATACATATGTGATAAATAAATAAACTAGTTATAAAATGAAAAATGTCAATAAAATAATAATAAACAACAAAAATCACAAATACAACGTAAATAATTAATTAAAAATTGAACAAAGAAATAAATTAAAATTAACTAAAGAAGAAAATATAATATATAAACTGAAGAAACATTTTATAAATAATAAATAACGGTTATTTAGCTAATTATTAGCACTAAACAAACAAATAAATTTAAAACAAGCGAATTTAGCTAATTATTAACACTAAGCAAACAAATATTTAAAACAAGCAAACAAACCAATAATTAATTAAAACCAAAAAAATTGAGATAGGAAAAAAATGAGAAAAAATGAATCAATATAAAATTAAGAATATCTTAAAAATTGAAATAACATATTAATTAATAAAAAATTATACTTAATAATATAACAGTGGTGGAGAGGTGGAGTGAGAATCCCTTTACTACATACCAAAAAAGCAATATCAGCAGTTTGTCCTTTATGTTTCCCATCCATTAATGAAAAATAGGAAGAGAACATGATTGTTGAAAGTAGCATCCTGAGCTATAGAGTAATAACACTAAGCTACTTTGGAATTGGCTCGTGCAATTTCCACAAGAAGCTAAATAATTCGTATACCTTGATAAGCCATTTTTAATTCCTTTGTGGAGCAACAAATCAATTATGTTGCACAGAACAAGGAAAAAAAGTAATTCTCAATTCCCAGAACGCTTATGCAACGACAAAAGATGATGTGCACAGGTTCACATTCAGCACATCAAAAGCAACATTAAAGAATCCTCATAACAGCAACATAATCAATTCACAGCACCCTTATCCTTTCACTAAGCAATCAAGCAGCAGGTACTTTACAGATATTATGCATGATTCATTTAACACCAGAATTCAAAATCCTTAGGAATTCAATTCAGTGGCTAGACTACAACAATGTTCAACCAGTGCAGAAGCGCAACTTGATAGTAACGCACAAATGTGTAAGTGGATGCTCAGGTTTTTCACCAAAAAATCATTCACCCATGAGCAGAAAATTCACAGCTCAAGAGTTATGCAAGAGAGCCTCGGCTAGCATGCAGTGTGGCTAAAATTCAGCATTGCCAAACTCTGAGGAAATAAGTTCAAGGTGCCAAGTCAAATTTAGAAAAACAACTCAAGAGTCAAATCCATAGTAAGAAAACAAGGAAGAGCAAGCCGATTTTGAACCTGGGATTTCAGTAACAGGTTCAAACGGAACAAAATAGAATGTCAGTCAAATGCACTTAAGAACTCATTAGGTCAAGTTTAGCCTCTTGAGAACAACTGTTATTCAGTTTAAAATAAGCATTTTCTTACTAATTAGCATTAGATTTGTCCATTCACGACCAAGCTGAATGTGACAGAGTACAAGTTTAAATCAATAGCTATGCAATTTCAACAATAGGAGCGGAGAGACAAATACAAAAATGTCAATCAAGTGAGAAAGTGCAACTTCGAACGCCTTTTCTGCCAAAGAACATAGAAACTCCTTTCCAGGCGCATCATGGCTAGAAAATGAAGAAATACTAAAGCTACATGAGTCAAAAATAAAAATCTAAAATGAAAGCTCTGAGAAGTGGCAAGTGAGCTATCAAGTGACAAGCACTTGATATCATCCTCAAGTCCAGGAGGAACAACATGCAATTCAAGTGATTATGCTCATGTATAGTTAAATCTGGTGACAAGTCGCAAGAGAGGAGGATTTCATGAGTAGAACTGTGAATATGCTTAAGAGTACAAATCAGATTATAACCTCCCTCAATTCTAGAATCATGAGCAAACTTAAAGAAATCATACTCAACACCAGTCAACTCGAAACAAAAATGTGCTTAATAAAATGGCCCTTAGATTCATTAGGTTCAGATCTGGACTTTGAAAATATTGGACAAATGAAGACTCTATTTGCGATGCTGCAGGCCATCAAGACTAGAAAAAGAAGAGATGTGATAACTAAAAGAGCTAGAAAAGTGAAAGTAAAAGGCATGTGAGGTGGAAAGGTAGCAATGGGTTTGACAAGTAACAAAAGAGGTTTTAAGTGATGGTGAAATAGTAGAGGAGATAATAGTAGAAGATGCCAATGGTGGGTATCATTGAAATACTCTCAGATTGAAGGTACTAAACTTTCAAATGTAGAGCTTGTAGGATGTTCACTAATCTCAGGCAAGAATGGGTCGTTTCTGTTGTCCATCAAGGAAATCCAGAGGCCATGGGGCTACACACGACATTTTCCACATCCTATATTCCCTTCCCTCCTTTTCTAGAGCATTTTACAAAGAAAAATGAATCATCTATGCCTCCTGCAACGAAAGAACCACTTCCAATAATCAAAATCATCATAACTGAAGGTACACACACCTGCTTGCTTTCAATAATCAAAATCATCATACACTCAGACTGAAGGTACACCCCTACTGCCAACTACACGTTATCAGCACACTTTTCCTGGACACCACAGACCTATATGATTCAGCATTAGGTTAATCCACAAAGTTATTGACCCACTCCAACAACTTAATACACAGTATAGCCCCCCAAAAAAGAAGGGTACAAATACAACTAAAGCTCAGTACAGAAATTACAAGATTAATTTACCTAAATCAGCAGAATACGTAAAAACCAAAATTTCATCTTACTTGAATGGAGACTATCTTAGCCATTTTTGTCAATGCCTCTTATACTCCAAATGAACTAACATTTATATCCTTGAGTATTTCTTATCAAGAATATGCAAATAACGTCCGGTGTCCACATGCTTTGAGGCCAAATCCTCGGTCTTGCTTGCAAGTCTCTCCACTTCCCACTAAGTCACCTATTTTCAATTAAAGGGAATGAATTCAGATATCTAAAATTACCATTGCGATCGTAAAAAAATGATTATCTTAATCGAACTATTACATTTTAGGTTCCTAGTAGCTCACGACCATCTTGGTCAAAAGAATCTTCAATTTAAACAATGGGATATATATTTTGATGCAAAGGACTTGTAAAGATATTTGAGAGCATCACTAGAGATCTATTATTCTGCATTTGATACAGAAAATAGAAAAAACAAAAATAAATCAGCACATTTCTACTAAGGAATAACATTTATCCACACACCATTAACATGAATTCCTTCCAAAATTAAAGAAACTGTTTATGTAAACATTGATTTCCATAACAACCTCGTGCTTTATAAAGTAATTACAAGCTATCAGTAGAAATGACAATTTGGCACCCCAAAACAATGATGATAAATGACTATTAACACGTATATAGATAAGAGATTGGCGCGCAAAAGAAATAGCCTATTTAGAACTCTTCTCAACTAAATTTTCCAACCTCTCCCCAAGTGCAAGAGCACTATCAATAATCTTATATTGTTCTCCAATTAAAAGGAAACAACTACCGCATAGACACCTCAAAGCATCTAGAGATAAAAAGCATAAAAAAGCAATGCAAAAATGGAGAGGAAGGGAGAAAGTAACAAAAAAGTCTACAAATTCACATGTAGCATGGGTAGGTCAAGACACCAAATTAATTTCAATATTACCATTCAAAGGCACATTAATAAGCATAAATACAGATTTAAAAACAAAATAGCAAGACAACAATCATTAGTAAAAGGGTGGTTTTATAAATTCTATGATAACATCTCACTCAAGAGAATGAATTATTCAGAGAGTATAACGTGATTCTTGAATTGCATGAGCATGCATTGATCAACATATGTATTGAGAAACAAGTTCCAAAACCCCCCAAATAATTTTACAAGTTTTTTCAAGAAGGTTAATATAAATATAAAATAAAAAGAGCTGGACAGATTTGCTGCTAGAGAAGAAGAATGTCCAACCGACAAGAAGTTTATAACACATTCATCCATATGTAAATCTAACGCTCACCAGGATGATTCTTGTTTCATCAAGCTCAAACAACTAGTCGCCTCGGCGGGTCCTGAAGATTTCAAAATAGCGGCGGGGAAAATGAGATAAATGAGTCAAAACTAACCATATGAACAAGGGGGAGAAAAAGAAAACTTTATTGGTAGACAAGTGAAATAAAAGAAAATAACTTTATTGAGAATATTTAGTTGAAAACAAGGTAGAATTCCAAAGAAGATGAAAACTGAAATGAAAGGTGTCTAGGTTTCTATGATCAATCTCTTGAAGTTTGAAGTATTTAGTAACTTGAAATACAAACTTAAGATGTTTAGTATTATTTAAATAAAAAAGGATTAATAACACTCAGCAAGCCAAATTTAATTAAACCTTACGTGATCCAACCAGCAAGAAGCAACCAAAGAATAAAGTTGACCAGAAAGGTTGGCCAACCAACAAGTTGCCACAGGAAAGTGATGATGAAGTCATAGAATCTCAGGTGACAGTTTAGTTCCAGCTCAATTCACAACAAAACTCTTAAGTGCAGAATCTCAACTAATACTTTACAAAGAACTTCCAAGGGTCCTACAAATTAAACCCCAAATAAAATGTAATATCTTGTGATTAAAATAATAGACACTTAAGGAATTAAAGAAGTGATAAAATTTGTCAAATTAAAAATTAGTCCATATAATCACTACTAAACACACTTATATTCTAACTAACACATTTTAGTTCAATCAAAGTGATGAAAGCCTAAGATTATACATAAAAATATATGAAAATAATGGGTTCTATCAATCCCCCCCCAGCAACACACAACACACACACAAAAAAAGTAAGGTTTTACACTCCGGGCAAAATAACGGAATAAAACTGAATCTCAAACACACCACCAATGAAGATTATGAAAGCAAGCTCAAATATGAACCACCTGTATTCATCAACGTTCTCCTTCAAATAGCATCAATCCAAAACAACTTCGTGCCAAAAAAGCGATTTAATCAAGGAAAGCAAATAAAGGAGGAGATTTCTCACACGGTAGGTGTTTGCTCTCACTCTCATTAATCAAGGATATTTCTCACACGGTAAGTGTTTCGCTCTCACTCTCATTAATCAAGGATATTTCTCTCACGACCATCTTATTTAGGCTTCCCATAAGCTTGTAACTATCCTACATCTCCACCACTAAGTAGCCCATAGTCTTCGTGAATCAAAGGGTCTTTTTAGGGCTGTAATGTTGGAAAGGCCAAATGATGGGGTGGAAGTAAATGCCAATTATTAATGAAAACTGCACATGTATGTTACTCTCTGATACAACTTCCATGAAGAGTTGATGACACCAAACATGCACAAATTCAGATGTTCATGACAACAAACTCAACATCAATCACTTAAGTACCACATATGCACAAGTCAGAATCATCCATCCGCAACTATGAGTGAATCTTCTTCTCGTTTTACCCTTGCCACTTAGATAGCTCTCATTTATCTTCTTTCCTTTCTGTTTTTCATCTTTTTCTTTTTCTTCTTCTCCTGAGGCTTTTCTCTCTTCTTTTTCCTGTTCATTCTTCTGTTTTTCATATAACTTTTCATTGCCTCTTTCTGCATTTTTTTGTATCTTTTTTTCCTTTTCTTTTTGCTCTTTTTTCTATTCTTTTTTTTTCATCACTTTCTTTCTAGCATTGTAACAATAACTAAGTGGCAAAAGAAAGTTCATTCTGTCCAAAATTCCAGCCTCACTTAGTTCTTGTCACCAAGATTGCATACATCAACTAATTTCAATAAACATGAATTCATTATTTATTCAATCAACTTAGCAAGTCATAACCTCCAAACATTCACCACATGCAAAGCATTCATTAATCAGCGATGGAAAATGAAAGAATAACGAAGGGCTCAAAGGGTTAAACAAGGGATTTAATGTGTATAGGCTCACTGTTTGGTCAAAGGGGTTTGAATGGAATGCCCTTATCATATTCACAATTCCTAGAGTTGATGTGGTCTCAAATTAAGGATTGAGACAAGTTTTAGAAAGTTATTAAGCTAGATGGCATCACACAAATTTTAAGAAAAATTCAGGCCCAAATCCTTCCAACTGGCTTACTCGCCTTCATTCACTCACCAAGACCAAATCGCATATGAATTGAACTTAATGCATGATATTATTCTGCCTTGATGCAAAGTTCCAAAATTCATTGATTCAACAAGCAATTCACACTTCAACAATCCTTGATACTATTCAAAAGGACGTGTTCTAGGTTCAATCAAATTCCATACCAGTCAAGCAACCATCAAACCCGAAATTATAGTGCAAAGTTCAAGCAAATAATCGCCAACACAGATCAGAAACTCCAAAATAGAATCAGATCAGATCAGAGAAATAGAAATCAAAGTCACATGAGAAGAACATCGTCCTCAATGTGAAATAACGGAAGAATAGAAATAGCACAAATACAGCTGGATAGAACTGAGGTACCAAAACCTATGCCATAACAACTACCTTTTACCACTAGACTAACACCAACCACCCCCCCACCCCCACAAAAAAAAGTATGTTTTGTTTAACAATAGAGCTCATAAAACAATTAATCAATCTAAAAAAATGATGTAAAGTGAGGGAAAGGGACAACCGTGCAATGAAATCTTCTTAAAGTCATGAAACATAAATTCCCACCCCGGATGAGAATCATAAGCCCCTCCAATATAGTCCTTCCTCCTTGATGAATCCTCCTTGATGGTGGTTTAGGATCGATCGGTAAAGGCTCCAAGATATATGGTACATGTTGAGTCCCTTGGAGACCTATCCCATGAATTACCTACAAGGCGAGGTATCATAATCGGTAGCAATATGATCAACAAAATCATGTTAGTCAAGTGATCAAGCTCATGTATGCGTAAATCTAGTGGCAAGTCAAATGAGAGAATCTCATGAATAAAGTCATGGATATACTTGGGTTTCTAAATCAGATTATGGGAATTCTCAACCCTAGAATCTTTGACAAATCTAATTGAAGTAATACTACACAATTCAAAGCACTCCCTCTTCAATCTTCAAGATTAACTTCAAGAATGTGTGACATGAAGTTGGATGTAATGAATGAATGGTAGTGAGTTAACTAATTCTAGACAACTCGAGTGATCATCTCAACAATCAATACCCACAATCAAATCTATCAACAAGTGAATTAGTTCAAGTGGAATTTCCTGTCACAAATTAGCAAATGCACAGACTGTAAGGACTCAAAGGGTCACCGAGGAACCAGCAGACTTGGAGGAGAAGAGAGTGAGAAAGATGAGTAAGGAATAGGCAAAGAAACTGTGGGAAAAGATTGAAGCCTCTGGCTGAGATAGCGGAGGAAGTTTTGACACATCGAAATTGAAAGCCAAAAGGGTTTGAGAGATGAGGGAGCGTCGAAGATGAGTTCGCCGTTGAATGAGTTAGCCGTTGTTGAAGTTCGGGAGACCTATTGGAAATTGAAAGCAAAGGGGCTTTTGCACTTCGCCTTTAGCCAAAAAGATCCTTTTTTTATTAACAAAAAAAAAAAAAGTAAGAACACATACGTCAATGTTCTACTGCAGTTAAATTAAATTATCAATACTTTTTTGCACTTCGCCTTTAGCCAAAAAGATCCTTTTTTCTGTTTTTTTATTTAATGTGTTGAAGAACCCTTTCTCCTTTATGATTTGATCTCATCCTCCTTTTATTATTATTTTTATTTATATTTATATTTTCACATGAATTTGTTATTTATAAATAAAGTAAATATTATTTTTATGAAGAAAATACATATTATTTATATTATTTATTTATAATGCATTTAGTTTTTGTTGTTAATAGTTCATCATTTTCACTTGTTTTACTTAGTTTTTATTTATTTTCCTAACAATATTTATTTATTTTTACATATTTATTTATGTATCTTGTATGTATAATCGAATTTTAATTTGTTGAATTCTTTCTTTCTATTATTTTTATAAATAAAACACAAAATATTTCTTGTTATTTTTATTTATTTTTATCTTTTCTTTTTGAATTTCTTTTTTCTAAATAAAATACCTATTATTTATGCATTCAAACCATATTAAGAACTGGAAAAAAATCTAGAAAAATTTAGGAAACAAAGCTACTACTCATCTATACTTAATGAGTTTGCAAAAAAAACTTGAGTGATATCATCAAGAGGGTAAACATGGCAAGCCGCAGCAGTGAAGGAGTAAGGTTGACAAGGGAGGTCACGACAAAGGTCAGTGAGGTCACCAAGGGAGTTTGTTGTGAAGAAGGTTAGAGAGCGAGAGTCACAGAGGAGGGTGGTGGTGGGTGAGGCACCAATTAGAAGAGAGTGAAGCTGCGGAATGAGAGTTATCGTGACAGGAAGAGAGCTTCAGAGAGCAAAATTCAATTTTTGATGCGATGAAGAGAAGATTTAAGGGAATGATTTTTCTATGCTTCTCCAATTTTTTATGATACTATAATAAAATAAACGGAAATAAATTTAAAAACACAAAATTTGAGATTTTCATAAATTTATTTTATATATTTTTTATTCCAATAATATTAAATTTGAAAATAACCTAAGATTTTCAAGTTTGAAATAAAAAAAAAAATCATAACTTCTTAATTTATGATGGCAAGTCAACTCATTAATTGAATCTCCAAATGATTGGGAGAAAAATTTACAAATTCATCATTAATTTCATATAATTGTAAAATTAAAATCAATACTAAATAAAGATATAAATGAATAAAATGATATAATTTATTAAAAAAGAGAAAATTGAGGAGTAAAGTAGGTGGAAACCCAATTATTCAAATGGTAAGATAAGAGGCTCAATAAATTGATCCAACATGATACTCTAATTTTAACAATTAGGAAAGGACCAAAATAAAAATTTGCGTTAATAACTTAGTATGTTGAAAAAAAATGAATGTATTCTTTTTATTTAATTTTAATTTTTTAATAAAATTGATCAACTACTAATGAGTGATTATTATTTTCATTTAAAATTATAATTATTGAAAGTTATTTTTAAGATCAACTATTTTAAGATAATTATTATTTTTTAATTGAAAATGTATTTGCTCATTGTAAGACTCGGTCGGTGGCTGCAATATCCAGTAACCCTCATTGTGCCCTTATTTTTGAAAGTGGAGCTATATACCCAAGAGGGGGGTGAATTGGGTATTTTAAAAACTTTTGTAATCTGCTTTGTTTTTAGGCGCAAAAAAAAGCGAGAGATGGACGAGTAAAGGGAAGAGCAGTGGACACAAAGATTTATACTGGTTCGGTCCTAACAACTTGACCTACATCCAGTCCCTAGACTCTCTGGGATTTTCACTATCTCAAAGATTACACACTCTGTACGCAAAGAGTAGTTCACTCTCTAGAACTCACTCCCCCTTACAAGTTGTAATCAATGAACTTACAAATCACCAAGTCCCCTAACTTGTGATTCTTTACAATAAATGTTTTTCAAGTAGAAACTCTCTGTAAGAGTAGATAAGGATAATCACTGAAGTGCAAAGTATCAAAAGATACAATACAGTTGAAAACTGAATGAATAAATGCTAGACTTGAATGTATTTCATTTTTCAGTTGTTGTAGTAGTTGGAAAGACTTGAATGCAGCTCTATTTAAACTTAGAGATCATTAAATGACCATTTCTTTACTAATAGATCCGTTGGAGAAGTTCAGCCAAGGTTAAGGAAGTGGTTTAAGCATCTTCTCTCTCTAATTTGCACTTAATCCAGCTGGGTAGAATATCAGAGTTAACTCTCTGCAAATTAGTCCATTGGAGAGGCAGTTGCTTGATGTAGAAATCATTCTTTAATGCTTTGCAACCGTGTGCAGAAGGATTACCCAAAAGTATGCAACTTTTTGGGTTTGCATTTAATGTGCTGACATCACTTTTGCTTTTGCTTTAAACCTTCAATGTACATTCTTTAATCATGTCGAAACTCACCAATAAAGTGGTTAAACATATCTAGAAACTTTAGAGATTAATCATAGGAAGTATTAAGATCAAACAAGAAGGTTTCACAAATTTGTCGATTTGATTTTCAAACTTAGCGTTCAATACTCGAGTATGTGTATCAATACTCGAGTTTGTCACTATGCACTTAAGTCAATACTTGATTATTCATTTTGATACTTGAGTATTCTTCTTCCAGAGAACAATCATCAAGTTTTGACTTTGGACCTTAACATTAAAATAGGATCAATACTCGAGTATCCAAATCCATACTCGAGTTTTGAACTTTTGATATGAAAATAAGTTTGAGTTCAAAACCTCAATACTTGAGTATTGATTCCAATACTTGAGTGTTCAAGTCATTGACAAAGAGCAAAGCTCTCTGTATGCCCAATACTCGAGTTTCCAACTTAATACTTGAGTATGCACTTATCTTGCAAAACTTTGTGAACTTTTTCCCAAGTCAATACTTGAGTATTAAAATGAATACTTGAGTATTCAACACATGCATAAAGCTTGTAGTCTTTCTGTCAGTCCAATACTCGAGTGTCTATACCAATACTCGAGTATTCAAGATGTTTGAAAACTTTGATAAATTGATGTCAAGTCAATACTTGAGTTTTCAAATGAATACTTGAGTTTTCATAAAAGAGTGTTAAGTATGAAAGCTTTGTGAAAATCCAATACTCGAGTATGCGAGAATCAATGCTCGAGTTTCCATAAGATGAGAAACTTGATGACTCTGTTTGACCAATACTTGAGTATTCAATTGAATACTTGAGTATTGAGATCTTAAGTTAATGTTGAAATTGTCTCTGTGTGTTCCATACTCGAGTATTCATATCAATACTCAAATTTGGCTCAGGGTGAAAAACTTGGAGTGCTCTCTGTAAGTCCAATACTCGAGTATTGTGTCCAATACTTGAGTATTATTTTGTGTAATTGATTTGAGCAACTCTCTGTCAAGTCAATACTCGAGTATTGAGATCAATACTCGAGTTTTGTCTTCACAGTAAGTTTTTCAACTTACCAAAGACAAAACCATATCTTGTGTTTACACATGTCAATTATCATCAAAACCTGTAGAGAACTAACAATTTTCACTGTAGAGAGTGAAGAGTCGATGTGGGGGTTGGGCATTGTCAACCGGAGAGACAATCCTCATTGTTGTTTCAAGTGTGGATCGTGGTAAAGAGTAGCATTTATCAATTCAGCTGTTTTGCCATAGTGTAGATTTCAACCATCTCTTTGTGTTTACCCTAGTGTGGTTGCATCGTGAGCGTCTTTTTCCTGAAATGGTAAAGATGAGATTATTTGAATTCTTGGCATTTATTGGGAAGAGTAATTCGGTTGTATCTTGATTACTAGCCGTTGCTAATCGTTTTATACACAAACACACATACATATTTATAGATACACACACACATATATGTGTGTGTAGGTCTTGATATAATGATAGATCAATTGTAATACTAATATTTATTTTTATAATCATGCTTATTGGTATGAAAAAATAAATTCATTTCTAATAGCTCCATCATCATTGTGCCTAAACCCTTTTTGACATGAAGCCTCGCAAAAAATTGACTCCCTCCGATCCGGTCCTTAATATAGGATCTATTTATCTAATTTGATTAGATTGAGGAAGTTTGTTAAATTAACTAATATGTCATGTATTTTTAAAAACATTATAATCATTTTTCTTAATTCCCTCATTCAGGCATCCCCTCTCCTCATTGATTATTATCGAGAAAGAATCAATAGTAGTAGTAAATTAGAAAAAGAATAACAAAATACAAAGCATTACAGATCTTAAGTTGAGGCCCTTATTATGAGATAAAGTCAAAGCTACGCTCCATCAACATTCAGTTTAACCCACCCCTTGTTTTTGGATTCAACAGGGGAAGGGTTGAACTTTCTCACCAAAAGGGTGGGGGTTTAATCCTGGAGTTGGTCAAGGCGCTGAGGGAGGCATCCTAGGGTCTACAAAGCAGTGAAAATGCTGGTAAGAGTGGAAACATGTGTACTCTCTAACCCAGTATACTCTGTGGATTGGGCTCAAAGCGCCCTGCCTTTAGACTGTGGGTGAGCCCAACCCCTTTCCTAAAATTTTTATATAAAAAAAAAAACATTCAGTCCTAGCTAGGTGGTTAGATTTTTTTCGCCTGATGTTTGGTTATATACAAAAATGGGTGGTCAGAAATAGACAAAAAAAAGGGTAGATACCTATTCTATTATTAAAGCCTATTTTTTATAATGTTTGAACCCCCCTCTTTGCTTTTTCTCACTTTATGGAGTGTTTTTTCTCTCTCTGTGTTCTCTGAGTTTGAATGTTGGTTTTTTGGTGCCTCTCCCTCTAACCTACAGCAAGAGGGAGGTTGTTCGGTGTGGGGGCTCTTGCTTTTTGGGGTTAGCATTTTTTGTTTCTGTGTTTGTTGTGATGATTATCTAGAATTGGGTGGTGGCATTCAAGGAAAGGAGAGGAAGTTCAGACATGGTAGGGTGTTTGGCAAGAATGTAAAGGATGGGACATCAAAGGGATAGTTTTGAATTGATGATCTCACTGCCAATTTTGTTTATGAGGGAATGATTGGTGTTGCAGTGGAGGATCAAGGTTGAAAGCGTCAGCTATTTCGACCTTAATCTAGTATGGTTCTTTGTCCTATTCTCAATGATTTGGTCTAGCTTGCGTGGGATCTTGATTTTTCTACTCATATCTAGTGGCTTTGGGTTGTGGCAAGAGAGGTGGCGATAGGTGGAGTCTCTTTGGGTTAATAGGTTGTTGGCATGGTGATAGTGAGTATGCTCTTTAGGTAGTAGATGAATTCTCAAATGGGATGGAACTGTTAGGGTGGTTCTATAAACCCCTATCTTTTGTCTCTGACATGTTGACCAATGTCTCTTCACTCCTCTCATGGCGGCGGCGGTGATGACACATTTGGCTTTTTGACTTCAATCTAGGGTTAGAGTTTGGGATAGATGTGTTGTTAGTGTTTAAGGTTATTTTGATTGGGCTTGATCCTTGTAGTGTTGTGTTTTATTTTGTACCTTTTTGCTTACTTCAATATATTTCAGTAATATAATCTATTTCCAAAAAAAGAAAAGAAGAAAGAAAGCCATCTATTTCCAAAAAAAAAAAAAGAAGAAAGAAAGCCCCATTTTATAACATTATTTGAAAACCCTAGGGTGGGTGGTTAGACTATTTTTAAAATTTTGACCAAAAAATCCCATTTTATTAGCATGTCTGGTTGCATGTTAAAGTGATCCCTATTACTAAAAACTTGTTGGTTGAAGTGATATATAGTCTGACCCCCATAAGGAGGATACAAGTTTAAATCCTAGTAAGTGCAATTATTGAAAGAAATAAAAACCCTTTGCACTCTAAAATTTAAAGAGAGAAACCCTTAAATGAAAGTAATCCTTATTACCATTATAACCATGATGACATGGATTCCATCATATGTGGTGATGTGATGTGAGGAACATTGGGTTAGAGATGAATGATGGAGGGAGGAAGGAATTTTGTAATTGTCATGATATTTTTGTCTTTTTAATTTATTTGTGTATTTTTTAAGAAAGTAATTTATATTAATATTTTCTCAAATGGACCACATCACTACTAATAGGATAAGGGGTTTTTGGAGGGATAATCAATTTGTGTGGACGAGTGGCAGATCACCACCTAGCACCCACAAATATTTCCATTCATAACTATCCTCTTATTTCCTATAAATGCTTCACTACTACAGATTCACCATATATAATGCTTAATAAATAATAGTTATAGTAAATAAATGTTATGTATGTCGAGGCGGAGATCACACAATTATAACGCTAAAACTCAACAACTAATTATACGCAATATTATATATTGTGAGGCGGAATTCGCAGAAGTACAAAAATAACGTTTATAGTTAATAACAATAATTTATTTAGTAACAAAAATGACAGTTCTTATTAAATAACCATTATATAACACTTACAAACTATTCATCTTCCAACCTTATATTAGGGAGGACAAAAACATAAAGATCTTCAGAAACAACTATCATGTAAAACTTTCAAACAATCTGTCTTCCCCAAGGACCAGTTCATAAGTTATAACCCTTTGTAACATCATCGGACCTTGCTAAGTCATAACCCTTCATAATATCCATTGGACCTCTATCTAAACTCATATTCTTACTGCTTTTATTTATTAGCCTCTCACTAGTGCAAAAAAGGGTTTTAAGATTGGACAAAAGAGACATCGTAAGACCGGACCCGCGACCGGTCTTGTTCCAAGCGGTATCAAAAGTCTAACATTTAAGATCGGACTCGAACCAATCTTAAAGAAACTCTTTTAGACCGAACATTTAAAACATTAGTTCTTAAAAGTCATACTAAATAAACCTGAAATATTTTTTGTTCGGTCCTAAAACTCAACTTTTAAGACGAACAAAAACTAGGTCTTAAAAGATCAGAATTTTAAGACCGGACAAAAACAAATCTGGTCTAAAAATAGCGGCTTCTAAGACCAGACGACTAATTATACATGGTCTTAAAAAGACTAACTTTCAAGACTGGATGATAAATACATCCGGTCTTAAAAATTGAATTTTTAGACCGGATGTATAAATACACCGGTCTTAAAAGACCAACTTTTAAGACTGGCTTAATATCAAATACACCCGACCTTTAAGACCGGACATATTTATATGTCTGGTCTTAACAGTTGAACATTTAAGACCGGCGTATTTATTTTCGGTCTAAATTTTCCCAAATTTTTTCCATGTTGAAGTTGATGGTAGCGTGTGCCTTCTCCACAAACCGGACATGCTTTATGGCCTTTTACACTATACCCTGACAAGTTCCCATATGCTGGGAAGTCATTTATAGTATAAAATATCATGGCTCGCATTTTAAACACCTCCTTCTTGAAAGAGTCAAAAACATCGACACCTAAACATCAATGTCATTTCCGGGTTGTTTTGGTCCTGAAATCAACATAGACAACATGATGTACTTTCGTTTCATGCATAACATAGGAGATAAGTTGTAAATAATCAGGAGTACAGCCATGAACTATGTATGCTTTGCAAAGACTTCCATAAGGATTCATGCCATCCGTGCTAAGGGCAAGCCTAAGGTTCCTAGGTTCTTCACCGAAGTTCAAGAAATAATTGATCGATTTTCTTCCATTGAGAAGAATCGGCCGGATGTCAAAGCTTTCCATCAAAAATCCTCTCATCTGCATGCCACCTCAAATTTTTTGCATCATTTTCATTCGCAAACAACCGCTTGAACCTTGGTATGATTGGAAGATACCACAACACTTTTGCAGGCCCTTTATTTGACTTATACCTTGGGGTTTCACATATCGGACAATTATGCTTCTCTTCAATCTCTTTTTTATACAATACGCAATCATTCGGGCATGCATGGATCTTTTTGTACTCCAAGTATTTTCTTAGCATCATAGTATCGATGTGACAATACATTATCATCCGAAAGCATGTCCTTAAAAGCCTCAAGCATTTCAGAAAAACTCTTGTCGCTCCATCCATGACGTGCCTTCAAGCTTACCAATTTCAATACAACGTTCAACAATTGATATTTTTTACACCCAGGGTATAGCGAGGTCTCTGCATCACTGCATATATTACCATATGCATGTGATTGATGAAAAGCCTCTTCTCCTACATCACGAATAATGTCCTCTATGCGATCATCCATATCCATGTCATTATCATCAAAGGCCACTTCCCCATGTTGAGACTCACTTGGTATTTTTTCACCATGCCATACCCATACTGTATAAGTCTTACAAAATCCTTCACAAATTAACTATGTGTGTATAACTTCAGGACTTAGTCACTTCTCACTCAAACATTTTATACAAGGGCAATAAAACTTCCCACTATCATCATGGTCATTTTGTTTAGCAAATTCTATAAAGTCCCTCACCCCATTTTGATATTCAACACTCGTCCGTAAAGCATTTATCCAACTGTGATCCATAATAGAATTCCTATAGAGGGAAAGATTTAACATACATAATTCAAAAAAATTGACACTTGCATATAAAATAAGGCAACTCCAAATGCATATTTAATGATCAAATGCATATTTATGATCAATCTTTATGTTTCTTCTTTTTTTTTTTTTTTTTTACGAAGAAACTTGTCCATTAAATGCATAACGAAGAATCACTTTTGGTCATAAATGTATCACAGTGAATCCAAAAAGCAAAATAAATGCATGACGAGGAAATTATATGCATCGCATGAAGGTCTTGTGGACTCACCTGTAGCATATAAATTCAAATGTGTTTGCTGAGTCTTTCTTCTCCCGCCACGAATGTTGATGTTGCAGACAGCAAGAGTAACCTAAAAACATTTGTTTGTCAGTTGGGTAGGTCTAAAGTGCAAATATAATATTCAAAATACAATATTCATTAACAACACAAAAAGCCACAAGAACATTTCATTTTTCGTTCAACCCATGAAAAACCCAGAACGATAAGCAGGAAAATCATAAAGTTATATAACCGAAACACCTCTTAAAGCTTGGTCTATAGACGTTTAGCTAAGGAACCATAAAGTGATTGTCGAGAGAGCAACGCGAAGTAGTGACGAAGCAACACACAAACACTCGGAGACACCCGAGTAATCACTTTCGGCGCGACAAGAGAAGTTCAAAGAAGGAAATTTAATTTTCCGTGCGACAAAGATATGTTTTAGTATTTTGGATTTTATTAAGACCGGTTAATTATAAAGTACCCGGTCCTAAAGATATAATTAAATTTTTAAGACCGGAGGTTTAGAAGACTCCGATCCTAAATTTTTATTATTCATTTAATTTTAAGACCGGAGTTTTGTAAAACATCCGGGACTAAAAGTCAAATACTTTTTAGACCAGTTAATTATAAAGCATCCGGTCCTAAAGGTCCTCATTTTAACAAACCAAAAAAAAGAGGATTGGCTTTGGCAAGTGCAGGAGCAACTGAATGAATAAAAATTAAAGGAAAACTGGAGAATAAGCTTCTTTAATTATTGGAGAATATGAACAAAAAAAAAGACACAAGCTTAATTCTTAATGCTTCATATATTACTGGAGAATATGCACGTACACAAGGAAAAAAAACAAAAGAAAAACAAACAGAAAATTATCAAAAACAAGAATCTGACTAAACATCCAAAAGTTTATTATCCTCCAAAGCCTTGGCGATATCGGCGTGAGCAGTATCAACTTCCCGCCAAAGATCAGCAAGTTCCTGTCTTATTTACATCAGCGCATCATTAGAGGAAAGAGGAGATGGGTCAGCGTAGGCGCGCTGGGGCCAACTGGTTTGAGAGGGGGAGCAAGAACCTCTTCATGGTCTGAAGGCTGGAGGGGGCTGGCAATCTCTTCACCATCAAGAATACAGAGGAAATCAGCATAGACAGGGTCGGCAGAAGGATGGAGGGGGTGCGACAATCTCTTCATCATCCGAAATAACAATGGGTCCAACGACCTGAGACTC
This sequence comes from Acacia acuminata, assembly GCA_019022655.1. Lineage (NCBI taxonomy): Eukaryota > Viridiplantae > Streptophyta > Magnoliopsida > Fabales > Fabaceae > Acacia > Acacia acuminata. Next base: position 3,615,532 of record JAFJYI010000039.1, on the reverse strand, counting down.
TTCGGTCGCAATAGAACGCACTATCGCTGGAGAAGGAGCACCAAAGGCACGAGCTTTAGGAGTAAGAGTACCCCTACGAGCGGTTCTCTTGTATCTAACCATGGTTTGAGCAGTTGGGGCAGAGAGCTACGTAGTGTGAAGTTACGAGAGAGCTACGTAGTATGGAGTTACGAGGTAGTGAGGAGTTAATAAAGGCAAAGAGCAGGAGAGATACACATCTGATAGATGAGACTACTTTAAGAGCGGATTTTATAAATATGCGGTCCTAAAATTCTATTATTTATTTTTTCAATTCAATTACTTTTAAGATCTACCTTTTATAATATATCCGGTCCTAAAAGTCTAATATTTATTTTTTCAATCAATTCAATTACTTTTAAGATCGACCTTTTATCTTGTATCCGGTCTTAAAATTCATTTATCTTTTTTCAATTCAATTTTTTTTAAAGTAAGAATTTTTTCTTAAAAAATATTACTTTTAAGAACGGATCTTTTACAATATCCGGTATTAAAATTCATTCTTTTCGATATAGCGAGTCGTATCCTTACACTCGTTCCAATGAATGATTCAGAGTCTCTTCGGCTTCCAGATAAACTTCCCAATTAGGCGTCTCCTTGTATTCTGATGAACTATGCGTCTCCTCATTAAAGTTTCTGGCGTTTCACATTGTTCAAGATGGGTTCTCTATTTAAACCCATTGTTACTTTACTTTCTTTACATTCTTCTCCATCACTTCTACAACCTCCACCGTAATGGCTGTTCCACCACCACGAGGTCCTCCTTTTCTTATTAATCCTCTTCCACCTCCATACCCTCCGCCGTCGTTGCCTCCGAACCCGTCCTTCTACTAGATGATGCAGCACCTTTTGGCCCGCATCGATCATATAGAACGACGATTGGGCCAGCTGTTTCAGGTCTATCACGCCGTCAATAACAAGCTGACTGTGGTACTCGATGCCCATGACGTTGAGTACTATCCTTCAGATGACGACGTCTCCAACCTCTCCGACGACTCCCTCCCCTCCGACAACGATGGGAAGGAGTAGATAGTTTTATGTTTTTTTTGTCTGTAGTGCTGCTACCCCTCATAGTGCAGCATAAAAAAAATATAATAAATAAATTTTTGGTTTCCATATTTAATCACCTTGTCCTTTTCATTATCTTCTTTTTTTTCCGACAAAAAGGAAACAAACAAAATATTGTCCTCATGTGTGATCAACATTAAAAATTCACAGAATATAGTTAAGACCATACAAAAAAAACATCGTTTACCTTATTCGAATAAAAACAAACATAGTGACAATTCTTCTCAAGATTGGACCATCGTTGTCGTTGGTTTTACCTCGCCCTGATTTGAATATTTTTAGTGTCTTTTTCATTATCTTCCTTCTTTTTCCGACAAAAAGAAAAAAAGACAAAGAAAAGGGAAACCGATAATGCTGCTCAAAACCAGGAGAGGTAAAAACGACGACAACGAAGGACCTAGCTTGAGCAGAATGCCAGAACCTCGGTTGTCTTGAACCCTAATGATTTGTCTGAAAAGTGAGTCAACATTTCTATTTAAAGGAAGACTATTAAGATCGGAGATTTAACAATTACACGGTCCTAAAGTTTAAGCCATATTTTTAAAATAAACGAAGACTTTTAAGACTGGACTTTTTGGAGCGGACAATAAAAAATATACGGTCTTAAAAGTCTCGCTATATAAAAATAATAAACGAAGACTTTTAAGACCGGTCATTTAACAAACATACGGTCCTAAAAGTCTAGCCATATTTCTTAGAAATTAAACGTAGACTTTTAGGACTGGATGTCGAATAAATATGCGGTCCTAAAAGTCACGTTTAAAAATGAACACTTTTAAGACCAGACTTTAAACAAATATACGGTCCTAAAAGTCTAGCTATAATTAAACGAAGACTTTTAGGACCGGATGTTTAATAAATATGCGGTCCTAAAGGTCTACGTAAAAATGAATACTTTTAAGACCGGATTTTTAACAAATATACGGTCCTAAAAGTCTTTTAGGACCAGATCTTTAATAAATATGAGGTCCTAAAGGTCTCACCATATTTTAAAATAAATTTGAATACTTTTAAGATGGACTTTCAACAAATATATTGTCATAAAAGTCTAGCCATATTTTTTTTAGAATTAAACGAGGACTTTTAGGACCGGATCTTTAAAAAATATGCGGTCCTAAAAGTCGCGAATACTTTTCAGAGTCTCTTGTTGCTCATTTACAACATCCTGTACCTCAAATTTCAAGCACTAAATAGCTTTATCCACCATCCAATACATTTAGAAACCCAAAATGGACACAAGAAAATTGTTCAAAAAAATAAACAAATTTTTTTATTGAATTACACATTGCGTATGTATATTTACAAATGAATGAATTCTTCGAAAAAAAATAAACAAATTTATTATTGAATTACACATTGCGTATGTATATTTACAAATGAATGAATTGTTCGAAAAAATAAACAAATTTACAGAAGATTATTGTTGCTACAACATATATTTACAAATGAATTTAGGACATTAATTTTTGTCCTGACTTTTAGATCAGGTCATACAGATATTCACAAAACACATTGCGTATGTGCTCCACATCATCATCAGAAAAGGGATCAGGACAGACAAACATCTGTAACATCAAAAACAGAAACTGAATTAACTTGCGTGCATATTTCATATGTAACATTAAGCCAGAAACTGAATTCAGCCATAATATGTAACATCAAATACATTTACCTTTGCAATTAATTTAGTCCTTCCTTGCGTGATAATATCATATATGTGTTTCATGACGTACGGGCCACATAAGTTGGACCCCTTTGGTTGCCGACAGGTCTAAAAAGAACGAAAAATATATATAAGAGCATATATAGCTTATTGACCAAGTTTATAAGGCACTGTGCCTGTGTCCAAATATGTACTAAGCTTTGGTTTCTTCCATGTAGGCTCTTTGGCCTAATAGCCATGCTTTTTGTTTACCTCAATTTGGAAGGTCTTCATGGTACTATCATCAAAATCACAAATTTATCAATAATGTTCACTGAAAATTCAAAGCAGAGATTTCAGACAGGAGAATCAAAATGACATGCTTGCTCATTGATGGTCTGCATCAACGTAGGCCCTGGATCGCTCTGAGTGGAGCATAAGAAGATAACTGTATGCACCTCCATGCACATGAGGACCAACTACCAGTGGTGGCTGAAAATTCACATCAGTAAATTCACATGAGGACCAACTATGCGGGCAATCATTCTTTCTTCATATCTCCTGAGCTTGTTCCCTTCTTTTCTGTGAATCAGAATTAAAAACAACTATTAATTATGAATTCCAGCCATGTCACTAACAGAAATTAGAGAACTTCTTCTTGATATGAACGTCAAACATTAGTCAAATTCACTTCATCAAGTTTCAACATTTTATTTAAGGAAGATGTAGAATTGTAGAAAAAATTGGGAGAAACAGAGGAAAGGGAGTTGTAGAATTGCTGCCAACTAAGTCAATTCATTCATTCATCATAACTGGTTCCTACACATATTAGACTAACCTCTTATATATAGTTAGAGGCTTGACTCTTAAGGCCCAATAACAGCTTGCACCGAAACCACATTACACAGTTAACATACTAACTAACTAACAGCAATGTCTAACCACTACCTACTATAACAGAACTAAGACTATAATAATGGCTTGACTCTTATGCCATTATTATTTCCCTAATTACCTACTTAGTATTTTACCTTTTCAAGATTTACATATCAAACTTGCATAGACAAAGACAGGAAATGTATACTTCTATTCACACACCAAACCATTTAACTAACAGGATTAGATGAACACAATAACATTCACATATCCGTACAGGTTAATAAGCAAACAAAAAGGCAAACAAAACTAAATCTAAACTCACTAGAGCTTCAAGAGTGGTTCGCAGCTGAACAAATTGTTGCTAAGTTTGTTCATCAATAAATGTGTACTTGTCCCAAGGATTATGCTCAGGCTGAACCTCGGCAAAAATATATTTGTTAGCTAGAAAGGTCTTAAACTTCCTCCACCGATCAGCACAATAAGACAATGTCTTGTCTTTCAAGTTCTGAGAGTCAGGGACAGTGTATGTAAGCCGGATAGTGTCGCAAATAGGATCCTTTACTGTGTGAGGGTCCACATTTTTCCACTCATCTGTCAAGATGCTAACCTCGCTGCATGCTAGATAGCCAACAAAACTTATTATATGTGCTTTTATTAGGACCGAAAGGTTCCAAATTTTCATCAAACTGAATCTTGAGCTTTGACGCAGAAGTCCGACTTAGGGTTACATCCATCATTCGTGTCCCACTTCTACCACGGAGTGCACGGCAGTTACGAGACTCATTGTGAGATGAAGAGGGTTCGTTCTGACTTACACCGGTCACACCAGTAACTGGAGTTCCAGGAACACGAATAGAATCGTTTTCACCGTTCATTTTCAAGACAAGAAGAGAGGAATGCCTGAGCAAATGAGAGAGTAACAGAGGCTAATGGTACATGGGTGAGGAAGAGAGGTAATGCAACATGAAGGGTTTCGCAATGTGAACAGAGGTTCTTCAGTGAGTAACAAAAGCTTTTGCACGAAGAAAAATATATTTGGTGCTTCATTTTTAACACCGGATAAAGAAAGAGACGGTCTTAATATTTAACATTTAAGACTAGCCAAATTAGTACCCGGTTTTAAAAGTTAATCTTTAAGACCGGTCTTTATATAACTCCGATCTTAAAATTAATTAATTTTTTATTTAATCTTTTTCTATATTTTGTACCAGCCGTATTTTATGTCCGGTCTTAAAAGAATAACTTTTAAAACCGACTATTAAATATGTTCGGTCTTAAAACTTTATTACCTTTATATTTAAATTTTTCCTTATTATTTTGGACTGCAGAAAATATTGGTCCGACTGTTTGAGATTTTTCGATAAAGTAATTGATATTTCAATTTTTTAGTAACATTTTTAAGATTGTTTGTTTTTTTAATGGGATTGAATAATATATTTAAGACCTATGAAAAAATGATCCGGTATAAAAAGTTCTTTATATTTACAAAACTGCCACCAGTCATACCTTTAAGATTGGGGCGTCAATAGTCCGGTCTAAATGAGGCGGTCTTAAAACCCTTTTTTGCACTAGTGTCTTCCTTTCCTCCTTTATCATGTTAAGATCTCAGGGAGCTCCTTTGCCCCCTCTACCACTACCACCTTCTCCTTGTCCTCCTTCACCTCATCCTAAAAAGGAGGCTCTGATGTAGACATTGGCAAGCCTTGACTACCATACAAGGCGTCTTGTGACAAACACAAATAAGCTGACAAATGTTGAACCTCATATTTCATCACAATGAGGTCGAATATGACTTACAATCAGACCCTTCATCTCCTTCCTCCAATGAAGAGGAGGATAAGGAGGAGGATGACAATGACAATAGTGGTGGTGATGACTAAACACAACTATTATTTTTTTAAAATATTAAAAAAAGTAAGTAAATGAAAAAAAACAACTTATACTCACGATTATTAATTAAAAACCATAAAGTATTAGCTGACGTGGTTACAAATAACACCATCATACTTAATTCATGGTTCTAACTTAATAAATGTTAATTGAAAATTTCCAAACCTTTCTTGTTCTTGACGTTAATTAAAACTTAACAACCTTGAAGTATTCTTATAGATAAAACAAACATATTTAACGGTTCTAACTTAATAAAAGTTAATTAAAACTTTTAAAACATTTCCTCTTCCCTGTATGACTTTAGGTGTCTCCTTGTTCTTCGACGATCATCACGAGAGCCAAGTACCATTTCATTACCCTCCACTGCGCGAGACTAGTCCTCTTCAACTTCCAATGAGTTCAATGATGGTTTTCTTTTGTCCCTTCTAAATTTCTATTTAAACTCCCCATTTTCATTTGGTTTTCTTACGTATTCTTCATTATCCTCCTCTTTGTTTTCTCAATTGCCAAGATAAAATGCCACGCTAAGGAATTGCAAGAAACTCCTCGACGCCATCCTCCACCTACCCTTTCCGCTCCTCCCCAAGCTCCAACTCCTGCTCCACCACCTCCGCCTCTAACCACTCCTTTAGTGATGAGTAGCTTGATGATCTCATCAGTTCATCAAGCTACTCGCCACTTTTATGTTTTTTTTTTGTTTTATCCTTTTTACGTTTCAAATATGTTATTGAAAAAAAAAAGAACATACCCTACGTGCTTACAAAATAAGTGTCATGAAATAAAATAAATAATGATTCTTAAACTGTTATTTCAAAATAACCATCATGAATGCAATGACAAATATCAATTCTTTTGAATAACCATCATGTAACACATGGCATGGGAAATATAATATAATTTCTTGTGAATTGATCCTCTTCAACTTCCAATCTATTTAAACTCCCCATTTTCATACATTTTCTTCATCCTCTTCCTCTATTCTCCTCATCATAATGGTGAAGTGACATGCTAAAGAAATGCTGAAAAATCCTCCTCCCCAACTTGCACCCCACTTGCTTCTCTTCCTCCTCCTCCCTAACCTCCACCTCCTTCTCTGCCCTTCCTCATCTTGTTCTGCACATAGCCAATAAACAATGAAGCTAAAATAACACTTCCTACAATCAAACTGATAACTATATTGGCAATAGCATAAGCACTTATCTAGACTTGGAATTTCCACTACAACTTCCCAAGGGTGGCCCACATAAGTCTGGGGTATTCCCTTCAAAAACCTCCTGACCAAACTTGGGGTCAGGAAAAGTAGGCAAAATACCACTTAAAATTGTTATGGGAAAGGTTCAATTTTTCAAGCCTTAACCCCTCTAAGCTCTGAGGAATCGAACCCACAAACATATTATTACCCATGTCAAGTTGTTTCAACCCCCCAAAACCAGTAACGAAGACTGGGAAATTCCTAGAGAAGTTGTTCTCTCCAAAATCTAGGAATCGCAAAGTCTCGCAAGAACAGTTTGGCAAAGCTGGTTCTGGAATAGACCCAGAAAGAAAATTTCTATGGAGTCTGAGAGAAACAAGTATGTCGCACATATTCCAAATGGATGGAGGCAACGCTCCACTCAGAAGATTTTCATGCAAATCAATGTTGGAGAGGAATTGGTCCATTCAATTCCGCATTTATTTCTGTTTACTTATTTATTTATGTATCTTGTATCTTTTATTACTATAGGAAACTCGAAAAGCTATCGGGGACGGAACTAGAGAGATTAGCACAAGGAAGCTCATTTTCTTGAGGAAGTTTCAAAATTGCCAAGGGATGCCAACAGACGTTAATTGGATCTAACAAATTTGTGCTCATTAATACACTTTCTGTTCACATGTGAGTTTTTTTGATGGAGCAGTTTGACCAAGCAACAAAGAGGAAACAAAAAATGTGGACGCTTGAGGAGGACAAGGTTTTGGTCGACTGCCTTGTAAGTCTGAAGGTTGACCAAAAGTTCATGGCTGATAACGGCTTCAAGTCGGGATTTGCAAATGCGCTACAGTCTATGATGGAAGAAAAGCTTCATGGATGTGGGATCAAGGCATGTCCGCATATAACATCTAGAATTAAGGCATTGGAGAGATTGTGGCAAGCGACTTACGACATGGTATACGAGACCAACACTTCAGGCTTTGGTTGGGATCTTGACACAAACAAGGAGGAAGAGGAAAATGTGGGAGTAGATAAGACCAGGTCAAAATTGTACAAGAAACTAAGACTAAAATAGAGGGAAAATGTGGCCCCTGAAGCAAAGGCTGATTTCAACCAGACAAAACTTGAAGATTACGATATCAGGTTAGTAGGTCGTAATCTCTGTAAAATGAGTAGAATTAAGATGGATTCATTTGAGGAGGATTTTCTCTTCGACCTACATCAAATACTGAGACCTTTTAGAGGGCTGCTTGAATTATCTTTGACATATGAAGGACATGATGTCGCATTAGAGAAGCTGCAGGATTCATAACTTTGTTTAATTAAATAGGTGTTGTCTTATGATTGGAGAGTAGTGAGTAGGAAGACTTTAATCACAAAATGGGTCATTAAAACCTTACATGACTCGTCAGCTTGAAATGTCCAATGGGACAAAGCATTAATTATTGAAGGGAAAATAGTGTACTTTTTATTTCTTTTAACGATAGAATGATTTTTAGGTAATTATTTAAATCACTGATAAAAATTAAGTAAATAGAAAAAAATTAGTTAATTAAATATTGACTTTAAACTACAAAATTATTTGAAAACCTCGTCATGAGAAAATAAGGAAAATCAGTAAATACAAAATCAAATGTAAACAAAATAGCTCATTCAACTCAAATAATTTAAATAATACAAATATATTCAGCAACTCCGAGTGGCACAAGAAATAGAATAAGAAAATAAATATTACAGCTCATAGGTAATAATTATAAATCATAAATATCTATTAATTATTAGATAAATAAATATGATAAATAATAAATAAATAGTAAATAATTTAACTAATTAAATATCAAATAATTCAAATAGCACAAACATGACAATAAATAGTAACAAATAATTAGCATGATAATATTAAGTTAAATAATTTAAACAACACAAACATTTTAAGCAACTTCATTAAGTTATATAAAGTTCTTAAAAAAAGAGAGAAGCAATTAATATAATACGAATGAGGAAAGATGAATTAGCATGACAATAAAAAAGATCAAACAGAAACAAATGAATAATAAATAGATGGATAAATATGATGAATAAAAAAATTAACTAATTAATTATTAACATAACAATCAATGTCAAACATGACAACAAAATAGTGCATCCAAAAGAAATAGGGAGAATCCCATATAAAGACGGTTGAATTACCTAAATTCTAATTTGGGTTACTAAATTTAACAAATCTTAAATTGGGTCAATGACTCAATCTAAGATATTTAATTGTAGGTTATTTTCCAATAATACCCCAACCCCATAAATCAGAAAAGAGAAAAGGAAAAATCATGGGCTCCTTACCTTCGTCCCCTCCCCTTTCTCTCTCTCTCTCTCGTGTGCCTTGAGCAGCGACGCCATGAGAAGCGGCCGATCTCGCCGTCGGCTTTGGTCGCCCTCTTTCGCTGCCACTTTCGATCAAGTATTTCTCGGCGTCACTCAAATCTGTCGCTATCTCGCAAGACGCACTATCTCACCTCTGAATCCCTTCTCTCGCTACCAATCCAAACGTCGTTCCCATTTGGTAGACAACACTTGATTGATCCATTCAGATTCTTTCATTTCTTCCATTTTCTATTACCATATTTGACTCTTGTTGTTGGATGTTGAATTTCCTGCTTTAACGCGGAGGCCATAGCAGCTTTAGCCATATGTATGCAAAAAAAAAAAAAAAAAGCTTTAGCCAGGATGAACACGATGGAAGATTCTAGAAGAATTATCCCACCAGAGTCCTGTACTACCCAACTCGCTGACAGAATTTAAGTTCTCTACTTCGTCTTCTGATTACGTGGTTTCTCATCTTATGTTACTTCTTTTGTGATCCACAGTTAGATTGGCTCAATACCGATCTCCAGAAAATCTGGGCTTATGGAAACAATATTGTTCTGCTTCAATTTTACTTCTTTTTTTTCCTCTTAATAACTAAGGGATAAAAAGGGAATTCGGTCCAATTTCTAAATTCCTAATTGTGTCACATGACCCAATTTAAGATTTTTTTTAATTTAGTAACCCAAATTAGAATTTAGGTAATTCAACCGTCTTTATATGGGATTCTCCCAAAGAAATACCACAAAAATATTAACTCAAATAATAAAAATTAGCACAAACATATTGAGCAACTTAAACTAGTAGAAAGTCCATTAAATTATAAAGTTAGGTAATAATTATAAATGTATTAATTGTCGCAGAAGAAATAGAAGCAACACCAAATCGCAGAAGAAATAGAAGAAGAAAATAAGTATTAATTGACATCTTACAAAATAGTACATCTAAATTTAAAAAATAAAACCACTCGAAACTAATATAATACCAAATGAGGAATGCTGAATTAGCATGAAAATAAAATTAGAAAGAAATGAGCATATTCATGGAAAAACTAGAAGAGAAAAATAATTATTAATTGTTATATAACAATTCATAAATACTATTAGTTCTTAAATAATAGAACTATTTTTGATAATAAATATTATAAATAATAAATAAAAAGTAAATAGTAATAGATAATGGATGACAAAAAAAAAAGTAACAAATAATAAATTAAAGATAACAAATGGAACAGTTTAAAAATCTCATCATAGTGAAAGAAGGAAAAAGAGAGAAAGTAAAGAGGAGGATGAATACTAAAAAAATATATGAAAACAAAATTTCATTTAAATAATTTAAATATAAACACATAGTAAGAGACTTAAACCACCCAAAAGTTCATAAGCCCAGTTATACAAAAGAGTAACTCAAACAATTTAATAGCAAAGAAACTCATATATATATATATATATATATATCACTAGAAGTTCATTGAAATATAACTAATATAAACCCACAACTCTAGATGATAAATAACTTTAAATCACTGATAAAAAATTAAGTAAATAGAAACAAATGTAGCTTATTAAATATTGACTTTAAACTACAGAATTCTTTGAAAACGTCGTCATGAGAAAATAAGGAAAATCAGCAAATACAAAATCAAATGTAAAAAGAATAGCTCATTCAACTCAAATAATTTAAATAATACAAATATATTCAAAAACTCCAAGTGGCACAAGAAATATAATAAGAAAACAAATATCAAGAACAAATAATTAGCATGATAATATTAAGTTAAATAACTTAAACAACACAAACATATTAAGCAACTTCATTAAGTCATATAAAGTTATGGAAAAAAGAGAGAAGCAATAAATATAATACTAATGAGGAAGGATGAACTAGCATGACAAAAAAAGATCAACAAAACATGAATAATCAATAGATAGATAAATATGGTAAATAAAAAGATTAACTAATTAAAGAAAAAAATTAATTGATTAATTATTAAAGTAACAAACAATGTCAAATATGACAACAAAATAGCGCATCTAAATGAAATACCACAAAAATATTAATCCAAATAATTTAAATAACCACAAACATATTAAGCAACATAAATTACTCGAAAGTCCATTAAATTATAAATCATAAATATCTATTAATTATTAAATACTACATAACTTAATATCAAACAATTTAAATAGTACAAACATGCCAACAAATAGCAAGAAATAATTTAAGTCAAATGTGACAACAACAAAAAAGCAAATCAAAATCAGCTAATTTAAATAGATACACATGAGAAGAAACTGGCCAAAAAAAAAAAAAAAATATGAGAAGAGAGTCATGGATAAAAGAGAGAATTTACTAATACATATGATAAATAATAATTAATGGAAAAAAACAAATTTAACTAATTAAATAGAAGGAATGATTTGGAATAATCAAATACAAATTTAAATAAAGATAAATAGCATATTTTACTGAAATAGTTTAAATAACAAAAACCTGGCAAAAAAATAATTAGATAATGCAAACATATGAAGCAACTCCAAGTCACGGAAGAAATAGAACAAGAAAATAAGTATTATTTGTCATCTTATGAAATAGTACATCTAAATTTAAATAATAAAAACACTCAAAATAATATAATACCAAATAAAAATGTTGAATTAGCATGAACATAAAATTAGAAAGAAATGAGCATAGTCGTGGAAAAAGTAGAAGAGAAAAATAATTATTAATTGTTATAAAAATATTCATAAATATTATTAATTCTTAAATAATAGAACTATTTTTTAATAATAAAAAATACATATAATAAATAATAAGTAAATAGTAATAGATAATGGATGGAAAAAAAAAAGTAACATAATAAATTAAAGATAACAAATGGAACAGGTTTAAGAATCTCATCATAGTGAAAGAAGGAAAAAGAGAGAAAGTAACGAGGAGGATGAATACTGTTACGGACCTACACTAAGGCCCAATGTTGGGGCGGCCCAACTAAGATAACAGCTTACCTATGATATAGGAAGACCCAGTATTGTAGCGGAGGCCAATAATCAGCATTATGGGGGTATCCGAACTGAATCCGCGCCATGTACTCCCCTAATGCTTCGCCATGGAGATCATGCCCCCAACCACAATCTCTTCCACTCCTTCACAGTGACCTCTATAAATACAAAGACCAATTAACCAGGTGCACAGGTTCTAACTACGACTCTTTACATTCAGTCACACTGTGCACACACATCACCCCTATATTGTGTATAGTGACCCCAGGCTCCCTTGAGTATCTGTTCCATAGATATTTAAATTGAGCCCAACGATCCAATAGCAAAGTACCAGCTCCAGGCAAGACATCCGAGTTCCACACCGGAACATTGGCGCCGACCGTGGGGACGTTAAACTTCGATCCCGTGACCACCGATGGCTAGTAAAAAAGCAATAGCCGATGTCCTCAGCCTCCAAACACACGACAAGCTGGGGCTAGTCACCAGCAACAAGACGATGTCCTGGAGGTCTACGTATCAAACACGGCGTCCTCCCCGGTCATCCCAAACAAGCCACCTCCAGAAGAAATTGAGCAAGAAATCTCCATGCCCGACATCCGCCTTGTTCACAAAACTCAAGAGGCAATGCTGAGGTGAATGGAGAACAATGAGAAGCATCAAGAACTCCAGTGCCAGGAAGACTTCCGAATCATGCAGCAGATGATGGATGATCAAGCCAAAAAGAGAAAGAAGTTTACCCAGAGAGAAGGACGACTTGGTTCACAACGAGAGAAGCATCGACCGTCAGCATCCGACCTAGACAGGCGGAGGCTAGCACGATCAGCCGAATAAGAAGATCGCGATGTTGAGGAAGACCGAGATAGTGAGGAGGACCGAGATGAGGGAGATGACCGAGGTACTGAGGAAATCCGATACATGGACAAACCACCCCGAACACGCGACTCTCCCACGAAGTACAGAATGAAATACTTAACGGGATCCGGTAGAACACCGTTCCCGAAAGAAACAGCTGCGGCCCCGTACCCAAGGAATTTTGATTTGGCCGACCTCCCAAAGTATGACGGGACCCAGGATCCGCGTAGTCACCTCGAGGCATTTGAGATGCTTATGTGGGTTTGATCGATCAAGGGACCGGTTATATTAGGGCTCTTTTCGACAACATTAATCGGACCGGCGCATAAGTGGTTGAATTCCTTGCCAAATAATTCGGTCCGCAACTTTGAAGACCTGGGAAGAAAATTCGAACTAAACTTTGCAACCAGCAAAAAACACCCGAAGTCTCAATTCACCTTGACCAGAATAAGACAGAGAAAGGGGAAGACGTTGCAAAAGTATTTAAACCGGTTCAAAGACGAAGCTTTACAAGTACGCTCACTCCCGGAAGAAGTCCATGTGCACTTCCTAGTTAACGGCCTGGACCCATCGTCACGATTGGCCAAAAGTGTGTATAAGAACCGAGTTTACACCTTGACCGAGTTCTACACCCGAGCGAAGCAATACCTATATGTAGAGCAAATGGAAATGGCCAACGCAGTGGAGCCTGAGGTAAGAAAGAACGCATCCCCGGACAAGCGGAAGGAGGACTCTCGAAGGCGGAACCGAGACACCCGACCCCGAACAGAAAGGCCGGAAGGGCGGACAAAGTATGAAAGCTACGCCCCCCTTAACGTATCTCGGGTGCAGCTTTGGAAGGAAGTGGCCCAGACCGAGATGAGGAAAGTCAGAAAGTCAAGGTCACTCAGAAACCGGCCAACAACTGACCAGTCAAAATTCTGCATGTTTCATGATGGACCGGGGCACACTACGGATGAATGCTATGAACTCCGAGATGCCATAGAAAGGTTCATAAGAGAGGGAAAGTTGCACCAGTACTTGATCAAAACCCAAGGGAGGAAACATGGCAAACGAAGTCAGAATGGCCGAAGCCGTAGCCCGGCAACTGACCAATGAAAAGAGGAGAAGAAACGGAAGTCCAATTCCGACGACGACTACCGAAGCCCCAATTCTATTGCAACGGAATTAGCGGAGGATTTGGAAGGGGCAGAGATACGGTAAGCCAGCGTAAAAAATACCTGAGAGAAGTGCTTTCGGTGAAAGACTTCCCAAAATTCAAAGACAATCCAGCAAAACCGACACCGCCACCGTTGGCCTTCACCAACGAAGAACTAAATGATGTAGCACCGGGGCACCAGGACGGTTTGTTCATCACGACAACCCTGTTAAATTGCTGGGTCAAAAGGATTTTTGTGGATACTGGGAGCTCAGCCGACATTATCAGTTGGGATGCGTATAAGAGGATGCATATGGATGTAGAAGATCTGAAGCCATGCAAAACAACCCTTATAGGATTCAACGGCGAACGTTCATTTTCCAAAGGTTATATCGACCTTCGATTGACATTAGGGACTAAGGAGGCATTCAAGTCAGAACGGGTAAGATTCGTCATCACCGATTTTCGCTCCCCTTACAATGTAATATTGGGTAGGCCGACCATCCACAATTGGGACATGTTAGTATCTACGAAGCACCAGAAACTCAAGATGGTTAACAGTAAGAACCAAATAGTTGTGATATCTGGCGACCAGAAGGAATCCCGGTAATGTTACCCGAGACCCTCCGAGTCGGAGAAGATGGACCCTCATCTCCACCTCGGCTCGATAAGGGGAAATGCCATCCGACATGGGGCCCCGGCGAGCAATCAACATGGTAGAGCTCGACCTCAGAGAGCCCGATGTCCCACGTCCGGAGCTGGAAGGAGAATTGGAGGAGCTAATCCTAGGAAATGATCCTTCAAAGATCACTAAAATTGGAAGAGAAATGGAAGCCGAGTTGAAACTTCGGTTGATAGAATTCCTGAGGAGTAATCAAGACATCTTCGCCTGGACATCTGCCGAGATACCAGGAATTGACCCGCGTTTCTATTGCCACAAATTGGCCATCCAACCAGACTCGAAGCCTGTAGCGCAGAAGAAGAGAAATATCGCAGCCGATAGACAGAAGGCTCTTGAGACGCATGTTGCCGAGCTCTTGGTGGCTGGATTCATCAGAGAGGTACAGTACACCGGATGGCTTTCCAACGTGGTTATGGTATTAAAACCAAGCGGCAAATGGAGGATATGCACGGATTACACCAGCTTGAACAAGGTATGCCCTAAAGATTCTTACCCGATGCCGAACATAGACCGGCTGGTTGACAACTCGGTCGGTTTTCAGTTACTATCATTCATGGACGCCTACTCCAGCTATAATTAAATAGCTATGCATCCTGACGACCAAGAGAAGATCGCATTCATGACTGACAAGGCTATTTACTGCTATAACGTTATGCCTTTCGGGTTAAAGAATGCCAGAGCCACACAATGGATGATGAACAGAGTTTTCGAGGATTAGATCGGCCGGAATATAGAAGTCTTTATAGACGACATGACAGTAAAGTCAAAACACCCAAAAGACCACATCCGAGATCTGGAGCAGACGTTTGAGAAG